>OW388296.1:25906577-26208482 GCA_936450465.1 Gibbula magus
ATGTAAATATTATCAATGTAAACCGACGGAGCACACAACCCTGTTACAGCACTATCAGTAGCTGACACAAGTGGTGTACTGAATAGACCGTAAATTGAACAAATGGCAGGTTTTCCTGTTCCCGTTGATTCCTGTTATCAATTAAGTTGACACTTCGAGCATCAGTAGTCCTGCTTGAATCTCTTTTACATTGCATGCTTCAAGGTGTGATTGTCACTTTAACCTTATCCTAATGTTTATACATTGTATATCATTTAGATATAAGAAACATAATTTGACAAGGGATTCATGGGTGATCAGCTTCTGATTGGATCCATATACAGTTTCAAGCAATACAATAGATTTAATAAGCAAATACTTCTTATTCAGTTATTATAATTTCTTGTCGAACACTTCATTTGGACGTTGTCCTTTTAGCTATACTAAGCAGTGAGATAGTTGCATATTTCAATAGAAATACTAGTTGTGCAAAGTCGCTTATTGGCCATATTATGTTCTATACTTGGTCTGCCTTCTGCTTACCAGGTGTCTGTTTCCCTGTTCCATTTTACCAGTGTCTCCATGTATATTCATGAAGAAAGTCAAACACTGACTAAACACTAGCGTTATAGCTGATCAGGCGCCGTGTAAGACATTGATACAGCGTAAAATAATTGACTTGGAATTTGACGCATCTACTGTACATACATGTATAATCACTCTTTTGGATAGTCAACTGGTTCCGAAAGTACCGAAACTTACTCTTAAAGGGTTTGGAAATGATAGCACAGAAGTCATTCTGACTTTTATTGTAGACCATTATTTACATTCCTAGTGATAATAGCGATAATGTCTAATTAATTAGTACACTAAGTAAGGTATATGGAAAGGGGGTCTTTCAAATTGAACATAAACATACTAACTGAATTAAACTTACTGTGAAATAAAAATGTTTTAAGCAATGCATATTTAAACCGAAGTATAAATAAGAATCATTGAATTTCTCTCAACTGTACTAAATAACCTAACTGTGTATGATGCATGTTCGGCGAGTGAAGGAAGGCTTTCAACGTCAATATTATCCATGTAACCTTAGGGAGCTCTCCATCACGTGTTTTATTGATATATATGAATGTCCTACAATGCTTGCAGATAAACCGTAAACGGATTCTTAGAATTCACTGATCCAATGCATTTTTCGTTCTTAATACATTGTCTTGCATGTATTTCTATCTATAGCATATGACCCAAAGTATATAATATTTGATAGAAATTACATGTATAATTTAAATTACGCTGAGCATACATCTTTATGACTTTAGGCACCAGTTTACCCTTGTTCATTCATGTTTCATGCAGAAGAAATGTGATACGTCTAACAAGTGTTGGAAGGCTGCACACACGTAAAATAGGGGTACGTGTACTTGCCATAGGGGAATATTTATAGATGCTGCCTGTGCTTTGTCGTTATGAGAGGAATTTCTATTCATATAAGATTTTTTTAATGAAGCTTATTGGGCCTTAGATGATTTAGACACCTGGCTTATTTGCACATGAGATAATTAATTAACCAGGGGGAATAATTTAAAGATAATGAGAGTGCGGTTTCTTGTTATCTTTTACATACTTGTTTATTTGTGAAAACTATGCTTTTATTATAAACCAACAATAAAACATCAAAATCGCAGATAACAAGGAACGTATTGAAGAAAGTGATTCCTGGCAAGGCTAACTAAACAGAAGTCAATTGTTTTATTTTGGAAAACATACACTAAATCATCTTTTCTTTTGACTACTTTTCCTCAATATTAAATCAAACCCTTTTTTAATATACCACGTCTGTGTTTGCTTCCCTAAAGTATCTCTTAAAAGCATCTCCAACCTCCCCCACCCCCAGGCATAACTCGTGCTATAGTCTTTATCACTGGCTTATTTAAGCCTTGGTTCATGACTTCGCCTTTTCTGCTCCAGAGATTTCTAAAAGCACTCGATGTGCAGCACGCGGCTAAGCTGGCTCGAAAGAAAATGACGAAATACAGCAAGGCTGGAATTAGCCAGTGATAGATTGACCCATCATGGCTGGAATTAGCCAGTGATAGTTTGACGCATCATGGCTGGAATTAGTCAGTGATAGATTGACGCATCATGGCTTGCGGAGGAATTTGAACATATCGATATTAATGTAAAACATTACCAAGATCGATACAAAAACAATTTCTACAAAGTGAACATTCTCACGTAAGTGGTATGATATGAAAAGCAAATTGGCTGTTTTCACTAAAAAAAATATAAAGTAAGATAGTTTTTCAGTCAGTCTCGAACAATTCTAGGTAATCAACAAGGTATATACGATAGCGACTTTAATTAGTATTGAAGAACAATGATCTTTAGTAATTGACATATCAACAACCAGGAGATTCATATACTTCTTAACCTTTTATGTCAATCATAACGTGTGTCATATGATAAAGCAATATTAATTGCGTTTGACTCAATACTTAAATGATGATATTGGAATTATATGGATAATTAATGTTCATACTATGTTTCAAAGATACTGATGGTGGTATATGACATTCTTTAATCGAGATTCAACATCAAAGCCTTTGCAAGTCTTCTGTAATGTATACATGATTATTTATCCGAAGACTACTTACATTTCGCTATATATACCATTAATAAAGATCAAAGGAAGGCTGAGTTGTAAGGGTTGTTCTTACTTATATGAACGTCGAGCTTTATCGTATAGTATATGTGATACACTGTAGCTAAGACGAGTGGCTCAAGCAATGCAATTCGCACAACGATGAACAAAATCGAACTGTGAATAAATCAAATGATAAAAACTACTCCTGAAATTATATATCATAATCATGTGCATGTATGTGTATATTTTTCATTTTTTATTCCATAAATGCATCATTTAAACAAATTAAATGTACATATAAATCATGTAAAATTAAGAGCCTCATATTCATGCAATCCATCTGCTGTTATATGTAGTAATAATTAAAAACTTAGTCGTGTCGACAATTAGTACAGGTGTTACCATGACTCATGATCACAGTGACTTTGAGACATACATGCTAATGAGCATTCACAATTATCTTTGAACAGAATTTCCTGTTCGGAAAAGGAAAGTCATAAAGACCAATCGTAAATTAAAATTCTGTATGCTAGGGAAATGAGTGACTAAACTAAAAATACACAGGGGCATAACATCATTTTCTCAAAGTTAATCATTTCCTTTTGCGTCGGAAATAAACTATGATTACCAAAACATGCCTGAAGTACCATCTTTCGGAACTGTTAAAATGCCGCAAAAAGAAACTATATTGCGCTTTATTGATTTTCAAAAAGCATTTGATACCGTCTGGAGATCAGGGCTCTGGCAAAAACTTTTACAAAATAACATATCTGGAAAATGCTTCAAGGTCATTTTTAACATGTACCAAAATATAAAATCCTGTGTTTGTAACGGCGGTAATTATTCTGACTTCTTTTTGTGCAAGCAAGGTGTCCGCCAAGGAGAGAATGTGTCTCCTATTTTGTTTTCCCTTTTTCTGAACGATCTTGAACGAAGATGCATTAGCTTTAGATTCATGTTCCGGTTTACAACTAAACCCTGTTGATTTTCACAACCGCCTAGATACACTTATTACACTGTTTGCATTATTATATGCTGATGATACAGTTCTTATGTCTTCAGACCCAAATGATTTACACAAAATGTTGGATTCTTTTAACAATTACTGTAACAATGGAGGCTTAAAATCAACGCATCCAAATCCAAAATTTTAATTTTCGGTGGTTCCAAAAAAGAATATAAAAGAAATTTTAATATTGGAGTAACCATTCTTGATAATGTAGATTGCTATCCTTTTCTCGGAATTACACTTCAGAAAAATAATAAATTCACTAAAGCCAAACGTTTGTTGGTCAAAAAGGTTACAAAGGCAATGTTTTTCGTATTAAGTCAAGGAAGAAAACTTAAACTTTCTATTTACTGTCATTTGAAATTATTTGACTCTATGATTACCCCAAATATTTTATATGGATGTGAAGTCTGGGGTTTTGAAAATGCGCCCTGTTTTGAAAATGTCCATCTACGATTCCTTAAATATTTGTCGTCATTGCGCAAAGGTACCCCCAACTACATGTTCTATGGCGAGTTTGGTCGATTCCCACTTGTAAATGTTATTAAATGCAGAATAGTATGTTTTTGGGCCAAAATTCTAAATGGTAAATCGTCAAAATTGTGCCTTCTGGTTTATAAATCGTATTTAATGATTTTATTTTCGGCAAATGTTCACATAAATGGTTATGTTATATCAAACGAATTTTTGATGATCTTGGACTGAGTTTTGTTTGGAAATCTCAAAATTTCAAAAGTACCATTTGGCTAAAATCTGTAGTTAAAAGCAAATTGGTTATCTTGGTAAATTCTTCCAAAACAACTATAAACAATATCTTCAAAAATCCATCTCTCCAGTTTGAACAATACCTACATTTTTTTAATTACAATAACTTGTTAAGATTTCGAACAGCTAATCACTTTCTGCCAATCGAGACCGGTAGATGGAAAAATATCCCAGTTCATGAAAGAAAATGTACTCTTTGTAATTTAAACGATCTTGGGTCGAATTTCATTATTTATTTGTTTGTCCTATATTACAATCAGAAAGAGAAAACTATATTCACAAATATTATTACAATAGGCCAAATATGTACAAAATGAATATTTTATTTAATTCTAATAAGCTAGGAACTTTAAGAAAATTTTTTTGTAAAATCATTATGTCTTTGTTCAAGAAATAGCTTTTATAATCATATGTACCTTTACTGAAAACACCAGCTGTACATACCTATTATATTGTATATTGTATCAATGTATATATGTTTTATGTACCTCTTATGCTGTGTTTGGAGTCTGAGTTCTTGAACAAAGTTCAGTTCAGTAACCTCAGAAGCCCTGACAAAACTCTGCTTGCCTAAAAAGAACATTTTTAATTATTAGATGTTTTACAAACAAGATATTTTGAAATCTTATGTTTTTACTTTGATCACATTTTCTATAATTCTCCTATCTGATGTTCTGAAACAAACCTTGTAAACATATTTTATAAATTTTATTATTCTATATCATATATATAATGTAACAACTGTGTGTGTAAATATTGTGTTCCCTATCAGATGAAAGCTTCTGCTGGATATGCGTTTTCAAATGGTAAAGACAGAGGACAAATAAGAATATTTTCTAATATATTTCTTTTTCTTCGGTAACATCACAAGACCTTTGACATTCTCTGCATCAACGGTTGATGTGTTGATGTTCAATACGTAAGTTCAAATTATGATCTAAATAATACTTGATACTGATTAATGTGGCCGTCCTTAACCTTTTTGTTGAGTACATGTATGTGTGTCATTATATAGCTGAACTCCCCCCAACACAATTGGCGAAGTATAGATTTGACCTGTGGATATAATTACATGACATAACAACTGTAGTTGCAGTTTCATTATCCATTTTGAAAGCATACATGTACATGTCTGTGTCAGGTAAGATGAGGTGAGGTGAGTTGATGTTTAACGCCACTTTCAAGAGTAGTTATATCACTGCTGCTAGTTTTATTGCAAGGAGAAACCCGCAACAACAAGGTGACTATGCATTGTGATGAAACCTGCAAGCATCGGCTGGAACTAGCGAACCATGGGTTGTACTGCACTGAATTTTCAGTTCTGTATAAATATAATGCGATGTATGTATAGAGTAATACAGCATCCTTTGAAATGAATCATAAGAACTCTTCACTATAGAAATAAAAACAGTTATTTGCTTCATCATATGTCACGGCTATCAGTTTACGTTGCACATTTCTGGTTACTAACAAAAGCTCTTCAGTCGAGCTGATGTTGCCATGTTACCTTGATACTAAGACCATGTAAATGGGCGTTGTTAAGCATGGATTTGGCGATGCAGCCACTTGAGACACGTTAACGCTATAAAAAAAAAGTCTTACTGGATTGAGTAAGTGACTTATTGTTTAATGGCGCTTGGGCAGTACCAAGATCGCTGTAAAAACATCAGCATATTATCACAGTTAAATTAAAAGCTGATTGTGAAAAGCTAAAATTAAAATGTTTGATAAGGTTTATTGCATTTACAAACCCGGAGATAGATTGGAAGTGATTAGCTATTTCCAGAAACTTCCGTAACTGTCACTAATGGGTGTATTAGAAAATGAGTGCATCCCTTTATGAACTAATTTGCGAAATTAAAGTTTGTAATTAACAAATTAGTTTTGATATCAGGATAAGCCAATAATTGAGAACGAACCCACGCGCACCTGTTTGAAATTCATTAAAATGTACAGTAAAAATCAGGTTAATTAAGTCCATCTCTATCTTATCTTAAAATATAAATACTTTATTTTATTACTTAAACATGTTCCACCTTGCAAATGATTTGTGGAAATGCCAGGAAATGAGAATTAACAGATTGAAGCATTGTGTGTTTATGTTGCAGAAACAATGCACAGACTACTCAAACTGCATTTTCATTTTTTTTATCCACATTTTGCGTGTTATGAAAGTATACGTGTACTCTTTGTCTTTTCTTTCATATAATTATTGTTCGCTTTTGTGTGTTTCTGTGTAATGGACTATTTTATGCCCTACTTTCCCTGTTAGAATATGCCTTCATTAGTGGTATGCATAATTATACATCTGACTTATGTTCATATATATATATATATATATATATATATATATATATATATATATATATATATATATATATATATATATATATATATATATAGCTTGTTTATCGGTATAATAAGTGTTTTGACTTCATGGTTTACATGCTAGTTCAGTTTTTATATAGGCTTAATTCTGTAATCAGATAGATTGGAGATTCAGTACATGGACTAGGTTCATCTATCTATGATTCTGTATGAAATGTAACATATTCCACCTACATAACTACATGTTATAACACGCTTTTGACGTTTGGAATTGTTTTAAACGGAATAAAGTACACTGTAATTTTCTGAATATTATTGACATAAAAGGCATCAGTTCATCATTCGATAAATATATGCGTCAAAGTGTGGAAAGGTACATAGGTTGGGAGTATTGCATTATTCAATATCGTAAGTGATTTCTACTTGAAAAGGGGTTGTTATTGCCAAATGTCCATTTATAACGTTTGTTAGTCATTGAAACTCACTGAAGAGCTTTACCCTGGCTTCATAATCTTGTAGTTCACACATCTTTGTAACAACACTGATGTCGCTTTCATTCGCACAACTGTGATGGTACACAATTTGAAAAAGGAAATAAGTAGTGTAAATAGAAATCAGTATCATGGTAAATGAAAACAGCAAATGCAAATGGCTAAACATCATGTGAAACTAACCCGAAAACATATACATTAAACTAAATACCAATACATACCGACTTATCTATTTGAGGAAGCTGGACAAAAAGGTTTTCAATTAATTAGAATTTGTTTTATTAAAGCGGAGATAAATCCTTTGAATTTGTATTGAGTGAAAGTATTGATAATACGCTGATCTGATCTTCAAATCTGATAATGTTCAGTGTACATACATGGTGACATTAAGATATATATCCACACCCAACATGACTAATTATAAAGCGAATAACAATTATTGTTCCAACAAATTGATTAACGTTTTGGAAAAGCCGTGCTTAAGACCTGACATGACTTCCAATGGAAATGCATGGAGTTATTGTTTAGCATCGTTTGGTCAGTATTACAGCTACATGTATCAACGGCGATTTAGTAAAAATGGATGTAGCAGCTTGCAATATCTTAACTTTGATATTTCAGCTTTATCATTCACGTGTTATAATTAACTGTACGTCAAATGGTGCAAACCATGAACTATCATGAATCTGAATGTCATTACAATGGTATTATATATTAGTTGAACCTTAAACAACTATTAAATCATTGAACTTGCAATAGATAGTAAATCTCATCTCGAGAAAGACTTGGATGATTAGTTATCTAATCACTTGGATAGTTTTAATGACAGCGAAACGAAACACCTGCAGAATAGCTCGTACATTCTCTCTTTGAAATGTTGTTTGAAAACTTTCTGTAGTTGAAATGCCCTTTAACATATACAGATAACTAATTGACATACCATGATCAATTCTGCGTCTTACGCAAACCCAAACTTCAGTAAACAGACTTTTTTAAAATAAAGATCGTGTTCCTTTTTAAGGTTAGAGCAAGACAAGAATAAACTCTGCGATGCACCTCATGAACACGCAAACTTTCACTCCACGCATAAATCCTGCCATAATGACACTCAAAACAATTTCCTTCTGACAACCACTTTCTAAAATCTTTAACCGTTGTCAGGGATCAGGTTCTTTTCGTATGTCAACCTTTGAGGGAATTTCTGTCACTAGCACTGTAAATGTTTGATAATTTATGTTAATAAAAAAAACTTCCATTACGGCAAACTGACCGGAACTCGGACAGTGATCCTATTCAAATATTATGAAAAACTGTATAATAAATAATAATCTTTAAAATGTCAATATATGTCAACATATTAAAATAATGAATATAAAGTATTTTTCTCGGTTTTAAATAGATATTTCAGAATTGCTTTAGATTAACCGAAAAATAACGGTTTTAGTTTAGTTATTCGTCATCAGATTGGCTGTAATGAAGTTTGGTATAAAGGCGATCATTAGTTTTATTCTCTTTTATTAGTTAGTATTCTTAAATTTGAAAAGCAGCTGGGCAATGTCAGATATATAAATATATCAAATGTAAAATTGTGAACTTTGCCTATTTCATCAAGGTTTTAGCTTGACTGTTGTATTAAATTAAAGCATTTCTCTCTGACAGATTTTACTTCTTCTAGAACAGATTTATATTGTTTAAGTCATGTTTGTTCTCCTTTCATTAAACATAACATTCTACATTTATTCATACGTGAATATTACTCTATCTGACCTTTATTCAACTGAAATAAAAAATTTGAAGTGTTTTATTTAATCAAGTCTTATGTTGATTATTTCATGCACAGATTAATACTAAATACCTTTTAAAGCAAACATATGCCAGGCTTCGTGGGCCAGGGTTGTTCATTTCTCAGTCTACGGAAGTTCATATTAATTAATGCTGTTTGATGAAATGTGCATAGGCTGTAATTCTTATAAAGTTTGAAGTTAATGAATAATATGTCTGTAGCTGGAAACTTTAGGTCTTGAATTGATGTGTAGCAAGGTAACTTAAGGTAAGCGCATGATTACCTGAGTCAAGTTATACTCTTTGGTGCATTGCACTTGAATTGTTCGCTGCAACATACGTAAATATTTCTGAGTTCGACAACTTGTGTTGTTTATATATTGATTGTATATGTTGATTACAATAATAGACAAGAATGTAATGAGTTAAAACTGTTGCATACAGACAATATCTCGACAGTTCTTGGACAACCAAAACGTGATGAAAGAGAAACGTGCTCCCAGAATGACACGTAAACAAAAGAGAATGTCTTGACCTCACGTCTATGTAATATAAAAATATAAATGCAGATGTTCGTTATTCTTAGTAAGATAGTATTATCAATTCGAAATAATCATTATTATTGCAATCATATTGAGTTCATCCAATTATGTCTGGAACATGAGGTATTTTCGTAACAATTACACCTTTGTTTCAGCGCCAATTGCTTGACAGAAATTTTCGGAACACATCTATCACTGATAGCTTACTTTCAGCATCTGAAACAAAACAACATCCACGGGTGATTAGGTGTCAGTACCAGGTTAGTCCTTACTATGAGATGGTGTCTGTCGGTGGCACTCTGGTATCGGTGTAACACCAGTCTGGGTCAAGGAATGATCGAGTACAGACATTCGGAAACATTCAATATATCATTTGACCTTTATACACAAGCTTATAAGCACAATCTGTGAAGGATATGAAGAGATGGAATACAGAAGAAATAACTAGATAATTGGATGTTCATGATGTACATATATACGCATATACGCCCAAACTTCTTAAGGAAGGTTCACTGTTAAATAGTTATCGAAATATTTTGCTTTCATGAAATGAACCCGTTATACGGCCCAAGAAATAATGAGTGAATGAAAGTGTTTCGAAATTGCTCTTACCAATCTCCATTGAAGAGTGTTGTGAGTTGCTTTCACGCCCCCAGTTATGTATATGCCTTCTTGGTGTACACCAATAGTTAAATGCTACAGTGCTTAAGTCAAACAGGTTAACATATTAACAGCATGTACAGTCATCATTTTCTAATTTCGAAAAGACGAAATGGCACCGAGACGCAAATTGCATCCAAATGACTTTTATATGTTTAGATCTGGGATACCACAAGTCATGTCCATTCATAACTTCTGCTGAGTGAAGTACACTCTATGGCTACAAACCGTCAAGGCATGAGGTGAGGTGGGTTGGTGTTTAACGCCGCTTCCAATAGTATTTTTAACGTATATAACGGCTGCTATTACTGCAGGGAGAAAGCCTGCAACCGCATGGTGGCTATGCATTGCCGTCAAACCTGCTGGAATTTGCGAATAATGGATGTTACTGCGCTGAAAATCAGTGTTATATTGCACCCAAACTTTACTGCATGAAGAACAGTTATTTACAGCCGAGTCCCTGGCGGGATTCGAATCCGGTTCTCTTTATCCGAAGCAGATCGCGCTAACCACTGCGCTATCCCGCCCTCATCAATGAATGAGAGATTCGTGATATCACGCTAAACACAAAATATGTTGTATATAATATTCAATGTTGAATTTGTGAGAATCCCAATTCGTTGATATCGAGTCAATTTTAACTGTTATTTAGCAACGCCGTTAACTTTATGTTGGTGGCATTGGTAACCTACGATTATACAAGTTACTTCATCATCTCAAGGATATTTTCCTTAAGGCCCCTTTACACAGAGCGGCGTCCTTCGTACGACCATTGAGTGACCCAAAAAATGGACAGGACGCTCAATGGTCGGCTGATTTCGCGAAATCCAGTTTCTGTGTAAATGCTCCTGCGATCATCGTGCGTCCTCTGTACGACCTAAAATGCAAATAACAATAATTTCCATGATGACCTTGGAACGACCTGCACGTTTACGGAGCCTCCACGCTGACTTCGCTGGGCGTTCACTGTGCAACTCTAACAACATTTCAGCATCAAGGGCGATCCCCGTACAACCCGTCAGCCACCTCTGTGCCTCCTCTGTGCTTCCTCTGTGCCTTCGCTGTGCCTCCATTCACGAGTTGGCCGACCATGCAGCAACACTTCTGCCTCCTCTGCGATACCTGAACAATGCTTCAGTGATCCCTGGGAGCATTCGGCAACCTGGATAGACTAGGGTCTATAATAATCTGCATTAGTCTCAATTGTTTCAGTCCCATTCCAACAGTCAAAAAACAACCAACCAATCAGCTTTTGCAGCTGCAATAAAAAAAATAAAAAAATTGTTGTTTTTACAGAAGAATATGATAACAAAAAAAAACTTAAGAAGTAAATATACAAAAATACATGAAATTATTAAATCCACTGGTAAACATACGAATGAAACAGGGCTTCATCATTCAAATGGGTTACATTTAAGTTTATGAAACATTATCTGTTCATACTTCTGAAAATCATGCCTTGTAAAAACAAGTCTCTTTTTAAAACCTTCGGGGGGATACAAAAGTAAAAAGAGAGTAAAAAGGGGATTTTTGGTTTGTTATACGATGTCCTATTTTCGGTATTTCGTAATTTGTAAAGAAAATTACCCAACATTCTGGAAAAAAAAAGTTATTCCAACACCCGTATTTGTTTGAATAAAGATCATGATAAAAGTATCAAACCCGAATGAATGAAATTGTGCATACTTCTTTACAAAACTTGTTATTATCAAAGACGTTTAAAATCGACTCTATCCGCCAGCAGCATTCCGTTCTTTTAGTTAAATATGTGATGGCGTTTCTTTACAAGTTTATACATCTTTATTTGCTTGACTTTTCTGTTGTCTTGCTCCTTTTTGGTGCCATAGTCTTATCAAAGATTTGCCAACAGAAACAGGAAACATGTGAGAATCGATCATCTATTTTTTGGAGAATTTACGAGGACGCTCACAGAAGGCTGAGTGAATGCAGAAAGAAAGCACAACACTCGTCATGGTCGCACAAAGGTTGTCGTGGTCGCTGCATGAAGGCAGCACGGTCGTGATATAAACGGCTCTGATTGCACAGAGGACGCAGTAGGAAGGCACAAGGGAGGCAGAGGCATCGCCCAACGTTAGCGAATTTCTTACATGGCGATCATTGAGCATCCTTTGCGACCTTAGAACGTCCATTGTACGACCTTTCTGCATCATGGGAGCGACCCTTGAATGACCAGAATCGTCGGCGACCCCTCTGCGGAAGTTTTGAGCATGTTCAAAATTTTTTGGCGTCCTCCGCGTTCTTGGCGATCAATGGCGATCTCTCAACACCCCTTGTGCCACCTCCTCACGACCTTAGCAACCATTCTGCCTCCCTTGAGCGTCCAACGGAGATCTGTTATGTTTTTTGGTCGCACAGAGGACGCACAACGGTCTTTATGTCTGTGTAAAGGGGCCTTTAGTTTAAGAGAACTCAGTCTTTCACAGTGTGCGTGTGAACAGTCTCTTGTTTTTGACACATGAGCAAACGCAAGAATATCCCGATTAAGATGCATATCGTAAGACGTAACAGTTGGTATGTCTCTACTCCTATCAACTAAATGTTCATTTTACAACCAATGGAAATCGGGTATATGTTTCGAAGAGTATCTAGCAAAAGTTGACGTGAAAAAGTTTCGTTTATCTCTCACCCGATTCCGTTGCTCTTGCCATGAATTATTTATTGAAACTGGCAGATACCTAGGTATACCAAGAGAACAGAGAATATGTAATTATGTGACCATAATGCTATAGAGAATTACATTTCCTTCTCATCTGCCCTGTGAATAACACTTTACGAACTAAGTACCTAAAACCATACTTTTATAAATACTTAAACGAAAGAAAATTGATATCCCTGTTAACATATAATAACACATTTTCACTACAGAATCTTGCAATGTACATATATTTCGCAATGGATTCAAGAAAACAGCTGCAGATTGTAATAGATAAGAACTTTTTTATGACTTACTACTCACATGAACTGTAAATGTACTACAGGCCTGCGGCCTTTTCAGTACTGAAATACAGATTGATGTCAGTTACACAACGACAGTGTAGACGTTTATTTACTGCCCTACTGTTGTAAAGAATCTAACGAAACTGGCTAATGATGGTTTATTTGTTGTATATTAACTGCTGTTGTGTCACTCTCTTTCTCTACTACTTCAACCTGAAAGCTTTTCTATTCAACAAAATATAATAACTGAACCAAATATACATTTTAAATACACCGGTATATTGTGAACATAAATTGTATATTATGTGTATGTACTGGGAATTTTGAACGGCATGTATAAAGTATAGCTCAAAAATATTAACGGATGTGACCCAATGAGGTGTTGACATTTCAAGTGTTTAAATGAATTGACTTTTTCTGTTCATATGTATAATTCTATCGAATAATCTATCCTTAATTGGGTCATCTCAACAATATACTCTCGATTTATGTTGAACAGCAATATGTTATATAATGATATATAAAGTTAATCTTGCGCAGCGGGTCACACGTTTACGATGTATAAATTTGAGATGAGCGCAGTGGGTAGCTGGATATGAAGTTCGGAGGTTTGGGTTCGATTCCCGACAGGAGCTGAGGAACTGTGTCTGCTATTGAGATCTTCTAACCGTAGCAATGTTTACAAAGCTATACTGACATTGCGTGAACTATCACTAATGAAGTGCTTGCTCTTGTCGACGTTTCACAGCAAAGTATTCCAACAATGGTTTCGAAGGATTATTGCTTCAAATAGTACTAGACGTAGTGACATAAATGAACTAATCGCTGTGAAAAAGAAGGCTTATAGTATAGTAGCCACCGTCTCTGCTTGAGTGACTCCTTTATCTGTCCATTTCTTGTGTCAGTATAAAATCAATTAAAATCAGTGAAAAAAAGTAATATTAACGACTTCCAAACAGTAATAATTTTAAATTTGAACTAAATTATCAAGTTCAGACTTAATCTGTTATCACGAAATGAAATATATATGGCAAAACATTACTGGTGCTTCAATCATAACAACATGTAACAACAAATAGGTTTGTGCTTACACGGGTTTTATCACGCAAGCTCTATCAATGTCATCAAGAAGTACAATCTCATTTTTCAAGTTACAAGGAACCTCTTTGTCGAATTGAATCACGATAACTTATCGGTGGATCTGCAACGCGTACGAACAGTGATGCCATTCACTCTTGAAGTCATTAACAAGCTGTATACAAGCTGATTTTGGCATAGATTGATAAAGACGAGACTCAAAGAACAAAAAGTCTTTGACATATCAGCAAATCGACTACTGTGTTGATTGGCCATGCAATGTCCTATGTTATATTCCTGGATCATGGCCTGAACTCGACTTTAAGGAAACCGAGCAACATCCAAACAAGAGAATTATAGTGAGTACAGCTCACTCGTATAGCTTTTAACAATGCTCCAAAAATGTAGCTTAAAACGGAAAAGGCACACCAATGTAGCACATAGACCTTTGTATATTCATGCCATTGCAGTTCTATGAAAACAGTCTGAAGATGCACTTCTGAAAGGACAATGTGACCATTCTACACATCGTCTCAATTTGAGGTGGGGTAATTTGGGGTTTAACGCTGTTTTCAAGATTAGTTCACTTATATCACGACTAGACTGCTATACTTCCAGGCAAAAGAAAGTACTCACCTCATCTGTTTTCGAGTATACAATTATATTACTTATCTGCAGCAGTTTGAATTAATTAATTGATGACTGTGGTTAAATGTTAGTCAAACTATCTTTGTTTAATGAAGACAGGAGTAAGAAATGAAATTTACACAAAATGACCCCTACCATGTTTAAAATATTGTTAATGTGCGCAGAATCAGGCATATTTTTAATTTTCACATAAAATATGTACATGTCTTATATGTCGATGAACAGTGTATCATCAAAAATAAATTTTGAAAAAATTTAATATTTAACTTTTTTTTTAATTACAAAATGTAGAAGTATTCTTTGACTGCTGACTAAACACTGGTACTTTCCAGTTTTAGATAATGACATCGAAAACTTTAGATGTTTGCAACTGAATATCATACATATGAAAACATCAACAGAGGTGAGTACTTTCTTTTGCCTGGCATTTTGGTAATATTGCAGGGAGAAAGTTCACAACACCATGTGGCTGTGTATTGCAAGAGATGTCCACTTAACGTTACAGTGCTCCAGAAACATTAACCCTGTGGTATTTGATAATATCAAGACTACATACATGTATGTATGATACATAATACATGTGAAGACTACTGAGTAATATTGTGCGTAAACTAATAGCCTTATCATTTAAGACAGGTAGTTAAGATAAGAAATGTGAAATGAACTTGTGGCAAAAGGCTTTATTCTTATATACCAAATTGACATACCAGCGGCAGCAGATGCGGACATCATCATTGTAGGTAGTTGGGCACTCGTATGTCCCAGAATAGATGAAATACGGTTGTTACGCATCTGAATGCTTAATTGTTGTCTAGACGGGTAATTACCTGTAAAGTTCCGAAGTTATAAGATAATATAGTGTGCAATACTGTAAATACGTTAATGATTTAACTTTTAAAAATGTTGCACAATGCTCACATATTAGCTGTTTAATAGTCTGACTGAAATCGACCGTTTTCCGAGGAATATAAGTTGAAAAATAGTGCATCTCCCGGGAGACGAACTCATATCGTTCGGAAGTTTCTTCGCAAAACCGTCCTTGTGGCGAGGAATCTACAGAACCTGTTCGTATCCCGCTAGATGCATTATTTTGCAACATTTATTCCTCGGAACAAGGTCGATTTTTAATCAGACTGAGCTTTTCAAAATACATACCACAGCACATACATGTATTGTTTGTTGAAAATGGAGTATACGGTTTCAGATATTTTGTATTTTGTCCACTGTTCATGATCAAATGTTTGCTGATATTTCTTATGGAGTAAGCATATATAGTTTCGTAGATATGCTCCCGGCAAAATGTTTTCATCAAAAACTAGTAGAAGAAACTCGCAGTTACTTACCTTAAGCGCGACTGTAGCGACTGAGTGCAGATCGGAGGCGTTGTCCAATACTTTTTCACATGCTGTATTTATCAAAATTTAAGAGTCATAATGTATGTTTATATTCGTTGATACATCAAATCACTTTGTATGGGAATGATGCATTGCATAACTCAATTAATGAGAACATTCTGAACTCATTACACAATTTCATCTCCAAAAGTAACCTTTGATTGTTGTTATACTATATATATAGAAATATACTCCATATTTTGTAACATCATATTTCATGTCATTTCAAATGTCAACCTCTCGAATGTATCATCTTGTTGCTTCCCCTTCCCCTTCCCCTTCCCCTTCCCCATTATGATATCGATTTTAAAGGACAAACGAATCCTGTTACCTGATTGGTTTAACTTTTGTATAAATATATTAAGACATGGTCAGGTCCCAAGGCTAGATACACCTACATGTATAGGGTGTTGGAACATCTAGCCTTGTGTGACCATGATAGTTATAATTGAAATATTAATTATAAAAAGACAAAGTTTAGTTGATTTTAGGTCACAAAAGTTAAGTAAGGGTCATTAGGATTTGAACTCTAACTTGTTTCAATGAAATGAAATGAAAGGTTTCTCAATTTTTCATAGACAACACAGGACAAAAAGTGGTGGAATCCGCTTGCCGGATACTTCAGGATTCTTCAGTTTTGGGAGAATCTGGAAGGATCCGGCAAGCGGAAACCACCAATGTTTGTCCTGTGCAATGTTGTGGAACCTAAGGGTAGCTTTTTTGCCTTTCTAGAGACATTTTGAGTATAAATAAGGTCGTTCATGGAAAGGACGTTCATTATATATTTTGGATTGTAGACTGTACACCATTTCTATTTGGGTTTTACCTTTTGCCATTTCAACTGTCAACTGTAAACTGAATATACACCTAAAACATCCAAAACTTCTGCTTCTGATGACCATGTTAAGACCTGTGTAGCTTTTTAAATATATGTGCATCTCTATTGTATCTTACTTGAAAATCTGTATTGTATGTGTGTTTTATTCAATATAATTTGAATAATTAAAACTTTCATTTCATTTGCTGGCTTCCTCTCGGGCCTTAATCATTTAATTTGCTTATAACATAGTGTACCATTAGTTTTAGTTTAAATATTGGGTCTTACGTGAAGTAACATGATTATCGAAAAAAAGAGTTGTAAAGTGTATTTATGCAAACGTAGTTTGTAGCATTGCTTTTATATCTTTTTTAACACAACTACCGCATCAAGGATCGAATAACTTTAACCTTGTATACACGTTTCCAGAGCAGACTGCTACTACAGCGACTGTACCTGCAGCATCAGTTCACAATATATCATCAACTCTACAAAGTCTACGCCTTCTTCATGTTCCACTTGTCTAGGACCTCTTACCAGACAAGAAGCAGTCAACTTTACCTAAAAACAGAAGGCATCAGAAGTACACCTTCCCAACTAGATCAAGCTGTAACCGTTCCCTACGCAAGGCATAACTCTTGTCAGTATCCATCACTGACTGATTATAAGTCTTGCAGTATGTCCTTCACTTGTTCGTGCTAAAGGGGCGTTCTCACGGTGCGATGTGTAGTAACAACATGTAGCTTGCGATTTGTAGTGAGACTAAAATCGCGAGTATAGGTATTTTAACAATCGTAACGACTCTTATCTCGCGAGATTATCGCGGCTCTAATGACAACATGGATTCGTCAGGCGATGAAGAGACGCTAGTTGCACTGTGTGCATACGCGTATGTGGTCGGTCAACGAAAGAAAAGAAAAACACGGAAGAGGAAATCTGTTTGGGTACGTGGTTGGATTAGCAGACGGGGCGAGTCAGGTGCATACAATGCCCTACTCAAGGAGTTGGAGGCTGAAGACCCGCGTTCACTGAAGAATTTTCTGAGAATGGATATGGCTAATTTCAACTTTCTGCTGGACAAGGTAAGATAAGATATAATATATACATATTCCCCCTGGTTTATCTAATGTCTTAAAATACGGCTCGAAATTTGCTCTCCTTGTTTGATAATCTTGTATAATTTGTTTCTATATTATATAATAGGTCAGACCCATCGTAGAAAGAAGATGCACCCCGATGAGAGACAGCATCCCCGCTGGAGAGAAGCTTGCGCTTACCCTTCGGTACCTAGCGAGTGGTAAGCATGCAAATCTATAGTTTATCTGATACCTATATTGAATGTTTGTTCTAAAGCTTGCAACATTTAAACCATAGCGTTACCGTAACTCAGAGGCGTGAGAAAAATGATTTATGACCAACAACACTTTCATCGCACAAACCCGGAAGTAAAAACAGTAAACAAAGTCTGGTCCCGACGTATTATCAAGGGAGATAATGAAGCGCAATAAAATACCCAAAATAACACAAGCAATGACTTGTTTTTCATAATGATTTCAAACTAATTGTTTAGGTGACAGCTACCAATCGTTGGAGTTCCTATACAGAATTCCGAAGAACACCATATGCCAGTTTGTTCCCGAAGTGTGTGCTGCGATATCCTCAGTCCTTCACAAAGACTATGTCCAGGTAAGTTATAAACAGAGCCTACACTATATATTCACAATTATCAATTTAATTCCTTTTCAAAATTAATGAATGTCATTATGATTATAACGAATTGAAATAAGTATTCATTGAAAAATTACAAAAGGTCAATATACATGTTTAAATTACTAATTTATTCTTAGAATAGGCCTTTATGAATATTTTATGCTTTAATTTACCCAGTATGCTAGTCCTTTTAAATTCTATTTCTTAGTTATTAATATGATTACCTTCTTACATTTCTAAATGCTTTGAACATACCCCTTGTGTACGGATTTATAAATTACCATTGTTATTTAATTTCTTATGAATAGGGTAGATATACATTTGATATATTCCACAGGTACCAAGCACTGAAGGCGAGTGGGACAAGGTCAGGGAAGATTTTGAGAGGAAGTGGCAGTTTCCCAACTGCATTGGAGCCCTAGATGGGAAGCACTTTGCCGTTCGAGCTCCTAACAACAGCGGATCGGCATATTACAACTACAAGAAATTTTTTAGCATAATTTTGTTAGCACTTGTTGATGCCAGCTGCAGATTTATTTTTGTTGATGTTGGTGCCAACGGCAGAGCAGGTGATGCAGCTGTATATGCCAATTCTGATTTGTCGCATGCCTTGGAGTCTAACTCTCTGCACCTGCCCTCCCCCACCCCCCTACCTGGAAGACACGACCCTGTTCCTTGTGTTGTGGTTGGCGATGATGCCTTCCCACTGAAAACTTACCTCATGAAACCCTTCCCTCTGAGAGATTTATCATATTCTAAGAGAATTTTCAATTACAGGCTGTCACGGGCAAGAAGAGTTTCAGAAAATGCTTTTGGTATTCTTGTCAGTCGCTTTTGCATTTTCAGGAAGCCACTACAGGTGTCTCCAGAGGTTGGTGAAAAGGTTATCATGGCTGCAATTTCCCTCCACAATTTCCTGAAGACCAGCAATGATGCTGTCTACCATCAGCCTGACACTGTTGAGCATGCTGATGGAGCACTGGCCAACATACCTGGTATTGCCCAGCAGGGGGGTAACAGGTATGCTACCAGTGCACTGGACATTCGTGATGAAATATCTGATTATTTCATCACAAATGGACAGGTCTCATGGCAATGGGACATGGTTGTATAATGATATGGATTGATATGTCATTGAAAGTTGAAAATATGTACCAGTCAACACCAATAGACACATGAGAAAGTAATATCTCTTGTTTAACCTTTTTGTACATGTATAAGAACAAAAATCATTTAGACCAGTGTATGACTGAACAAATAATTTAAGAAAACACTGTATTTCATGGATGAAAAAAGAAAAAAAAGAAAAGAGAAACTTGAATAACAATAATTTATTTAATTTTTTATAGTTTATTACATTGTTATAAACTGTACATAACATACTGTACATTTCAGAATCTTCCTGAGACAAAAACGTTTCTAAAAAATGTTCCAAAGAAATTAAGAATAACATGTTTCAAATTATTGTGCCAATATTCATGATATTTTATGGGATGATATCAAGTACAGGAACTAACAACATGTACTGAAAATATTATTTAAGTTTTAGATCAGCCTACCCTTACTATTTAAGTTTGTTTTTTTAATTTGTTCCAAAGGGTTACAAAGTCTCAGAGTCTGAGTACAATGGATTGGGGGGTACATTGGTCAATAATTGACAAGGTAGAATCAAGGTAGAATCTGATATAAACAACATATTAACATACTATTTCTTGAAAATTGGGATGAGTGATTTCCACTTTTTATTAAATTTACTAATTTCATTGTTTTTTGGAAATATGTATTTTTCCACAGAAAAATATCTGACATAATTTATTTATAATTATTGAATTTTGGTATTGATTTTTTTATATTACATAAATTCATAAATTTCTTTGCAGAGACAATGATTTGATTGATCAAACCATTGTTATATGAGGAAACAAACCAAATCAAACATTTTGAAATTGTTATTTTTTGTTGTTGATAATTATTAATCCAAAGTTCAAGATCTTTCCAAAATTTAAATTACTTCAACATTGATAAATCAGCCATTTTCAAGGACTTTTCAAGGGCAATATAAAAGATTATAGCACTGTTAAAGGTCTTTGTGATTAGTGAGAAATGTCAAATCCAAGTCCTTTTCATTAGACAAAGGTAAATTCAAACACTTCTCAAATCTTTATGAACCCTGTTAGATAATTGCCGGTGAAATACTGTGGTATATTGCTACAGTGAAAATATATGATACTTTCACCGCTTAAGGTGACTGATATAATTTGAATTCATTATGAAAATACAGATAACCTCTATATATTATAGATTTATATGTGAAATGAATCATGTAAAATAAATTATTTTCAAATTATTTTGTACAAGTGGAAACAATTACAACCACTCATTGTATGTAAAGAAATTGCAATGAATGTTATTTTTACATGTTAATCAGAGTTTATTATAGCAAAAATAGGGCCATAAGCTCTGTAGCTCATCAGGGTTTAAATATTAAAGTTACATGCAGGTAAAACAAGCAAAAAGCGAGCAAAACTCACATACCCCCACTGGATGTTTATCAATTATGGAAGAAATATTGACACGGATTTCGGGCCTGATGGGCTAGAAATTTGAAATTGCAGAAAACAAATTGATGACAACAGTTAACTTATGATGTACCACTTTTGTGAGTTTTAACAAGTTAATGAACATTTATATCTACTGCTCATTTTCACAGGTAAATTCATAAATCAATTGATGAACTTTCAGTTTAAGTAACTGCTTTTTCCTGTCATTACTGATTTGTTTAAGTTCTAAGGCGATCTGTTGACCGAACAGGTAGTCGGCATCATTAAGCCGATCGGTCCTGGTTTTGTTCTTTTCCTCCATTGCTTGAAGTGATCTGACCAACACATTTTCTATGTCCCCGCCTGCTTCCACTTTTCGCTTCTTGGGTTGAATCGAAGCATTTCCAATTTCCTGACTGGGTTCCTGAAATATGCACAAAGAACTTATTTAAGCACCGCCTATTTTCGAAAATGAATTCTATTTCTCTTTACATATTTTGATTAATTAGTTTATTGGCCTATCCATAAATAACAATTGCTTATTTATTTACTATTTAATTGAACTAAAGTTCCCAAATATGCAAAAATAATGAAAATATGAGGACAAATGTGAGACTACTGAAATTTGGCCAATTATAACTATTGTCATATGGGAGAAACTACACATTCAAATTTGGATTTGATTATTCAAAAATAAACAGTTTAGATCCCTAGTTGACATTCAAACAGAGAAACCTTGTTTAACATGGATGATAAGAGGGTAGCAAGACAATGAATTTTCAGTACTTTTTTCATCAATAAATGATCAAATGCATATAATCTTAAAATCTGTGAATGAATTTGATATTTATTGAGTGGAATGTGTTGATCAAACACCTCTCCTCTCTTAAGATAAGCCATGATGTTTAAAAGTGGCCAGGTATTTCTTTGTGAAATTTGATATTTGTTAATTTTGAGGTTTTTAAGGTTCATACTGCTTTAACAACAAACCTTGGTATGAGGTCATTTACTTTGGGGTGGGGTGGAGGTGTCTTTATTAGCAGCTTGAAATAAGTTACCCAGACTCCCTCAAATATTATGTAACTGATATTATAAAATTTGATGAGTTAAAAGGTAACCTTAATTCATATCTTTGATGAATTCTTATATTTTGAGTTGCCAATAAGACTGTAACTTGTAATTTTATATAGTAATGCAATTGTATAAGTGTAGTAAATAGGTTGTAATAAAAACATTTAATATGAGTTGATTACTGTTGTTATTTTTTTAAATATAATTATCAAATGACTTGAAATAAGGAGATTTACATGCAGACTGTTACACAGGGGTCAAATATTTTCAATGCCAGTGATGCAGGCTTTTGCAAGTCACAGAGCTATTTATTAAAGTCCAGCTTATTTTGTGGTTAATTTGTTCAACATTAACAAAGGTGACTTTTTAGGGAGTTTTAAGGCGAATCAAAGGTGAATTTTGGTTGTGACCTTGGATTTACTGAATTGTTAACCCCTGAGACCAATTTGTCTTATTGAAAAGTGATATGAATATATTTTTGCCTTAATAGCTTACCACTGCAGCTGGGTTATCCGTATCACCCTTCGGCTCCACATCCAGGCCTGATCTGCCTTCGCAGGAGGTGGATGCTGCTTCTGCCTTCACCTGAAATAAACACACAAATTATATTTCATATGCTGGAGGAAATACGGAACTACTGAGTATATATACTGGGCAAAATTAGCAAGAAATTATGCATTTTTCATATTGATATCATATGTTGTAAATGAAGAAATAAAACATTATTCCTAATTTCAACAAATTCAAATTTCCCTACAGTAACTACTTTTTTCCAGGATGTGTCACAACAAGTAAAAGGTAATTGGTGGCTGTCAGGTCTATTTTGTATAGATCTGTGTAAATGGATGTCTTTTTACACCATGAACTAATGAATCAAAATTTCTTCAATATCAAAAAAGATACAGGTAGATGTATTTGAATAATATACTCTGCTGCCTTATAATTCTGATATTTGAAAATTATGCCTTATTTACCATGTTGCTTGAGGACTGCCTCTGCTGGACGTGACATCTTAGGAAAGGGTCCAGGAGAGGGAAGAATTCCCAGGTGGAAGTGTACACCTCATCCACACCTGCGCCACTCTTCTCTGATGCATTTATCTTTCTCAGCTCCCGTCCGTAGTATGTTCGTAAACTTGCAATCTTTGTTGCAACTTGGTCAACTGAAATGCATACACAAAATAGGGGGAGTCATATACCGTAAATCCTTGAATAATCGCCTGCCTTGAATAATCGCCGGGTCTAAGCCCTAGTTGAAATAAATAATCGCCTGTCTGGAATAGTCATATTTTAACTAAAATAAATGACTTGAATAATCGCCTGCCTTGAATAATCGCCGGGTCAAATCAGGGTTCGAAATTAATAATTGCCGGGCGTTTATTCAAGGATTTACGGTAGGTACTAACTTAATGTAATGTCAACAATGTACAGTGATTAGATCTACTACAGATTTACAAAATTTGAAAACACATTGGAAATGAAATCATAACATTGTCTGAATATCACATTTATAAATATGAATAACATTAATTATAGATCAGGCAGTTATGGTGTCTTACAATGTTATTTTTGGTAATTTGGTCATAAATATTATATGTAAAAAATAACACAATGATTAAAACATCCCTACGGTACAGTATTTATTACATTATTTATTATTATATTCGAATCCTGTAACAATTTATTTCTTATTTATAAATTGTAACAAATCGAACATAATAATAGGACAGCTAGTGTAATGACTAGCCTAATAATATGATTATCCAGAATTTATTGCCAGATTTCTCTTTCAAGTAAATATAGGCCTAAAAAAGTCATGTTTTTGCACAAAGAGTCTGCATAAGGTAAAACATTAAATAATTACTATTATGTAATTTACGTTAACTATCAACAGTGATAATCAAAACAATGAAAGTCGACAACAAAATCACATGTCGTCTGCTAGGTCACTTTGACATAGCCGAACTGTACCTGTCATCTCGCGACCATGGCAGGCCATCTGCTTTGCAATCATGGATTGCGCAGCCACCCTGTTCTCCCTTTTGGAATAGTTGGAATGTTGCAAGTTCCACAAGCATTCCTGTGACAGATAGTATGAAATGAAAAGCTCGGTCTCAGCTCGCTGAAAATCCAAACGCGACTTTGTTTTGGTCTCCATGATGAACAAGGAAGTAGCTCGCGCTGAACAATTCAAGGCATTTCATTGGCTGAGAGCATGCGATTTGTCGTAGGAAATAGGACATGCTCTAATTTCAGCGACTCAGTTCCTACAAGTCGTTTACGACTGAGAATCGTTGCGATGCCGGGGTTCTCACATCTCGATTGTGTAGCGAGCTACATGTTGTTACTACAGATCGCACCGTGAGAACGCCCCTTAACATAGTGTAGCGACACCTGAAATAAAAAGTGGGCTTTGATTCGGTAACACAGAAATATTAAGGAAATGCGGCAAGCCTTTAATTAGCCAATGGTGGCGCAAGTTATGCCTTTTGCAGGGAAATTGCTTATGGAGGAATAGTCGGCGCTGTGGTCTTAATCATGTTTCACCACAGATCCTGCGGTTACCTATTTTATTCGACATATTACTGCACTGCCGTTAGTTTGACCACATGATGTCAATGGCGTGGCGGTTAATTCCTCAGACAGTGTAAATATTGATGATCCCTCAATTCTGCAGTTTGTTGCTTGTGTTACTGAGCAGTGGGTCGGGATTCCTGGAAGGTCTATCTGGAGCCATGGCAATACGTCATGTTGAAAGTTAACATACCTGACTGACAGACTTTATAAAGAAATATTACAGCCACACTGAAACAAATGTAGCGTTTATGTTGTCAGGAGAAACATCCACAAAAGAGCCAGAAATACATTAATCATTATAATGAAATTCATCATCAGACTAGCCTGACTAAATAATGTATGTATGGAATATGTATATGTGCAAAAATATGTGTAATTAAGAAAACATGTTGATTTACTAATATATGTGTGAGATACCCTATTTGCGAAAAAAATCATTAGTATGTATATGAAGCTATTTCCTTATGTTATGTTCCTATTATTATGTGATATAAATATGTGAACTTGTTCAACATGAATATCTTTGCAGTTCCACTTCATGCATATTTTCATAATTATGGTCCTTCACTTAGAAAGCTCGGCTTATATAAAACCGACTAACAGTACCTGTGTTCAGAAAAACTCCACAGATTGTGTTATCAATACTTCTGAAATGTTACAAATGCTATGGATATATACCTGTGATACGAATCGGACAATCGGACTATAGGTTAAACTTTAACTAGCCAATGTTGGCTCAAATACTTGACTGATGAATGATGTGTCTTTGAAACTTAAAGGGGCAGTAGCACGTTTTTTCGCTCAAATAAGTCGATGAAATGTAAAATAATGTCACCGACAGTAAAAATCTTTTCTCTCTTTGGAAAATCAAGTTAAAAAATGAGTGTACATGGTTCGGTACAGCTATGAGAATCTTTTTTGTAATTTGAAATAATAACATGTGTTCACAATAAACAAAATTGGTCGCCATGCAATGTTTGCTTTATACGCAACATCATTATTACCACTACGGATAATTGGTTTGTGTTATAAGATGGTTTACCCTCTAAAGTAAATTTAAATGACATAAACTATCATTATAAATGGGAAATTTAAAAAAATTAATTTTGCCAAAAGACGTGCTACTACTCCCTTAATATATGCGTTTGTGAAATAGTCATATTCTTTTGATCTTTTTGTAAATTACCCTTAAATTTAAATTGCTTATTTGAAGGATAGGTTGTACATGTACATCAATAGGACAAAACCGGGGGGTTCTAGTGCCCTGAGAGCTCTGTCGGTTCCTTTGAAGTTATACAATATCTTATTTACATGACATAACCAACTGAACTGCAGTATGTTTAATGTTTCTTTTCCTATTACATGGAATCAGCATAAAAGACGGAAAACATCCTTTGTCTTCAATGATTATGATTTTGAAAATAATTGTATTCTTAGTTCACTACAGTCAAATCTTCTTTGAAGACGATATCCTATTAATGTTATATTGTCCTAACGAATATACAATACACTCGAAACAATTGGGTGTGTGTTTTCTTCTTTCTTCTATAAAAGTAATTTGTTTTTATCAAAACGAGGCAATTACAAGCTGCCTTTGTTAATGGTTATCGTATCCAGGAGATGTCTATATAGAAGTTATTCAGAAGACAGTATCTATTTGTTTGGATGACTTCCAACGCGTCCAGCTTGTGTTGTATTGTCCGCAGCATCCAGTATTACAGGCATTGGGTGTTATATATCCGATAATATGGACAGCAAACAGTGGTTGCCTCGAATTGTCTTCATCCTAGATAACACGTCTTAACAAACATCCTGCTCCATTATCTACACTAACGGGCAAAAGAAAGTATATCCCTCAGTTGGATTTATCATAATTTTATGTATAATTTTCAAAGTCTTATATCTCGAGTTTTCAAAGTCGTATTCAAAAACTGACTAGTTAGGGAAATTAGTCTAAAACATTAAATCAGTCAAAGAATACATCTACGTGTTTTTTAAAAAAAAAAAATTAAATTTGAATTTTGAAATTCCCCAAAATTAATTTGGATAAAACACAACTGTTCATCGACATATAACACATACTCTGGGTGAAAATCAATAAATGTGTCTCGTCCTGCACACATTTAAAACATTTTGAACATGGTAGGGGTCATGTTGGTGTAAATTTTAATTCTTACCCCTGTCTACATTAAATAATGATAGTTTAGTTCAAAAATAAAACAGTCACCAATTAACTACTGCTGAAATGTGTTATTGTATCGTGCCATAATCAAATGCATCTCATTTCTTTAAAATATTGAATTAATCGAAAACAAGTGAGTGTTATACATGTACTTTCTTTAGCCCGTCAGTATACATGGTTCAAACATCTGGATACAAATATCCTTATGGAGCAGAATGGACAAGAGATTAAAAACACCCATTTAGACAGCTATTTCTCTATTCAACACTGAAATGCTTTAATGACAAAATATTAAACCTTACACTTCTCTAAATATATACAATATTGTCAAATTCTTAAAGGGGCAGTAGCACGTTTTTTGCAAAAAAAAATGTTTTCAAATTTCCCATTTATAATGATAGTTTATGTCATTTAAATTAACTTAAGAGGGCAAAACATCTTATTACACAAACTAATTATCTGTAGTGGTAAAAACTATGTTGCGTATAAAGCAAAAATTGCATGGCGGCCATTTTATTGTGAACACAATTTATTAGTGTATTACAAAAACGATTCCCATGGCTTTACCGAAACATGTACACTCATTTTAAACTTGTTTTACTATTGGTGAAATTATTTTTCAAATACATTTCATCAACTTATTTGAGCGAAAAAACGTGCTACTGCCCCTTTAAAGACTAAATGTAATAATAAGATAACATTTAAATAGCTTGATGGAACAGGATGCAGTGGATATTATATTCACGATCCATATATTTATGTTAAAAGTATTCTTCTCAATTACAACCGTAAATCTGAACAATTGAATGACAACATGTTATTGGGTTTATTTCTAAAATAAGTATCCAGGCCCAAAGCAATATGAAATAATGTTCATGAATGGCGGTTTACCTTATACTCAAAATGTTTCGTCTTGATTGTGTGAAATGTGGTAAGAGAATTGTCATTTTGTTTCATTCCGTTTCATTCACTTCTCTGTGTGTAGCTAACGATCTTGTTTACACACTTGTCAATGAAAGGGCCGACAGTGTCATTGGTAATCTAATATACTTTAAAGGCAGATTGTCTGAACATTAGTCAAATTGGCGCTCTCCAGTGTAAAACTCAGACAATATCTACCCAAAAACCCGTTAATGTTCAAATATAATATCATGTTCGGTCAATTAACCTTGATGTGTGTTTGGTGATGTTATGTTCTCCACTGCTAGATACATACAGTTTCATTGCTGACATATGTTTATTTTGTTCCATTTGGTCCATCTACGGGGATCTGGTCATGTGGGTATCCAGACATATACTTCAAAGAGGAAAGGTTAAATGGAAAATTCCTAAGGGCAGACAGATGTACCTTGATGGAAAATAAATTGGACGGGTTCTTAACTCAATAACACAATGGTTCAATTAATACTTTCTCAATCATTTATCTTGGAATTGAAATTGAAAGACTAATGTATGCTAAACGTTTGGTTCAGTAATAAATAAATTAAAACTAAGCCCTAAAGAATACTTACTAATAGCCTGGAACTGATGCTAGCTAGTTTTACATAAATCTAGATGACACTGATCTCAGGTCTAGGCTATAAGTTAGTATTCTTCTACTGCCAACATTAGATAGACCTAATTCTCTTTGGTCCGGATGGTGGACTACCTCCCATATAATGCAAAGATAGTGTATACACTTGGTAATTAATTAAGCAACACCCTACTTTGAAAACTGAAATGTGGTGCTCTGGGATTGTTAGAATAAATTGAACGATTGTCTCACTCCAGACATAACAATTGGTTATAAAAAAAAAACAAAGATGGCCGACGGTGAAGGCAGGCAAAATGTGCTCTCTCCAGAAATTAGTGATTGTGTCATCCATAGACGTGAAAATGGTGAAAAGACTTTGCTTATAACACCTGTTGTTATTAACAGTGACGTCAGTGCAACAAATGAAGCGCAGAACAGTGTGATATTCCAAAATATGGACATTATGGATGATCTCGGATCGTCTCAGCCAAATTCAACACAGGCAAGTGACTCTTATTGTTCAAAAGAAACTCTTTCAAACCCTGATGAAATTTTTGTGCAAAACCTTGATTGTGAACTTGAACATTTACCAAAAGAACTGTATATTGACACTTTACTACGCCTAACGTGTAATTCTGATGAACTTGTCAAAGGTTATAGACACACACTGTCATCAAGAGCTAAATCTGTCAAAAATTGCCCTTCTGGTCAACTCTATGCACGAAAAAATACGGAGAGAAGCACTGCTGTATCTAAATATGCCAATGATTGTTACCTTTTGCATTTATTTTTACAAGGAGAAAATGCAGAAATTGATCAAGTTTATAATAAAAGTACACCAAAACCTAGGAGTAACAACACCCAAGCCCAAACACAAGTTGACCACCAGTCTATTGTTGATCAATTAGCAGCAGCACGCATTATGTCAGACCTGGTTGAAATCAAACAAAGGCTTGACCAAGTGAATGCCAGCCAAGCATATCAACACAATAGCCAGCAAGCCCTGCAATTAGAAGTGAACATGCTGAAAGAAGAAAATGAACACATGGGAGTCTCCACTATGGTAATCAAGCAAGCTGTTGAGTTTGTTTGTGAGCAGCTGAAAGACGTACGCATCATGTTAAGTAACTGTAAACATAACAGTAAACAGCTAACTGATGTGACACAGAGACTTTACACAGCAGAAGAACAGTTACACACGGCAATCTCCCCGGACGTCAGTCACAAGCCTCCACAAACAGGTGAATCAGCTGTTAAACTTCCAAATACACACAATAGTAAGCCTACTACAGTTCAGCATCATGAAAAGATTGGAGAGATCACCTTTTTGCAAGATTCTGATGTAATACATGTTGAAAATTCGAAATCTACCAAAAAGTTGAATAAAACAAGATCAAACTTGAAAATCAGTCTAGCAAATGATAATGAAAGAGATTCAACCCGCAGTGTTCAAATACAATCTCCAAGTAAAGATCTCAACACCCTGCCAACACCACAGATCAATGAAGAAAAAGAGAATTTAAAGGATCACAATGCTATTGACCTGTTCGAGGGAACTGTCAGGACAAGGACAGTGAGATTCTACCTGGGAGGCATCTCAAGCAAATCGACAAGACCCGCCATCCTGAACTTTCTCCATGAAAACAATATCACTGTTAAAGGGCTCAGACTTATTCAAGGTAAATTCGAAGGTGCTTCACAATCAGCTAAACTTACCATTCCAAAGCACCAAGCAGAGCAACTGGAACTAGATGTGGAATGGCCAACAGGAGTCTACTGTCGTAGATGGATGAGTAAACAACAGTGGCAAGACAAGACTCACGAAAGGAATACCAGAGACTGGGTCAACTAAGCTAACCACTACGGGTATCCAGCTCAACACAACCAAGCATCCATGAACATGTACCCTATATTATTGATAACACTTCCGCTTCTTCTCAGCAATGCAATGACTAATACCCTAAATCTTCTAACTTGGAATGTGAGAGGAATCATGTCGTCTGCACTCTCATTGTGTGAAATTGTTGATCAGAGTAACATAGATATCGTATTTATAACAGAACACAAACTACATGAGTACTCTGACAGTTTCTTGGATAGTGTTCACGCTAGTTACTCATCATTTGTGAAGTATGACAAAAACAGTTCTGCAAATTCCTATTGTGGCAAAGGCGGAGTTGCTGTGATGTACAAGTCATCACTGATCCCCTATGTGAAACACATTGATGCAATCAACAGCTCTCGTATTATTGGGATTGAGGTAAAAGCTCGAGATATGCCATCATTTTATCTGTTTGGCGTCTACATGCCAACTTCTTCATATGGGCATGAAGCTTTGAAGCAAGAAATTGACACACTGCAAGACTTACACGACTTTTATGAAAGTAAAGGAATAGTGCTCTTCCTTGGCGACTTCAACATTCCAATCAAGAACAATAACTGTTCCACAGAATGTAGACGATCAGCTCTACTACAAAGCTTCCTAGAGAATAACAATTTAGTCATCCTCCAAAATACAGACTCTTCTCCATTTACCTTTGTCCCTTCACAGTCAATGTTAGACCTTGTTCTAATGCCAAGAGAACATCAACAAATTGTGCATGACTTCTTTATCCATCCTGAAGATGATCTAAACTGTGTCTCAGACCATCTACCAGTATCACTCTCCCTCCTAATACGTCATTCCCATGAAAGTGATGCGTCACCACACAAACCCATGACATCATGGAAAAGGTGTGATGAAACAAACCTCAGAAATTACAAAGATACACTAAGTATGGAACTAAATACGAAAAAGCCCTTTGACAATATAATACATACTAGTCAACTGGACGCTCTCTACCAGCATATCACGGAAAGCATTATGAATGCTAGCACTGCTACATTACCATTATCAAGATTTAATCCCCATACAAAGCCATATTGGTCACAGGAATTAAAGAATGCTCATAAACTCCAAAGACAATCACGACGTCTATGGATAAACAAAGGCCGGCCAAGGGGACCAGAACATGAAAGTTATTCTAACTATAAAAAGCTCAAATCTGATTTCAGAAAAGCTCAACGTAAAGCCATTCAAGAATCAACTGAAAAATCTCTGCAAGAATTTGAAACTTCATTTGAATATAACATTAAAAGCTTCTGGAAGCTGATTAACAAACGAAAAGGCAAGAAAAACAACAATTGTGCTCATCTCACCTACAACAACAATGACATATGGAAAGCTGATGAAATAGGTAATGTTTTTGCTGACTTTTACGAAACGGTTCACTCCCCTCTGCAAAACTCAAACTTTGATGATGAATTTTACAAATCCACCAACTCGAAGGTCAAGGAATTACTCGAAACAGAGTCTTTCCAACATATCGACGTCCTGAAAGAACCAGTAACCTTGAATGAACTCAGAAGTATAATTAACATACTCAAAAAATCTAAAGCTCCTGGAGATGACGGTATTCAAAACGAACACATCATCTATGGTGGACAAACGTTAACAGTCTATCTGGTGGATCTTTTCACTGGAATGCTTAAGCTTGGTTTCATCCCAGACTCTTGTAAATCAGGAATAATCATTCCTATTCACAAAGGCGGCAACAAACCCAAGAACGATCCTGGTAATTACCGCCCAATAACCCTACTTCCTGTTATCTATAAACTTTTTGAGAAATTCTTGCACACCAGACTACAATCCTGGATCGATCTTAAGAACATCAACATCCCAAATCAGCAACAACAGGGATACCAAAGTGGAATAGGTTGCATGACAGCAGAGTTTAATCTAACAGAATCAATATGTCATAATTTGGAATTAGGAAGCAAGGTTTATACAGCATTTTTAGACAATAAAAGAGCCTTTGACACTGTTTGGCACAATGGCCTGTTTTTGAAACTGCATCAGCTTGGCATAAAAGGACAGTCTTGGAGAATCCTTCTCGATGCATATACCAGCCTCAAAAGTGCAGTTCTTGTGAATGGCATCCAATCAAGATTCTTTCCCGTGCGTCAAGGTGTAAGACAAGGGGGAGTGCTGTCAACTCTGCTTTATCTAATTTTTATTGATGAACTCCTTGACGAACTCGAGGCATCAAGACACGGTGTGGATGTGATTGATCTTAAGCTTGGAAACCCAACATTAGCGGATGACATCACCCTTCTTGCTATCACACCAGATGCCCTGCAGACACTCCTGGATATTGTCTCCAGATATTCCCAGAGGTGGAGATATGAACTAAATCCCTCGAAATTCCAAATAATTGTATTTGGAACCAAACCAGGATACGACTCAACCTTCAAGTGGCATCTAACAGGTGATATTGTGTCTACCACTGCCTCTACCAAACACCTAGGAGTAGAACTGCAGAAAAACCTTAAGCATGAGCATGCTGTAAAGGAAGCATGTAGGAAAGCAAAATCATGCTTTCACGCTCTAATGGGCATTGGATTAAAACCCAAAGGTGTGAATCCTCTTATATCTGCAGATACTATCCGTAAGACAGTTCTCCCTTGCATGCTGTACGGATGTGAACTGTGGACACAACTCTCTCAGCAGGATATCAGACAGCTGTCCACAACATGGCATTATATGGCAAAATCCCTTCAAGGTTTTCAACTTAGGACAAGGACTGACATGAGTCTCAGTATGCTTAACTGGATTCCCATTACAGAAGAGATCTCAAAGCGTCAACTTATGTTTTGTCACAGACTCTGTTCACTTCCTCCTAACAATATATCTAAGAAGCTATTTCATAGACGACTCTACCAATATCTGCAAAACCCCAGCAAACAACAGTTAGGTTTCATACCTCACATAATAAATCTTCTCCAAAAGTATGATATACTGGACACTATGACCCAATACCTGACCATTAATGATCTACCTAACAAACACAAGTGGAAGAGAATCATTTCACAGAGAATCACCAGCAAATATAAAACCGAGTGGGAAGAACGTACCAGCATTGACCCTGATTTTGCACGATTCAGAATGCTACATCATGTTCCTGGGCCAGCATCAGTCTGGATACGAGCTAAAGACAGAGCGTTTACACGTCAATATACTCATCTGGCTCAAGTGTGGGTTGCAGTTCCACAACAAACGTTGATACGGTGTGATCTGTGCAACACTGAGTATACTGACCTTCTAAGATATGTGATCATATCCTGTAGCCACATGAAAGATGTTCACAACAACTTCTGGTCACTCATCACAGACAGTTTCCCAGTTGAAATGATAGTACCTCTAAGTAGCATTGATGACGAGACTCTATTGCAGCACCTTCTTGGACGACCGAATGATGCAATAACTGACTCTGATTGCAGTGACTCATTCTTCAATATTTGTGCTTCATTTGTAATGAGGATAATGGCCATCTACCAACGAGAGCTTTCAATGCAAATCAATGAACAATAATAGCTTTTTGACATACATGTCAAACAAACATGAACTCATTTCAACATGTTTTCAGTGAATTTTACCTGTTTTCTCATTCCTAATCAAACCAACTCTTTAACTACTAACCCCTCCTTTTGAAAAATGTCAATGTCCATTTACTGTCCAAGTTTGTAGATATCTTCATAATAATCTCCTAATGGAGGAAATAAAGATGATGATGATGATTCACTTCTCTGTGTGTAGCTAACGATCTTGTTTACACACTTGTCAATGAAAGGGCCGACAGTGTCATTGGTAATCTAATATACTTTAAAGGCAGATTGTCTGAACATTAGTCAAATTGGCGCTCTCCAGTGTAAAACTCAGACAATATCTACCCAAAAACCCGTTAATGTTCAAATATAATATCATGTTCGGTCAATTAACCTTGATGTGTGTTTGGTGATGTTATGTTCTCCACTGCTAGATACATACAGTTTCATTGCTGACATATGTTTATTTTGTTCCATTTGGTCCATCTACGGGGATCTGGTCATGTGGGTATCCAGACATATACTTCAAAGAGGAAAGGTTAAATGGAAAATTCCTAAGGGCAGACAGATGTACCTTGATGGAAAATAAATTGGACGGGTTCTTAACTCAATAACAGAATGGTTCAATTAATACTTTCTCAATCATTTATCTTGGAATTGAAATTGAAAGACTAATGTATGCTAAACGTTTGGTTCAGTAATAAATAAATTAAAACTAAGCCCTAAAGAATACTTACTAATAGCCTGGAACTGATGCTAGCTAGTTTTACATAAATCTAGATGACACTGATCTCAGGTCTAGGCTATAAGTAAGTGTTCTTCTACTGCCAACATTAGATAGACCTAATTCTCTTTGGTCCGGATGGTGGACTACCTCCCATATAATGCAAAGATAGTGTATACACTTGGAAATTAATTAAGCAACACACTAGTTTGTAAACTGAAATGTGGTGCTCTGGGATTGTTAGAATAAATTGAACGATTGTCTCACTCCAGACATAACAATTGGTTATACAGCGACTCATTCACTGAAATAAAACTCCATGATATGCAACATTTATGAAAATGTGAGGGACAACGTGAAGGAGGGGGGTACTGAATTTTTACCTGAAATAACTATTGTCCTAGAAGAGAAACTACCTTTCAAACATTTCAAACTTTCAAACATTTTTTATACCAAGTTGACATTCACACACCAAAACATATTTTATCATGCATGATAAGAAGCTAAACAGACATTAAACTCCCAGTTCATTTTTTAAAGATAATTGAGAAAATGCCCACAGCCATATGATCTGTGAATAAATTTGAGATTATTTGAGTTCAATCTGTTAAAAACAGTGAGTGTTGCTTAATTGATTTCCAAGTGTATAGTTTAATTGTTGGAGAACTGTGAATAGTACATTTATGTTGTTCAATCAGGTGCATTATGAAAGTTGGAAACTACAGTACCTAACAGGTGAGATAACAAATAGAAGTATTGTAACTGATGTATCAAGTTTTTTCCATCGATTTCCTCTACCATTAATTTCGTTCTATTTTCCGTGAGAAACTTGGAAAGGATTCGTATTAATACATGACTCGAGTAACGAGAGATTTCAATGCTCTCCTCGTTTTATTAACAATCATATCAAAACACTTGCTACCTGATTACTTTAGGCTGCAGAAAACTGGTGTTTATTTGAATGTGTCATTCAATATTTACATGATAATCTACTATTCTAGCACACGAAACCACATAAAGTATTTAGCACGATCATCACTGTTGTTCAAGAGCATTGTATGTTTATGTTCATTGATTTTATCAGACCTTTTCATTAACAGAGGGTTTGTTGTATTTGAGGCTTGTAATGTGTGAAATAGCAACATTCCCATGACACTATAGTGTCTGCTTCTGTATAGATACTGTGGAAAAGTCTTTGAATGACATTTTGTGCCAGGAATTATCAAAACTTCATTTCCTGTTTCAGCGTCAACTATTTGGTTACAGTTTTGAATTGGAAACATGTCAATCTAAGAAGCACGACATAATGTAACTTACTATATGTGAGATCGAAATGTAAGCCAGATTGTCCAATGAGTGTTAAGAGATTCAATAATTAGTAAAATTACAATTCATTATACAATTGGACATCCATATTTATGGTTTGAATATACATCATAAGAGTGGTAAAATGAAAAAAATATCTTTGAAGCTTTGAGATGCATATTTTATGTACCAAAGTATCAAAGTCCTTATGAGCATTCATATGTGTTGTCATGTATTTCTTATTAAATGCTTATAAAACACAATCTCTCTTAATCTCTATTTTGATGAATGACATTTAATCAACGTTAATTAAACTTATCCTGTTTATCATATGACATGCACAATTTTGTCATGGCCTTTATTCAAATTGTCGGTTATAAATAACTGATTTAAGATTAATGTAAATCAAATTTGCCAAGTGTCTTTTAAATATGAAACCTTTCCAACCAGGTTTTAATTGGAGACAATGACATTTTAAAATCCGGAAAACTTAAAAATATAGAATGCAAGCTAGTGTATATATTATGTTATGCGTGGTATCGTTTAGTATACGTTATTAAGTCACCTACACGTGTATCTATATATCAATCTAACGACAACATACCAATGACCACAACAATACTAATGTCAGCGCGTGGTCATCTGGTTCCAGGATAAGTATGTATGTACCAACAGGGAGTTTGATCTTGTAATGGACCTGGAATTGTGAAAGATGTATTCTTCAAGGAGAAAACGGAGGGGGCATATAGTATCAATACCAGGCAATCATTATCTAGCGGGGAGGCAATTTGAGAGAATTGTGCACTTTGTGACCAGTTCTTGAAATTTTGCATGATGATAGGTATGGGTACAATAGTACAATTATCAAAGGACTAAACCCTATTAAACTATACATTTTTAGAAAGCCTGTAATTAGAGCTTTCATTTGATATATAACATGACACATTTGAAAAGATTACAAAAACAGTTGCATATACCATTCAGTTTTTTTTTGCCGCGGCCATCTTGGATTTGTGCAAACAGGCCACCAGAGGGCGATCTCACATTGTTTGCGATGGTTTCTGAAAACCTTGTACCCATACCTATCATCATGCAAAATTTCAAGAACTGGTCACAAAGTGCACGATTCTGCATAATATTAATATATTCCTCCCCTGCTAATCTAAATGAATGCTGTATATCAAAGGGCTAACTACCTTGTCAGATACTTACTGGAATAATATTTCTTTTTCAAATGGAATTTCCGACTAAACACAATTAAGTGAGCTTAGTAGTCGGGGGATGGTCATCTCGTTGACGAAAATTACTACATCAACCAAAAGAAACTTGATCCAGTCAAGAATGGTTAGAGTATTGTCTCCCTGAAGTCTAGAATAGACTACTGACCATTGATAACTTGAATGATGTCAACATTTCATTTGTATATAAGAATATTAAAAAGTATTAAATCATGCATACACATATTAATAGATCACACGTTTGAGATTGGTTCTGAAATTAAAGGAACAGTGATCCTGAAAACGTTAACACATGCAAAAGGGGAAAGAAATCGGAAATCTGACAAAAGGTCAAATACTAATTACACTTAGAACATATATCATTATCTCGACGAGTAACTAATACCATAACTAATTACCTCAAGAATCATGTTATATATACATTTATTTGTAATTACTTGACAACTTATAAATACACCTCGTTTGACATTTTGGGTGAGAGCGAGGATCCTCAAATCAAAAGCCAAATGTATTAGGTTGAATATCCAGTTTTACCTACTGATAAAACGTTGGTGGTGCGTTATTTATGGTGATGTTTATATAAACCTGATTGAGCTACATTAACATATATGCATAGTTCCTGAAAAACAACTAAAAGCTAAATTTGGCATCAGACAGGATATGTTCTATAAAGCAGATATTATATTTTGATTCCCATGACAGCACAGCTTATTCATGTGTATCTACTTCAGAACAGTTATCTATAAGAGCAACATGCAAGCTATTTCTAATATCCTTCTAGGATATACTTCATGATACATTCATGAGAAACTTCAGCGCTACCATTAGTCGTATCTAGTCTGTCATGTTAAAGCTTATTAATGTGATGCAATCACATCTCAAAGTCGAGAGCAAGGCATGTTTGTATTCATTGATGTTGTCAGGCATTTCATTAAAAGAGGGTTTGTTGTTGAAGCCTGTAATGTGTTATGATAAGATAACTTGGTTCCCATGACATTGCACCACTAGTGTCTGCTTCTGCTTCTTCTACAGTCGCTGTAAAAGATTAACAAAACACTCATTTCCTGTTAGCGCCCACACCACTGTGTGTCAAGATTGTCCATGTCGAAATGAGACAGTCCAAAAGCAGTACTTTGTCTGATGTCATGTTTAATACAATGCCATTAACTGTTTCACTGAAATTCAAGTTGATATTTATTCTGATATATCATTTAATTTAATACTTTCCTAGCATTTCAATGACAACAATGAAAAAATTATATACATATCCTCATATTCAGATGATTTCAAAGAAGACAATCACAAAGTTTTGGAAAGTGTTATAGGTCTCGATGTCTCTGGATTTCATTATCTTTTAAATATATTCGTTATTTTAAGAGAAATAGTTTTCATATTTGCTGTATCAGTGACACACAGTGATGTTCAACATTTCATCAGCACTTTCACAAATATTTGGGAATTCTTTAAGTTATGCAGACTGTTTATGTGTCTTCTGAATATTTCGTGATGAACGAGTGGGCGTGTCTGTTATAATCATAAAACATTGATACGGATGTTTATATGATTAGCAGACTGTTTATGTAAGATTATGCACACAGCCTCTCTGATTATAAACACTTTTGCTTGAATTTGCCACAATATCTCAACTGGTCAAAGTCTGAATACTTTCTCATATAAACGTGGTTTGTATCACGCAAGTCGAACCCTTGTTGTTATTCAGTGACATTTGCTTCATGGAATTGCAAGTTTCGATGATCCTACATGTAAACCATTTCCTGTTACTGTTTTATAGAGAATCTCACACAAGTGTCTTCTGATATCAAATATATCAACACGAGTTGATTAAAGTTACAAATATCCGAGGCTTGCCGAGGATATTTTTACTTTAATCAACGAGTGTTGATATATTTGATATCAGAAGACGCGAGGGTGAGATTTTATTTATCATTCAAAATCATTCTTTAACAATTATTATCAAAATAATGAACATATTTGCAACACAAAACTGCCACTTTACTACTTATGTAGTGAGCTCAGTGAGGTCATAGCATTGTGACGTCATCAGCATTGTGGAATCAAAGCATTGTTATATCATCAACTTTGTGACGTCATAGCATTGTCAGCAGTGTTCTCAGAGATGTCAAAGCCTTGTGATGTCAATAACTGGTGATGTAATAGGATTGTGACGAGTTGATGGTGCAATATCTACAATGTAGATATCGCTTGTAGATATCGCTTGATCTCACACATGCGATCTACTGTGGAAACCAGTGTTGGATGATAAAAAGTCATCAAGTGCAGATGTTGGGAAAATCTGTCAATCACAGACAGCGATTTCAGATCAAGTAACTTATTTGGTTTAAAACTACTACCCAGTTTGAAAGAATGTGCACAAGGTCTACAGTGCAATACCCGATCAATAATGAGTGAAACCATATATCAGTGACCGAAAATGGTTATTTATCAAAAGTTACCATAGAGGCGATAACATGACAAGTCATGTTGTTGGCACCGACTTCATATTACTTCGATAGTGCACATTTAATCACACAGTAAATGCGAACTTACACTCTGCAGCTTGTGAGTTGCATTACTGTGATGTGTGTATTGGTGTGATTGAGTAAGCAATTTCTTTATAGAAATAACATGTAAATATGGTATTAGACACTTAACAACATTGATCTCATTCACCCAAAAAGTCTGTAATTACCTTCCTATCTGATTGAAAATCTACAAATGTATGTCTTTCTGTCCAAAATGGAACATATTTTATCAGCATCTGTATCATTTAGTTACAAGTTAAATGTTTGGAAGGTCATTCAATTGTAAATGTATTATTTTATTTTGAGTAAAACAGTTTTATAGTCTATTTGTTGTGTATAGTGAATAACTATAGATGAAACCGTTTCAAAGCTACCAAGTCTGTCCTTTGTAATATTTCTGTAAATAACACATATATAACCCAATCGCCTCAAAAGCTTCTGATGACTTTAAACTATTTTATAATGAAACTGGGAGAGACATTATACCTTTATGTTCCTTTGAACATTTCTTGACTGAAATTGCAATAAAACATATCCGAGATAAAAGTTTTGAAAACAATTAATTTTAATCACCTCACAAGGCAATGTAAAAGAAATATTGAATGTTCTGCTGTCCAGTTTCCTGACGAAATATGCCAGTAAAGCGTTGTAAAATGCTGCTTCATTGCAAATAAAATCCTTTTTTCAGTACAAACTTTCTCATATTAAATTTAATTCTGCAAGACATAGGAGTCGATAGATATATCAACCAAGATTTAGTGACAAATTCGTACATCAATGACCCAATGAAATAAACAATGTGAATAATTTCTTACTTTTGTCACATTAATGGACTTAAAACAATTCAAAAGCATGGGGGTTGTGAGGTTTGAGAAATCAGCAACACTTAATGTAGGCATGTAAAATGTAAAAAAAACGAAACGAACTAATAAACTTGTCAGTCACACCAGTGTCAATAATGAGAGACAGAAGTTACAAAGAAAATGGTAGGTAATTTGTAGGTATTTGTAGGTCATTAATCAAAATATATTCTTATCTGAACTAATATAATTGTGATTATGAATATGGACAATGGCAAATAATTATCAGATAAAGAGCATATCTCAGGTGAGAAAACATTCAAAGAGTAATGTACAGAATTGTCAAAATGAAAACTAGAATTACGTTTCATTTGACCAACGCAAAACTTTTTACATGAGCTCTTGTTTTAGGTTAAATATACATATAACAGTATATTAATTAATGAAACTGGTGATAAAGTAAGCTTCTGTTATCATGTTATCATGTGTGCATGTTTTCCCTCTATCAAACAATTACTATTCATATTTGAAGGGTATTTCTCTCTCTATGTTTAATATTAAACGTATCATGATTCATACCATTTATATTCAAATACAATACAAGATATATTGTGATGTAGAACTGACATTATCATTGCCTAAACTCATGGTCTAATTACATCTGAAGTTACAGACGTGTTATCAAATTCATTCAATACCCCACCAGAAGGGGAGTGAAATAAAAAATCTTATAAAGACAGAAAATTGATTGGAATGTAATAAGATCAAGTCGACGAACCCTCGAACAACGTTTTTAGGTAAACTTGTGCCCCATGGAAATATACGTTGATTAAATGATTGCAAAGGACAAAGGGTTTTAAATGTCAATCTAGCCATATTTTTTATTTTCTTGGAAACAGATTGTCTTTAGAATCAATGCCATCTTGGCAAGTTGATTGATAAATGAAAGAAGCTTTAAATAACTCTGTATGCATAACCCAACAAATTGAGTGTATGTGATCTTATCTTATTTTCTGTGTATTGCCATGCGTTTATGGACATTTGAAAGACATTTCTTTCAAAATAATTACACTCATACTACAGTACATGTATAAATGTATAATGCCAATGTTTATTTAGATTAAAAGTTCAATGATATAGAACCAGTTGAGTACTAAGGTATAAAATTTATCTTAAGATTTTACAAACATAATGTAATCATAAAAGTAATATGATATTCATATTTTCCGAAAATAACATCTTTCCATAAATGAATTCAAACAAATAACGTATTTATAGAAATATCAATTAAGTATGGTGTTGTGAGGATTGATAAAGAAGACAGTACTATATGTACTATGATGGAGATATTTTTCAGGTAATCTTTTAAAACCCTGCAAGAAATTCAATGTAAGAAACAAAATTTGAACCAATGAAAACAACAAAACTGAGACAATTATTTCATATACATTAAGTACAGTTATTATCATACTGCTTCTTGTAAACTAATTCCAAGATGTGTTTATAATTGAGGATGTATTTGAAACAAAACTTTTATGTTTTAACAACTGGAACTGACAATAAGATAATGTTATTGCATGCCTAATACGTTATCATATTTCAGATTGCTGATGAATGTTATCTTCATCTGTCTCCAACTTTGTTATCGAACATTAATTTTGTGGCTTTCCTTAACTCATCAATTTTAATTGATAATGCCACGTATAATCTATATATTAACTTTCATCCAGAAGACTCTATATTAATGTTGCATGCATACCTTTACAAAGGCTTTTATACTGTTTCCATATTACGTTGACACAATCAAGCAAAACGTGTGTGTCCCCTATCCTGGCATTGACAATTGAAACGTTATCCATAGTATATAAGATAGCCCTGTTGCACTTTGCAAGCCTAACATGTAATCAGGTTTCTGGTTGCTGATAAGGGCTATCATTGTCTCACTCCCCACTTGATGAAAAACGTTTGTTTGTACAAGATGTATACAAGCCACACTTTTGTATTACCAAGCATGCAGTATTTTATATGCCATGAATATAAAAAAAATACAATTAGTTTATTTGCACATTTCACACAGATAGTTATATCTGAAAATGCGATTCCGGTATAATATTAAATTCATTCTTTTTTTAATATATTTCGGGTTTTTTTCGTTTTTCCAAGTATATGATATCCGATATATATGCTTTAATTTGGTATTTTAATGTAAAGTGCATTTCAAACAGCAATGACATTTTCATTTTACGTTTTCACCATATTATTATTATACGATAATTATTTGAATTCAGTACATTACAGCATCTAACAAAAATACCATATTCGATAACACTTTCATAAATTGAAACAATTCAAACATGAAAATGTACGTTCTTCTTAATTAAAACCTAAAAAGGTACAAACATGTCATGAAAGCTACGTTAATTCTTTTCATTTGTAAGATACCCAAATGTGATGGCATTTAGTTTTATGCTCTCTGTGATGTGTTTACTATTCAGTCATTGAGACCTCACATGACATCGATATGTACCGAATCTGGTTGCTTGTCGAAAATAACCTCACTTAATTACACCATACTTATTTGCCTAACCGTATGTGTTTATTGTCCCTTTACTCGATCATTTTAAATTAATCGTTCGACTACTATTCCGCTCTTGTTTCCAGACACATTTTTCTTTTTCTGTTTTTTGCTTTTTAAGCTTTTCTTTCCTCTGCCAAACAGCAAATCATTTGAGAGTGTGTTTCAAAGAAACTGACTGTAAATTTACTTCAAAGTAAATGTGTTTAGTGGCAATATATGTTTTAAGGCGCGGTGCTAGTGCTACTGGTAAGAATGTCTTGCCTTTCCTTTAGCTCCCGCCAATTACGCGATAACAGGAAGCTTGTGTCACTTTGTCAAAGCACGTATGCATATACATCACAAACATTTAGTTACTTACCTGTATATTTTGGATCTTATTTTATTCGTTTTGTGCATAGTTGTACTTGTGGTGTTTTGGCAGCTGGTTACAGTGCCAAGGGTAGAGAGTCAAAAACGCTTTCTTTCATCGTTTCTTCTTGCTTCTCAATTGTGTCAAACCTCAAATATTATCTATTTAAGTATACAATGTATCGTTTTCTTGTGTTGCATATTTCTGTCATTATCTTCATACATGCATCTCGAATTATAGCATAATGGTTAGGAAATGGCCATTGAATTTTGAGAACTAATAACCAAATAGTATACACTTCAACAGTCTTTGATCCATTTTAGTGCAAAAGAAACATCCAAAATAATACATAGAGAATACTTAATGAACAATATGTAACACTGCTTTATGAAACGGAATAATGTTTGGTAGTATCTTTGGTATCAATACAATTCGTTATTTTTATATTTAATAAATGATGTTAAAATGGAGCGACCTAGCTATTCCAAGTCATGGACAACCGCTGAGAATACAGTGTGACATTATACATTTATGTATCTTAAATATTATGATGCCAAATCTTTCTGCAGCACACAATGTTATCATTTAATGAGTAAAACATTGAAGTTTTATTAACGAGTGATATCTGAAGTCCCTCTTCTTAAGTACTTAAGGATTGTGCTAATGCAGACAATGTGACAATGTGACGTATTTCTACAAGTAAAGCTGCACTTCTACCGGTCTCTATCCTTTGATCTTTGAAAGTTTATTTGAAGTATATATCCTCTAGAACATCAGACAGAAGATAATAATTTGTCCATTAAACGTACTTGCTGTAGCTTTGATGTCATTTCGAGGTATTATGATATCACATTGCACTATTACTATATTGACATTTTGCTTAACAAGTGATTATTGCTTTTCCGTTTTGCTTTCTTCATATTCTCATGTTTATGGGTGATATCAAAGTTAACCGATATTTATAAGAAGTGTATGGCACACAAAACTATTGCTATGTCTGATATTGCATTTTCAAATGTTCAGCAATCATATTAATATCAACATGAAAATGAATGCTTCATTTAGCATTTACTTCAATACATTGTTACCCAGGCTGCCACAGATTGATTATTGTTATTACCATAGTTTCCGAGTTATATCGGGAATTAGCAGGACTTTCCTGTGGCTCCATATCTAGTGTATGACTAAAATGCGTAGTAATACGGATGTTCAGCCTCACCGATAGCACGTGATTCTAGCGTGTAAGATTAGGCGCACGAAATAATTGTACAACGATCATGCAGGTTTTTACGAACATACAGGTAATTTGCTTCGAAACTTCACAGTTTGTCAATTTCTAGATTGCTTTGGAAGAATGAGATCGTCTTATTAGCGTAGCTCTGCGACAGTTGAAACTGAAGGTGACTTCTAAATATAATTAAAAAATCTAAATATATCAAAGTCATGTTGTTATGTTTTGTTCTATTCTTTCTTATTCATTTTTGGCAGAGTGAGTGAGTGAGTTATTGTTTAACGCCGCTTCGGCAGTATTGCAGCCATTAGCGGTGAGATATTTAATTTATTTGCCTAGTTTAAAAAAGAAAATTGCAATTGAAAAACAAAACACGGCACAAAGGCCGCAAAAACATCAGCATATTATCACAAGTTGAATAAAAGCTGATTATGAAAAGTTAAAAATTACAATTTGTCAATAAGGTGTATAGCCTTTAAAAAATCTAAAACATGATGCTCACCGAAATGAGTAAAAACTTGATTGATTGAAATAGAAGGATAAAAAGTTTCCCTGATATGTGCAGTGTCCCAACACCTACATAGAATGTGTTTGATTGTGAGAGGACACTGACAGGGTATACATACTGGGGGATCTTCCCCCTTTAAAAGATATGAGTGAGTAAGATGAGAGTGTCCAATACGACATCGTCGTAGGACACAAGCTTCCTGCCGGGTAAAAGAGGATAGAGATTTGTAACCTAAATGAGGTTGAATAGTGTGAAGTTTGTTATTATGTTGTTGGTCCCATTGGGACTTCCAACGTTGTTTAATGTAAGATTTAATAGCAGGTTTGGAATCCGTATATGGAACTTTGGTAGGAGAAATATGTTTGAGGTTTAATGCTGATTTAGCAGCTGAGTCAGCTTTGTTATTACCTCTTATACCCATATGGCTAGGAAGCCAGCAGAAGACGATGTCGCATTGGAGACAAGAATTATGAAGTAATAAAATATCCCTGATAATTGGGTGATCACTCTTACAGTTTTTAATTGCTTGTAGGCAAGTATGTGAATCGGAAAACATAATGTAATTATTAGGGGTTGAGTTTTTAATGTGATGGACGGCCTTAAGGATGGCCTTAGCGTCTGCAGTAAAGATGCAGCTGCCATCATGCAGCCTTGAAGCATATGTTGTTGAAGGAGTCACAGTTGCTGCTGCAACTGTGGATCCATCCTTAGAGCCGTCAGTGTAAATTGGTTTATAGTCTGCGAAAAAATCACGTAGTTCAAAAAATGCCTGTTGAAATATTAATTGGTCTGTATTAGATTTTTTATGAGTAGATAGAGAGAGGTTTACACGTGGCCTGACCAGCTGCCATGGCGGAGCGGCAAGCAGACCGTGCTCTGCTATTGTTGTTAGGTCGATATCAGAATCTTCAACATGTTGTTGAAGTCTGATACCGAGTGGTGGAATTGCTTTAGGTTTTAAGTTATACAACTGCTGGTATTCAGGATTGAATACACAGTTGTATGCAGGATTACAAGGGTTGGCTTTAAGTTTGGTGATATATTGTAGTGCTAGCTTGATGCGCCGATCTTCGAGAGATGGCTCATCAGCTTCAATGTAAAGGCTTTCAACAGGTGAAGTTCTGAAGGCCCCAAGACAAAGCCTGAGACCCTGATGGTGGATAGTATCTAACATTTTGATGTAAGAGGGGCGGGCGGAACCATAAATTATGGATCCATAATCCAATTTGGAACGGATGAGTGATCGATAGAGATGAAGAAGAGTTTCTTCATCTCCACCCCATTTATTATTTGAAACGACCTTTAAAAGGTCTAATGCCTTTAAGCATTTAGCTTTAAGGCTTTTAATATGTGGGATAAATGATAATTTACTATCAAATGTGATACCAAGAAACTTGGCCTCAGGAACGACTTTGATTGGAGTTTTATCCAGAAAAAAGTTCTGGATCTTGGTGCATTTTGCGCATATTGCAAAAATGCACACAAGATGTTTTAGCTTTGGCAAATTTGAAGCCGTTTTCCAACGACCATTGATGGATTTTATTGAGGCAGAGTTGCAATTGGCGCTCGATTGATGGCATATTTTTGCCTCTGCAGGAAACTCCAAAATCGTCCACAAAAAGTGAACCATCTGTATGGTCATTTAAGACTTTAGCCAAGCTGTTGATTTTATTGCTAAATAATGTGACGGATAAAATGCTACCTTGTGGGACACCCATTTCTTGATCAAAGAAATCAGAAAGGGTGGAGCCCACGCGCACTTTAAATTGGCGATCATGTAAAAAATTGGAAATAAAATGAGGCATACGACCTCGCAAGCCAAATTCAAATAAATCTTTCAGGATGCCATGCTTCCATGTAGTGTTGTAAGCTTTTTCTAAGTCGAAAAAGATAGATACAGCATTTTGTTTGTTAATAAACGCATCACGAATAAATGATTCTAAACGAACAAGATGATCAGTGGTACTACGTTGTTTGCGGAAACCACATTGAATATCAGTTAGTAATTTATTAGTTTCCAAGTACCAAACTAGACGATCATTGATCATTCGTTCCATAGTTTTACATACGCAACTTGTTAAGGCTATAGGACGGTAGTTGGAAGGGTCTGTATGATCCTTCCCAGGTTTTGGGATTGGCACAATAGTAGCATTGTGCTAACAAGATGGAAATTCACCTGTTTCCCATATATGATTAAATACCTGAAGTAGAAAGGCAAGGTTCCGGTAAATGTTTTAGAAGCTGATAATGGATTTCATCAGGGCCGGTTGCTGTATCATGAGCTTTAGAAAGTGCAGTTTTGAGCTCTGACAAGGAGAAGTGTTCATTATAATCTTCTCCATTGTCAGATTTGAAATTAAGTGGTCGTTTTTCCTGTACCTTTTGGTACTTTTGGAAAGCAGGGACATAATTTGCAGATGAAGAATTTTTAGAGATTGTTTCAGCCAACTTATTGGCAATGTCAGATTTTGATGTAAGAAGGTCATCATTGACCTTAAGATGTTTTATTGTAGATTTGGAACCTTTGCCTTTAATTCTACTAATCATATTCCAGACTTTGCTTATAGGTGTTCTGGAATTGATCTTAGAGACATAGCCTCTCCAAGATTCGCGTTTTTGTTGGTTGACTGTGCGTCGAGCTTTAGCTCGTGCCTTGCGACAGTTATCTAAGTTAATTCTTGTAGGTCGTTTACTGAGCTTACGCTCAGCTTTTTTACGTGCCTTAATGGCAGTATTGCAGGTTTCATTAAACCATGGCTTGTGAATGCGTGGATTTGCAGAGGTTTTAGGCATAGTTTCAGGTTCTATATCAATGAGACCTTTAGAAAAGGACTCAACAGGATCAGTTGCATTAACTATTTCATCAAATATAATACGATCACGGCATAGGGCAGAAAATGTACCCCAATCCGCCTTGAAAAATTTCCAACGAGGATTGTGTTCCTCAGGAATAGGTGATATGGGTTCTAATACAATTGGGAAGTGGTCGCTCCCACATGTATCCTCATGGACTGACCATGAGAAGTCATGTAAAAGGGATGCATCAGTTAATGATAAATCTATAGCTGTATATGATCCTGTAGCAGGATGTAGATATGTTTGAACCATCATTGAATAGACATAAATCATCTTGGGTAAGGAAACTTTCGAGTATTTTACCCCTAGAGTCTAGGGTATTACTACCCCAGAGGGGATTGTGACCATTGAAGTCACCCATGATAATAAAAGGTTTAGGTACTTGGGTAACAAGTTGATCAAGATCTTTGATAGTAAGATCCTGAGATGGTGGAATATATAGAGAACAGAGAGTTAAAGTTTTAAATAATGATAAGCTGACAGCTACAGCTTGTAATTGTGTTTTTAATGGAATTACCCTGTGGATAATTCCATCACGTATTAAAATTGATGCACCCCCTTTTGCCCTATCAGCAGAAGGGGAGAAAGAATTGTAAAAAGTGAATGATCTCATTGCAACTTTATTAGAATCTTTAAAATGAGTTTCTTGAAGGCATATAGCTTGGGGATTGTACTTTTGGGCTAGCAAGCCCAATTCGTTAAAATTGACCCTAAAGCCTCGACAATTCCACTGGAGAATCGCCATAGATGCGAGGATAAAATATAATATTAAAAGCCTCATGGTGGATGTTTTATTGGAGAAAGGCGTCCGTCTGAGGACCGACCTCTCTGCCCCATCTTGGGCGAGTTGTTAAGAGATGCTGTGTCTGATGCGTCCATAAGGACATCAACAGACTCGAGGTCGAGAGATCCATACTTGTTGTAGACCTTGACCGCATTCCTGTGGCCTTTGGGAGTGCGGTTAGATGTTTTTGATTTTGAGTTATTTGAAGCAGTGTTTGAGGTTGATTGCTTTGAGTTGTGATTTGATGGTTTCGTTCCTTTTGGGATTGTTTGAGAACCTGTCAGCTTGACAGGCTCTTTAACAGACAGAAGAGGAATTGTCATGGTAGAGTAGCTTTTGTAGGTGGATCATTGATCCATTCAATGTCTGTCTGAGTTGAGACAGAGCGTTTAGGGGTAGTTGCTGAAGATACTATGGATGAATACGAGGGTTTAGTTCCCTCAGTAACCAGGCGTTTAGCTTCCGGGAAGGAGATATTTTGGGTATATTTAATTTTCAGGATTTTAGATTCCTGTTGCCACCGAGGGCATTCCTTGGAGGAAGCCATGTGTTCGCCAGAACAGTTGGCGCACTTTCGCAACTCTTTGAAGTCCTTTGGATGGCCTTCATCCTCGAGCTTGCCACACTGAGGACTAACACGGTCATCAGCCCTGCAAGAGTTGCTTCCATGGCCAAACTTCTGACATCGGTAGCAACGGAGGGGGTTAGGGATATAGAGTTCAGTTGAGAGTTTGTAGTAACCTGCATTTATTATTTTAGGAGCTTGAGGAAGTGAAAAGGTTAGAAGATAGGTGTGCGTTTTGATGATTTTCTCCTCCCTCTTATGGTGAAGCGTTTAACTGCTGAAGCGAGAAACCTTGACAGGTTTGTCCACAATGAGTTTTAATGTTTGCAATGATTTTGATTGTTGTGGTGATTTGCATTCCACCAATAGGTACCCATTCCTGATTTTTTTAACATCCTTAACATCACCGGCAAGACCTTGAATGGTCTTGGCGGTGGCGAAAGGATTCAATCGCAGTCGTTTGTCATCAATAGATGATATGGCGAGAAATCTTGGCCAGTTGTTTGATGCTGAATTTGAAGATGATTTTGATGGAGTAGCCTCTTCGTCAGAAGAGCGACTCTCATCAATTGAAAGTGTACGCTTTTTTTTGCCTGTTCTAGTCATGGTAGGTTTGAAATGTTCATCGACCTGGATCCCCACCCACCACGGAGCACCAACAAGGGCAATGCTGTATGTCAGCGGGTGTCCTGCTGACAGCACCGGGGATACCAGGATTATATACTCCACTAAAACGTTGCCAATGTTTCACTGGATTGGCCCATGGGCCACCGCTATCTTGGAAGCCGAGTAAAGTTGATGAATGTGTGCAAGAGTGCACTAAGAAAGAGTGCAGAGAGTAGGGATAGTACATCAGGAAGGAAAGCATTGTGGAAAGGTGGTGAAGATATGCAAGAGAGCACCAAGAAAGTAAAGAAAATAATTGTAAAGAGAGGTAGCAGCGTAAGAAGAAGGATAGCAAAGGTGTGCGCAACCAAGTGCTTGGCATGACCAGTCGATTGACCAGACCGGACCAATCTGGCCACCTGTCTAGATGAAGTCGGGGCCGAAGCAGTGTAGTGGTCAGTGGTAGCACAAGCCTCAACCACCAGGCATCCTTCCTCCACCCGTACAGGTCGCAGTCCACTTCAAACAGACTGTCCCCTTTTAGTCGCCTCTTACGACAAGCAGGAGGAACTGAGGGCCTATTCTAACCCGGGCACCCCACGGGGGCATTTTTGGCAGAAGTCAATCAATTGATTCAAGTATTTTAGTCTCCACCATAAGTGAGATGTAACACGTTATAGAAAGTTGTTTACACGCACTACATTAAATAGATACTTCTTATCACATTCTTGCTAAAAAATATGTGTGGTAATGTTTTAACTAGTTATTTATATGGTATATTTAGATTCAGTAAACACTTGGCAGCGTTCAGTGTCAATTTATAGATAGCATGATATTGTATATATTATAAATATGTAATGCTTTCCTTTTCTTTTACTATTGATCAAGCTCATTTTGGTTATGTCCATCCTGTAAACCCCTGTAGGGACCTTTCCCTGAACAAAAAGATAAAATAATATATTTCACTACCCATGCAAAGGCGGGTGAATAACCTGCTCTTTTTATCTATATTTATCTTTGAAACTTTTTAGGACCTTTTCTTCATACATCAGAAAGGCGATATAACGTTTTAGTGTCATTGCTACATCATAGATCGACACTAAAGACGCATTACATACCTTATCATGTTAATGACGTCAAGAATGATTACCATCATTGTTTAGACGTGTTCAATAGTGAAGAGGTTCTGTCTAAGTTGACACAGAGCTCTTTGTATTTAAGGTGAGGTGAGTTGTGGTTTAACGCCACTTTCAACAGTAATTCACTCATATCACGGCTGATTGTATTATTGCATAGAGAAAGCCCTTAACGTTATGGTGGATATGCAATGAAACTAGCTACCATTGGTGGTACTGCGGAGAATTACAGTGTAGCATTGCACCTAGTTCGTACTGCAAGTAGAACAGTTCCCTACAGCAGACACATTTACTGAGCCCCTGGCAGGAGTCAAAACTAGCTACCAAATGGCGGTACTGCGGTGAATTACAGTGTAGCATTGCACCCAATTCGTACTGCGGGTAGAACAGTTCTCTACAGCAGACCTCTTGATCTGAATCCGAAAGCCCTTTACCCATTCCCACTTTCTCAATCATTAATCTTGGAATTGAAAAACAGACTCATTAATGCTAAACGCTTGGTTCAGTAGTAAATGAATTAAGACTTATACATGCTATCTAGTTTTACATTACATCTGGGAAGATGGTATTCTTCTTCTGCCAACATTAGATAGACATGATTTGATTTATCTGGATCTGTGGACTACCTCCGTTATAATACTAAGACATTGTAGTTTAAAATTGAAAATTCTGTTGTGTAATCAACTTCATTATAACCATTCGGAAACTACCATAGCTCATCAGGTGAGCTAAACAGATATAAATCGTGCAAACTAAACATGTGTCAAGTTGATCTCTTTCTATCGATTTCACCTTCCATTAATTTCGTTTTATTTTCCGCGAGAAACTTGGAAATATTTCTTATTAATACGTACGTTACATAGGTTTTTATAGCTTGAGTGAAGAGAACTACCAGAATATAGATGTCCATGTTCATTTCGTTTTATTAGCAATGTGGTTTATTTAAAAACACAAGTGTTTATTTTATGCTGTAGAAAAATGTGTTTGAATTTGTCATTCTATGTTTACAAGATAATGCTAATCTACTTTTCTAACACATGGAACGACATACATTTATTTATCATGACCATCAATGTTAGTCAAGAGCATTTAAATTTTGTGTTCACTGATGTTATCAGACATTTTCATTAACAGAGGGTTTGTTGTATTTGAGGCTTGTTATGTGTGAACTTGATAACATATCAATGTTCCCAGGAAACTGAAGGGTCTGCTTCTGTATAGATACTGTTGGAAGGACATCTTAAGTCACGAATAAACAATATATTCATTTTCAGGTGTTTTTATTTATTTTATCACGATTTCAAATTGGGAACAAGTCACTCACAATTAAGTGAGCTTTATAGTAGGAAACTGGTCATGTCATTCAAGATACTTAATTATCTTGAAGGGGCTTGACCCAGTGAACAATCAAGGTCTTTATTGCTGAAGTCCAAAATTGGGTAAGTACTCCTGATCATTAAGTTAAGTGACGTCAAAATATAGTTACAACATTTAAACATTAGAATGTTAAAAGAAAAAATGTCAAACCATGCATATACATACCGAGGATTATGGGACGGATATATAAATATATATAAAATATCTTATTACCCCAATAAACGTGCTATATATACATTTATTTGTAACTATTTGACGACTCATAAATACACCTCATAAATACACCTCGTCAAATGCATCACACCACCAATTTGAAGAATGTTACAAAGTAAAACTTTCTAACCACGAAAGTAAATGGAAATAATTTGACATTTGAAACTAGATAAGTTCTGAAATTTAAGGGATATTGACCCTGTGAACACATGCAAAGGGGTGGGGTGAGAATTTGTGGGACATTTTGGGTCAGAGCAAGGATACTCAAGTTTAGAAACCCCATGCAATGTGACTCCTTGCAGAGAATCAGCTAATTGTAAAATTGTACTGATGTACAAATTCGGTTTTTTGTTTTGAATTACTTTACTTTCAAAGCGCCAAATATATTAAGATGAAGATCAAGTTTTACTAACTGATAAAAGGTTGGTGGTGAGATATTTATGACGAGTTGCATATCAAACAGATTGAGTTACATACCTGTATAGTTCCTGACAGTTGCATCAGACAGGATTTGTACTATGATCTATAAAGTTTATATGCTATCTAGTTTCCTATGATATCGCAGCATATATGTCTATTCTCGACAGTAAGTGTATTAGAGCAACATCGAAGCCAAGGCTGATATGCTTCTTAGATATATCCAAGACATCGATGAGAAACCTCGGTGCTACCATTGGTCTTATCTAGTCTGTCGTGTTGAAGCATAGTTGTGTGATGCAATCACATCTCCGATTCCCAGACCAATTCATGTTTGTATTCATTGATGTTGTCAGGCATTTCATTAAAAAAGGTTTGTTGTTGAAGCCCGTAATTTGTTAGGATAAAATATCAAGGTTCCCATGAAAGTACACCACAAGTGTCTGCTTCTTTACAAACGCTGTAAAACAGCCCCCACACCACTGTGCGTCAAGATTGTCCATGTGGAAATAAGACAATAAGCAGCACCTTGTCTGAAACCATGTGTAATACCATACCAGTAATTGTTTTCACTGACATTCAATTGGATGTTTATTGTCTGAAATGTTTGACGTTCTATTTATTTTAAAGAAACAGTTTTCATATTTGCTATATCAGTGACACACAGTGATGTTCAACATTTCATCAGCACTTTCACAAATATTTGGGAATTCTTTAAGATATTCAAACTGTTTATGTGTCTCCTGAATATTTCATGACGAACGAGCAGGCGTTTCTGTTTTAATCATGAAAAAACTTATACGGCTGTTTATATGATTAGCGAACTGTTTATGTAAGATTATGCACACAACGTCCCTGATTGTAAACACTAAATAGTTTTAATTGGCGCAATATCTCAACTGGTCAAAGGTCTTAATACTTTCTAATTTAAACGTGGTTTGTATCACGCAAGACGAACCCTACCACCAAGCCCGGAAGATAAATTGGTCAAAGTGTACAGTAACTATGCAATAATGAGTGAAATCATTTGAAAGTAACCGAAAATGGTCAAATATCAAAAGAGAAGACAGAGACGCTAACATGACATGTCACGTTGTTGGTACTGACTCTGAATGTGCACCTAGTAAATGTGAATTAAAACTCCTCTGCTTCTGGATTGCATTACTGTGATGTGTCTATTGGCTTTATTTAGTTGTAATTTATTATAGAAAACCCATGTAAATATCGTATTAGACACATAAAAACATCTCAATCAGGCATCAAGTCCGTCATTTAGTCAAGTCATTTAGTTCTTAGTTAAATGCTCGGAAAGTCATTCAATTTTAAATATATTATTTATTGTGAATAAAACAGTTTTATAGTCTGTTTGTTGTATAAGTGAATATAATTTTAGATAAAACAGTATCAAAACTGCGAGTTCTGTCATTTGTAATATGTCTGTAAATACTACATTTAGACTGTTATAATCCTGTCTCCTCAAAAGTTTCTCATGAATTTGACCATACCGTTGTACATGCAACTGAGAGATAACTTCCTTTGAAGATGTTTTTATTTTCCAAAGCGAAATTTTCTTGATTGAAAGTGTAATAAAGCATTTCTGAGGGGAAAGTTTTCGAACAATTCGTTTTAATCACCTCTAAAGGCAATTTATAACTTATATTGAATTTCTCCTGTCCAGTTTCCTGATGGAATATGTCAGTAAATTGTTGTAAAATGCAAATAAATTCCTTTGTTCAGTACAAACTTTGTCATGTTAAATGTCATTCTGCCAGACATGGGAGTCGATAGATATATCACTCAAAATTTAGTGCCAATGAAATATACAATGTGAAGACAATGTGAAACTTTTGTTACATTAATGAACGTAATATAATTCAAAAGCATGTCATTTATTGTAGGTTGTTTTACAGTTTTGAGAAACCAGGAACAAGTTACATCAAAGTAAAGTGTCAAACAACTTTTGAATAGAGATCTTTTGAAACGAACTAATAAGAATATCTAACTTCACCAAAAGCATCATTTCATAATTCATGTTATAAACATCGTAAGCATCAGCCTGAAAATGTCCATCATGAAGGACAAGAGTAAAATTTAAAATGTATATGTAATTTATAAAAATGACTGAAAACTATACAAATATCACTCAGTAATTCTTATCTGCACGATTATAATGTAATGGACAACGATGGTTAACGTATCTGATCTTTAAAAATCTTGAGCAGGATAGCACATAGGTTAGTGCATACGCCTTCAGATAGAAGAGGTCGGGGCTCGAGTGTTGGTAACTTTGTCTACTGTTTTCTGCAAGCCATAATGTTTTCATGCATACTGAATTCCGCTTATTGTTGAGTCATGATGATTGAATAACGTACAGTTTATAGTTTAATCTGCTTAGATTTTAAATCCTTCCTTCATAAGCTTCTTCATTAGTTTATGTTGTTTTAAAGCAGAAGTGAAACAACATTATCTGGTTTTAAAATGAGAACATGTCCAGGTGAGCGCGGAGTACGGACATCCTAAGTCGAGGGTTATTTTCAGAATGAAGTATCTAGGTTAATTCCTTTTCTTCACGTTGACTGACTGACCAAACGGTAAAGGTAACTAGCGGTGTAGGTAATTAATCTGTTATACCTTATGATGGAAGAACTGAATAGCAGGTGTCTGAATATGAAACAAATGAAGCATGGTTACTTGATTTAGATTTATAGAAAGAATTACCACTCATATCAGTGAATCAATTAAAGGGGCAGTAGCACGTTTTTCACTCAAATACGTCAATGAAATGTATTTGAAAAATAATGTTACCAATAATAGTCCCTTCCCTCTTCGGAAAATCAAGTTGAAAAATTAGTGTACATGGTCCGGTAAAGACATTGGAATCGTTTTTGTCATTCGAAATAATAAAATGTGTTCACAATAAAATGACCGCAATGCAATTTTTGCTTTAAACGCAACACCGTTATGACCACTACAAATAATTGGTTTCTGTTATAAGATGTTTTACACTCTACAGTAAATATAAATCACTATAAATGGGAAATTGGAAAAAATAAAATTTGCAAAATACGCGCTACTGCCCCTTTAATACATCAGTGACAATGTATTGGTATATGTTGTTAAGGATAGAAGAAATGAGTGGAATAGCTGTGGGAAGAGAATGTACAACGGTGCGTTGTAATCTTCTAGTGTAATTATCATTGTCATAGACTATTATCTCATGTATTGCACACAACATAAGTAGGGATTTCCAAAACAAATATATTAGAGACGGAAAATGGATTTGAATATAATGATATCAAGTTGACGAATCCCTTAAAGGACGTTTTCATGTAATCGTTTTCCCTACGGAAATAGACGTTGATTAACTGATTGCAAAGGACACAAGAGGTTTTAAAATGTCAATCTAGTCATTATGTTATTTCCTCGGAAACAGATTGCCTTTAGAATCATTGACATCTTGGTCAAGAAATGTCAATCTTTGGAAGAACTTGGCAGATAATGAAACAAGACCAGATTTTTTTTACTTCTGTTTTTGTGTGTAATGCGTGTATGACAGAGCAGTACTGTCTTTCATTTGTAATATGATGTATCTGTGTGTATTTGTCATGAATAATCTGGCAATTGATGGATCAAGTTGAGTATTGTTTTTTTGTATAATCCAATAAACTGAGTTATGACTCTTGAACAAATGAGGGGTCTGAAAGACAGATTAGGTTCACAAGAGTTATTATGATTCCTTATCGCGGAAATAGAGATATATATTTCAGTGACTTGTGTAGGTGCATAGAGTTGGAAGACGCATATGGACATTGGGTTACATTAGTCTTTCAAAATAAGAAAAATTAAACGATTAGTATGCGTGTACAAATATATACACAATATGTATTTAGTTTAAAATGTACTAAGAATTATATCCATCTTAGTTTTACAATTCAATATTTTGCAAAAGTAATAGCAATTGTAAAACTTAAAATTCTTTTAATTAATGTTACTGATTTCATAAGTTTTTAATGAATGTAAAAATTCGAAATGTCAATTTTGTTTGAAGGATTTTAAAAGGAGACAGATTATAAGTACTTAGATAGAGATATCTTGTGTAATAAATGTAACCTTTTTACACCAAGAAATCTTATTTTCCATACAATCCTGTCATACAAAGTCTAAGTTTATTTTTCATGAATGTAAAACATATATTCGAAACAAAACTGACTTCAAAGGAGATTCACCAAGACACGATATATGTATGGCAAACAGCTTTCAATTTCTTGATGGGTGTTATAACTCTTCGTCTCACTTCAGTTCTTTTAAAGAAACTTTGTGTCTTTTCTAAACTCAATAATTATGTAACATGAACATTCTGCCATGTTCATTTCTAAATATGAACTTTCATCAAGCATCATCTACATTTATGTTACATCCATACTTACATACACACAGATAACCGGTTTTCTATGAATAGGGCTTATCGGGTATTGTAATGAGATTTTGTACCCATTAACGTTCCAATATATTGTATAAGCTGTAATAATAAATGGCAAATTTGAGAGAACAAGCTATGCAAAAACGTGATTCAGCGCCAGTATGAATGATTTAGACACAAATCATATTAGACGAATAATAAACTTTATTAAACAATATACCTAAATCTAAAATATGCTCAAATTACACCTAAATTACAGCTTAATAACTTCATTCTAAATTATTATAATTCACAATTAACAAGACATCTTTAATGACCGGGTAGGATTGTTAAATCTTTTCCTGTAATAATTCTGGATTATGTAAAAACTACTGATTAGTTAACCCTAAAGAACCTGAAATATCAAATAAACTACCTAACATGACCTTATTAATATTTTATCTATTTGGGTAAATTGTTTATAACTACTTAAAATTATGATGTCAGCATATATATTGTCTCCCAAGAGGCAATCAAGTATATTTAATGGAAGCTGTCTGCTTCCGGTTGATTTGACGTTAGTTATCTTAACGACCTCTCTTTATATGATTAGGCTATTAGCACACCAACACATCACACTGTAGTCTACAGAGACAATTCTTCAATAACGGATTATCATATTATGGAAAGTATATATCTGGTACATTTAAATATGTAATTACTTAGTTGTTGAACTGTTTATTTAACAGCTGCTCTTGTCATGTTGTCAGTATCATTCTTGCTATGGTAATATTGTTTGGTAAACTGGTCGTTCATCTATGTTGCGCAACATATTTGCGCTAAACTTCACCTGTGGGTAAACACTGTAAATGTAATTATGATGATGACATGGCCTTATGTACAAAATGATTCCCTCTCCTTTTTTTTCTTCATACACCTACTAAACTATGAGGCATTGGACGGAATATGTTAAACCTACAATGAAAGTGTCGTCTCCTCTGTTTACGTGAATACATTGCTGAATAGGTTATGCATTTTACATACTGTCAATGAGAATTGACTGATATTCTAATACAACTAACATTATAGCAATCTAGTGAAATATGGGAACACAATCATTCAAATGAGTATGAAGTACATGTATGTGTTGGATGCATTGTGTGATAGTAATTACTTTACCTGTACCTTAACTAGGATAATCTAGGATGTAATTCATATAATGATGCATGTACCATATTCAGTATCGACTTCAAAACGCAAGGCATAACTCTTGCCAGTCTGCATTACTGGCTGATTTAACCCTTGCGGTATTTCCCTCGCTATGTTGTATCAAGATAGCGAATCGCTGCACCAGAAATGCATAGCAGGCCTGGATATCTGGATAAACACAGATTTCTTAAGGAAATACTGCAAGGCCTAAATCAGCCAGGAATGGAGACTGGCAAGAGTTATGCCATGCATTGGGAAGTTGATTCAGTATATGAAAACTAGTTATGTTTAACATGTATTTGGTATTGCTATGGGTGATATATTGTATGATACAAAAAGGTTATTTGGTGTCAAATTGTCAAGAAACTTTGATCTTTAATAAAAAGGACATTTTTCGGTTTTAGATGAATGGGTTTGCTTCAAGAAAAATGAGATGAAAGATTTCTTCCCATGTCAACTGCTCGATTTGATTTACAGAGAATACGACGGTAAACTGACAAAAATAGAAGCTTGAACTATGTTATTATATTTGTGTATACTTTTTTATCGAAGGAATGTGGAAATATATATTGCAATAGTTTAAGCATGCCAGTGATATTCCGTTTGTGTTGTTGTTGGGTTTTTTTTTGCATGAATATATTGCTTTCCGGCGAATATATAATCATGGCGTTATGATAGTTCTATTTGTGTTTTCTGTGTTATTTGCAGCTATTCATTTCCTCTCATGTTTGCAGACTAATATTTCTTCTTTTTTATGTTATTCTTTTTCCCTTTCCTCTGCCAAACAGGAAATGAGTGTGTGTAACTGCTATTTTGTGTGAATGGAGAGAGTAGTATGTTTCAAAGGCGATATCTATTTTAAGACTCGATATATTTCAGGGTTACAAAAATAGGAGTAGCATTCACTTCTCTACGTTGTATACTCAGGCTGCAATATGTTGATGCGTTATTAAAAGGTGTTTACATGAAATACATTAACATACATGTAGGCATATCTTATCAAATTCTTGCTTAAACTATTTGTGGAAACTTGCAACTATTTATATCATTATTTAGGTATATTTAGATTTTGTAAACACTCGGCAGCGTTCAGTTTCAGGATGCAGATAGCATAAATATGTAAGGTTTTCCTTTTCTTTTACTTTTTGCATTCTCAGGTTCGTCATGTCAATCTGGTAAAAGTTGGAAAATTTGTCTGAACTCAATGTTCCAGTTACATCAGTCAATGTCTAAGATTAATTGGAAAAGTGTTTTCTTTTAGAAAGTTTCAATGTTTATATTTTATAACAATCATAGAGGTTTCACTTTTACCTGGTTTACGGAACCTTCACAAACATGTGAATAACTTTATCTTATACAGATCTATAGATATATTTCTTAGGAAATATTTAAACTCAAATTTCGAGCATTCATACAGGTACTAATTACACAATACTTTAAAGGAATATTTATTTGCAAAAACAATATGAAATATCTTTTTTGTGATAACTTCATTCCTTAGAAAATACTTACATTGCTCTTTTTAAGACACATTACATATCTTGTTCACGACTTCATGGTTGAAAGACAACACTGTTAAGACGTGTTCCAGATCGATTGATAAGCTTTCTGACTTCAAAATCAGCAAACAGTAATTTGAATTGCAAAATACATTATAAACATATTCATTTTAGTAACTATTTTTTTCAAAACTGAGTTGTAATCGCAATAAATTATATCACACTTAACTTTACAACTGATGCATACGTTCTGCATTTGGGGCTACCAAAACAGGAATTTGTCTTGATAGATAATAATACATACACCATAAGAACGAGAACGATCAAACTATGCGTTAGATACAATTCCCAACATATAGGTTTGGTTTGATAATAGAACATATACCTGATACAATACGCAAACACTTCTTACATTGCTGTATAAAAATGTCATGTGGTTTGAGGAAGTTTGTCGGAAAGGAAAACATTTCTTGGCTATTGTCAGCATCAAAATACAAAATAAAATATACATGTACCTGTTATAACCTGTTACCTGGATAACCAGTTATAGTTTCTATAACCCAGTCTTGTAGTAAAGTGTAAAGGAATCACTCCCACTGACAAGTCTTAGATGGGATCTGCTGATATATAACTCATAGATCAGGATATCTGACGCTCGTTTTTTCTTATTCTGATCAAAATAGAACTTCCTGTTACATTGCGGAAGTGAACAAAACACGAAGAACAACTATAAATCTGTAATTGAACCGCTGCATTAAGTTTGGTAAGGGAAAGTTTCCAACTATTCACAATCCCATAAATAGTGAAGGTCTTTTCTCGTATAACAAAGAGTAAAACATAGGGCAGCAAGAAAATACAAGAACAATAATGAAAGCCTTATTCTGAAAATGATGCTTATTATTGCAATAAAGCAACACTTTAACAAATCAAAGCCTTAACTATTTGATTTAACCTAACAATGCAATGAAGTCATAGCGATTGATGTCATAATTTAAAGTTAAAGTTTTCACAGTCACAATGCTGTTTTGAGAAAGCTTCAATGAGAGTGTGTTTATGAGTGAGGCCGATATGTTTGACCACTATTTGTTAAGTTTTAATTTTCAGAATAAAATTACAGAAGTATTAGCACCGTTGATTCGATAATATATAAGTACATTAGAATGATCAATAACACAAAGAAAATAATTGAACATTTATGTTTAGTGCCGAATAGTTTGATAACTGCAAATTGAGAAATTGCATCAAGGTATTCATCAAGGTTCATCCTTTAGTAAATGTAAAGATAACACTTAGAAAGGTTCACTATGTAAATCTTGCTCAATTTCCAAACCACTCGTTGAGAAAATACATTTCCAAGATTAGCTACTGACTGACACGATCCCAGACAAGGTAAACTCGTAATGTCATTTTTTACCATCTGCGGACGTTTTTTAAATCCATGGATAATGAACTATCTCATTGATGGAGGTGTTTAAGAGCTTTGTCTGTCTAAGCAATGCGTACTGACAGGTCTAATTTACTGAGCTGTTATAGTCAGGAAATACTTTGTTGCACTAAGGAAAGTTAGGAATAAATTGTTGGAAGTTAAAACTTTATCATAATAATCTTTTGATAATTTGATTGATACTGCAATAATTGTTATATTATTGTAAAGGTGATGTTGTGATAGAGTATAGTAGTATTATGAAAAGCTTATGCCTAAACTAATATAGGAAATAATTTATAATGTTGTAAATTTCACCTAATTCGTCATCCTGCCCCATCAGGGTATTTTAATTCGTACAGCTTCTTAATAACCTGAAAGTGCTAAACATATGTAGCTTTACAGGATTTGTATGTCTTACACACTCAGTGTATTAAAGAGCATTACGGATTAAACTAGACTGACGTTAATTCGTACAGATCATGTTGATCATAGTTCAATCTTGTGGAAGCAATTGTCGACGGAATGTTTGGCATAGAAACTACAACATATTATAATACATTAACCAAGGAGCATTACGGATTAAAATAGACTGATGGCAGAGGACGTTAATTCGTACAGATCATGTTGATCATAGTTCAATCTTGTGGAAACAATTGTCGACGGAATGTTTGGCATAGAAACTAAAACATATTATAATACATTAACCAAGGAGTAATCAATTTAGGCGTCAGTGAACTCATTTTATTTAAGTCCCAGGATTGTTTTTCTTATTTACTAGCTATTCCATATTATTTAATCAGTCACTGAAAGGGCTATGAAATGGATGTGAGTTTACATTGTTAATATTGGCATTCGAAAAAGCGTTTTTATAATGAATACTTCAAAGATATTGAAGATGAAGAATGAAGAACAATTTTATGGATACACAACTTCTTTATTCTGTATAGGCGACGTTTCGACATAGATACTAATGTCGTTGTCAAGCAGGTGGTACAGTTGAACAAATTCCCAGGGTTTATATACAAGTAGTGTTTATACAATAGAGGAGGATGAGAAGAGTTTGAGTTGTTATTACAGTAGATAGGCTTGATGTACACATATTGAGTAGAAGCCAGAGAGAATGATTTACAGTGTTTATACAGCAGATGAGGTTGATGTACACAGCTTGTTAAGGAGATTAAGAACAGAGCTTGTTTAAGGATATAGATGATTTAACAACAGATATAGATGATTGTTCAACTGTACCACCTGCTTGACAACGACATTAGTATCTATGTCGAAACGTCGCCTATACAGAATAAAGAAGTTGTGTATCCATAAAATTGTTCTTCATTCTTCATCATCTCAACTTCTAGAATGCCCATCAAAGATGATATTGAAGATATATAAAATATTGTGTTTAAAAGAAAAGGATTTTTAATAGAGATTGAGATATGTTTAGACATACATGTAGGACACGGGTGACTGGTATTAAAGTTGGTAACATATGGTTATACTGTAATGATATTACAATGATCTCGTCAATTGAATGTAATCATTATTTCATTATTGTGTAAGTGTTAACACCAAAGCAACAAATCAATAAAGAAGTTGTAAAGCCACAAAACTTGCAATTCTTATAACTTTGGTTGGATCAAATCAATTTGACATATTATACTACTATAACACATATAATACTTCTTGAGATAATTCAATTCTCAACAACAAGTAAATGAGAGTATATTTGTATTTAATTTTAAATGCTTGGTAGGTCGAAAGTATAAGGAATGTAAATCCTTTTTTTTTAAATTTCCCATATGTTCAACTACTTTAATATCATAGAACATCAAAGAACATCACCTATCAAATGTACACGTAACTATTGACTTGTACTCGTTTAACCAACATGGGCTTGTATTGTCGAAAGTAGCGATTAGAAAGCATATGAAGTCGAAGATCCAGCCCCATATACTATTACAAAAAAAGTAAAGGTATTTAACGAGGTCAACACCCCATGACCGTTTGAAATTATATTTCAGAATATTGTCATCATATTATCATTCAATATTAAACACCACGTCAAAGCCAATACATTTGTCTTTAAAACAAGCCATTCAACATAAAAATCGATCGGATAACAAAGATATGATTTTTCAAATCCTTAAATAATAGCGTAATGCTAACCAAACAAATTTGGGTCGCCCACCAAAAAGGAAAAAAAATCGCTTGTAAAAAAATGTTATAAAACAGCTTATAATATCATGTCAGCTAATAATGACCCACACAAAGCCCAGTATTTGATGCATCAGATCGTGCAAGGATAATAACACGAGGGACAGTGTAATTGACGTATCAGGGATTTAAGATAATCTCAATTGTCTTTCGAAACATCGTTTAATAGCCAGTCGTCCATATTGAATTATCTTGACATTGGTCTATTTTTGGAAACAAAATTATGTCATAGTGCCTCAAATTACCCCATGACGCTAGTTTCGACAATACAAGCCCCTGTGGTTGAACCTTTTACTCCATTCAACAGATACCTAACCTCGAGTTATGTACAGAGAGAAAAGGATCAAGACAGAGTTCATGAACATATTTGAAGACAAATTATTCGCATAAATTGATATCGCACTTCAACAGAAGCAAGTATTAGGTAGCAATAGAGCTGAAACATGCTTATAAAGCCTTACCATTTGTCCGATTTAATAGTTTATTCCTGTATCAGATACTGGTAGGACTGCATATTTTGTTGATTTATACTGACATTCGGAAATAGCCATACATTCACAGAGCACGAATGTCTTTCATCAGGTCTTAGTAGGTCAGGCAAGGTGCGGAGAGGTGCCTACACTGATACTGATACTTTAGAGTCTCTAGTAGGATAACCTGATCCATGACACCTGGCCATTAAGTTAGAGTTATTACAATATGTGTGTCAGAATGACATGCGATTGTTAATGTTAAGTTAGATATCTGAGATTGCGTTACAACATGACACGTTTATTGATCCCTCAAATTGGTTTCTGTGTCCAAAACTTTTAATTAATAACTGGAAATATACATGTAAAGCCTTGTCATAAAAACACTCACTATTATCAAACATGTAACAGTTGTGCTAGAATTAATTTCATTGCTTTACAATAGTGTAACTTGTTTACTAGTCTTAAGTAAGACATGGCCATGTGTATCCTGTTTTATTTGCCTTTGGCTTATGTTGGTCGAGAGAGTATTTCAGCTACAAGAAAGAACAAGCAAAAATAAAAGACACGATTTATTAAACCACTTATTTTATTGAGTGTTACGTGATGATACATATCCCAAGTGATGGGAAATTATGGTAATTTTAGTAACATGATTCAACAGTTTCTTCTCTTGGAGACTTAGTTGCACCATTACAATGGAAACAGAATTCTGACTTGTGGCTAGAGTAGATTAGGAAGTCGCTTTGGTAGGACATGAATGGGTTATTGAAACACCATTGTGATGTAGAACACGCTGAAGAGCTTGTTGAAAAGTCAGAATGGCCACAAGTCCTAGTCAAAATGGCCGCAATTGTTTATACATCAAAAATATAATAACAAAATATATCGAATGTCAATGTGTTTTATTTACAAACTGATGAAGCAAACTTTTTCAAAGTTATGAACAGAAGCATTTTTTATAACTGAAGAATGTACACCCAACCGCAAAATAAACGTTACCACATTTTCAACAGTGTAAAAAACAAAATACTGCTGTCTGAGAAAGTATATTTTGAATGTATTCGATAGACATATGTTTCATAAAGAAGTTATCACAATTTCATGCATCAGAGTATGATAATTTTATTTTTATGTCAGTTCAAATACGCTTGGGGTGCTGAAATCGCTTTTTCAAAATGATTTTTGACCAGAGTGTTTGGCATTTAAGTAAAAAAAAATTAAAATGTACACTCAAAGCCATTAAAATGCAATGCCTAATCCTAGAAATATTTCTTGTAAAACGTTTTCTTGGGCTTTCCTATCTTATGGCATACAGATAAAACTTGAAATGAATCTTTTTGGTTGAGTTCTGGGTTTGAACCCATTATCAGTTTGTTAACTTTGTTCATGCAAACGCCGAAATTATCTTTTTTCACAAGTTTAAGCAGTCCCATGTCAAACGTTTTGCACGTGCATTCCCTGCACTCTGGCCCTTTAAATACCGATCAAAATTATAACATTCGTCACTTCGGAAAAATGCCACGCCTTACGCAAGAAAAGAGGAACCGAGCTATTGGCATGCTGCATCAGGGTGCATCACAGGTAGCCGTCGCCAGACACTTTCACGTGTACGCATCAACCATTGGTCGTCTCGGACAACGATTCCACGCCACTGGAAGAGTTTCTGACGACCCCGACCTGGAGCACCACCTGTAACAACCGGTGCTCAAGATCGCCACATCCGACTGCAACATCTGAGCAACAGGTTCCAGTCAGCTGCTGCTACTGCCAGGGGAAGTGTGGGAAACGGCAACATCAGGTCAGCCCTCAAACTGTCCGAAGGCTTCTTGCTGCTCATGGGTTACGCTGCCGTCGACCTTACCAAGGTCAGTTCCTTTTGCATCGCCATCGACTTGCCAGACAACAATAGGTCGCAAATCAGGGATATCTGCACAATACACCGTGGCAAAATGTCATTTTTTCTGATGAATCTCGATTCAACCTCAGTTTTCCTGATGGACGTCACCGTATCTACCGACGTCCACATGAACGTTTCCCTCGTAACTGCTTGCAGGAAAGGGATCGTCTCGGAGGAGGTGGGGTCATGGTTTGGGTGCTATCAACACCAACTTTCGGTCCCAGTTGGTAGTGGTCCAAGGCAACCTCAATGCTCAACGTTATGTTGACACCATCCTTCACCCGGCGTTGCTTCCATTGCTGGCTCAGCATGGCGTCCGACGACAGATGGTTTTCCAGGACGACAACGCTCGACCCCCACACCGCCAGGTTGACAAAGGACTTCCTGAACAATAATCATGTTGGTGTCAATGGTAGGCCCGCAATGTCTCCCGACATGAATCCGATCGAGCACATTTGGGATGAACTTGGACGGCAGGTTCGAACTCAAGCCGTGCCACCACGAACTGTTGCAGAGTTGGCACAGGCACTCCAAAATCAGTGGTAAGCAATCACACAGCCTGTACTGGGACATCTGTGTCGGTCCATGCCAAGACGACTCCAGGCATGTGTGAGAGCTCGGGGTGGACATACCCGAAATTGACTTCAGCTGACCCCTGCTTTGTGTAAAAGTTCTCTGACGTTTAGGATGTGTGCATTTGCAATGAATTATTTAATGGAATTAACAACAGATGTTTGTTATCTCGATTGTGTCGATTTTTATTTACATTTTTAAAAAATTGTTCCAGTAAATAAACTTTGAATTTGAAGTTGCGTTTTTAATGGCTTTGAGATAAAAGATTTCCCTGGCGAATGATGTTATAAGTATATTTTCCAAAAATTTGAAACACTAACATCCGTGATGGCTCTTTAATTTTGTTTCTCAGAATTATGAACAGATAATGGTTTTAAAATTCAAGATTAGTTTAGTTGGCTTCTGTAGATATTATCTTTCTCTGTTTCAGTCGTGTTCCTCAACCGTGGATTAAATTATCTTGCATTTGTGTATGATGACGTTTCTTTTGCCGTCGAGTGTAGACATCATTGTATAAATATTCATGAATATCCACACAAATGAGCCGATGTCAGTTTATCAGATTGAGACAGTGAAAAGATAGTATTGTATGAGTTCATATCACAGTCTGTATGCTATTGTCAGCACGGGTGTCTTTTTGCAGGCCTGATGCAAGATGTAATATGAAACCACCATTTTCATGCTATGTGTTTCATATATTGTCTAGGGTTCAAGTCAAAGTTTAATATGGTTCATTGCCATTGACGAAGGACTGATGCAGGTTTTTCCCCTTGACTGAGCGCAGAGCATAGCCACACTGTTATCACAGACTTTCTTCCTGTTTTTCGCTTGATAAATTAAAAAAATTCGTGTTAGTTAACACCAAATCCCCTCATTTCTGTTCTTTTCGGTGAAAGAGTCCATCGGGTGAATTTCAAAAATATCTAAGATGTAGTATTTCAGACCACATTACACGCATGAGAGTAATTCTTTTACTTTAAAGCACAGAAATATGACTCTCATCCACGTGACGCTAAAATATTGATGATAAACAATACTATAACATTTACATTTGGGAACGTACGATCTAAATTTAATTAATATTTCAGAACATAACATATCCGCTTAAATGTCCCTGAGATATTTCATTTCCATTAATCATCATTAAAATCGTTTCATTTTAATTTTGTTTCAAACCTGTTTCGCGTGATATTTACATCAATCCCAGTAACTAAAACATTAAAACTGGTATAGAATTTTTGAATTTTTAATTAGTCTTTATTTTTTGTTAAAGCAAAGTAAAGTAAAAGTTAAGATGTGCAAATTTGCATGTAATCCACAGGACGTCTCTCGAATAATCTGTTTCAAAGTTACCATATCTTTGTTTAATAATTCACTTTTACATCATTTAAACACGTTTTTTCTTTCTTCCCCTTGAGAAACTTTTTTGAACCATATCAAACGATATTTGAATTAATTGAGAATTGGATTCTGCATCTCTCTTAAAGTAATCAGTAAACAAGCCTCACACGGGAGAATTCTATTTGAGAAAAAAATTTAATGGTATCATTAGTTTATCCTTTTAATAAGGAAGTTACTTATCAGAGTATTATACACTATTAACACTAGTTATCGCAAAATTTTGCTTCAATAGTCTATCGCTATCGGAAAAAAGGCATTAATAGTTATTTTAACCCCCAAAGGTCACCCAAAAATTACTATGGATTGTTTTATCAGCTGTGAAGGTTTCAGAATTGTTATCCTGTTGCACTGTTGTGAGATATTCCTCCCCTTTGAGTGCATCTCCATCTATTTTCCATGACAGCCTGTAAGAGATTATCAATATTAATGATTTAAAAAATCAGTGTGTATCATGTTTAGATCCTAAATATGAAAGGAACTAGGAGAACAAGTCGTTATGAGCGGAGCAATGTTTTTTGCCATTTGTTACTTCTGTAGTACTAGAGAAGTAGCTCGAAGTATCAGCAAAGTTCAATGTGACAGAGACCAATTCGACTGACATTTCAACCGATGTGTTCTCCACTGACGGAGATTGGCAAACTGTTGGAAAACGATAGAAAACGCTTTATTGTTGGACCAAGTTCGAGGTAGTGCTCTCTTGACATGTCAATATCATGAGGGTAGAAAGACCATTATGGGCTTATGGCATGGTGTCCGGCGTCCATCTTTCCTTCCATCTGTCGAGCATCGCTTGTTAATCTTCTTCTCAAGAACCCCTGCCTCTTGAGGGTTGAAATTGGGATTATAAATAGATTTGATGACTCTTTGATTCCCAAATATAAGAATTACCAGTATTAACAGAAATATTTCTTGCTGAAAGGGGAAGCTTTACATAGACTAGTCAGTCATATATTATTTTACAAATTCTATGCATGATAGGAAGCACGTTCACATGAGAAGTATTCAGATCTATGACCTTTTTGGATGCTGTCGCCAACTGTTCATAGTATAGGACCAGTTTGCTAATCATTTAAGCAGAAGAAGAAGAAGAAAAAGAAGAAACTGTTTTTCATGATTAAGGCAGGAATGCTCCCTCGTTCGTCTTTTTTTCTGAAAACTGATTCACACGACTTTTGTTACATATTTTTTTAGTTATGATACAATATATGCTTTTATATGCTACCTAGATTATTGATATTGGCAAGATAACACATAAGGTATGATTGGTTACAGTAATGTTACACTATTCGGTTCAGTGTTGATATATACTGTATATGAAATGTGATAACAATGATACATTGTTTTACTTGTATTGTTACACATGTGAGTAAAATGTTGTGCTAATCATAATGCAAAATCAGAAGATTTTGATCATCAATCATTTAAAATATCACTGAAATGACAAAGGACATTGACCAAGTTCCCATTAACAATTTAAATTATTTTACATAAATTCGCACCCTTGCCAACAGGAAATGGCTGTGTTGTTAATCTCATACAGTAACCGTACAGAAGCAGAGGCTTGTTGTGTAATGTCAGGGAACCTTGATATCTTATCACTAAACATATTACAAGCTTCAACAACAACAAACCCTCTGTTCTGAAGATAGCTGATAGCATCAATGAACATAAACATGTATTGCTTCTGACAAAGAGTGGAAACTGTGTCAAATATTTTCAACTCAACGTGACAGAACATTAGATTAGGATTTTCTTCAAAACAAATAATAACAGACATGACTGTTCACATTATATCATAATATGTTTGAATCAGTGAACAAAGGCTGCAATGTGCCAATTTTTCGAAAAGTATATTTGAAAAATTCACTCCTTTCTCGTGACTGTATACACTGACACGTAAACACGATCTGACAGACGACAGTATATCACCCCGATAAAGAGGCTGAACCAATGTCACATCATACATAATAAGGGTACAGGGAAGATTCATTTGCCGACACATCATTTTTTAGAATATATTTTCTATAATAACCGTGAAAGTGAACACATGGTAGCTTTTAGGAAACTGTACAGAGGAAAATTGGTTGTTGCAGGGGTGCAACTTTCGGTGTTCATGTACAGTCGAATACCCCCTGTGGTATATAACCGTGTGTCTAGATGAAACATTTTTCATTAAGCAATTCTGAAGTTTTAATGACCGCAGCTGAATATATGTTTACGAACACTGTGAATGAATCACTAAATGAGAAAGAAATACAGATTTTCTGAATCTGCAAACTTCATACGTATTTCAGGAAGATAAGTTACTCAATTGGCTTTGCACTTATTATCAGATAAAAATACAACGAACTTATGACAACTGAACTTTAGACTTCAATACAAACATCGTCATTGTGAGTTAATTTGTAAATTATCCTTTCCGACTACCAGCTATCAGCTATCGCAATAAAAAGTGCTATTGATTAAGAATGCCTGTTTATAGTTTGTGTCATGTATTTTTCTAGAATGGGGAAAATAGCATATGATATTTTCTTCAAGTCTTCAGAACTCAAATTCACTTTCTGAGCTACGTGACACCATCCATGAAGACATTATAGATACAATAAACATTTACTATACAAACCAGGTGGTAGCTGAAAGGGTGAGAGAATGTTTGTAAACAAGCAGATTGTGAAAAAAAAAAAAAAGTGTTTGGGAGAGAAAGTCAGGCTGCTGAAATGATGAAACTGAAGTTTTTAATCAATGTTTTTGGCCTTGAAATAAAAGACAGCTAAGAAAATCAACATTTTTATTTTGGCTGATTGGACATTGTTAGTTAATATTAACTACATAGTGAAACTGAGGATGTTGTTTATTGTGGATCATTGATTTTTTTTCAATAAATGTCTAATGACGTAACTTATGTGTTCATTCAATGTGTTTATCCAACTTAAAGTGAAAGTAAACATGTGTTGTCATTTAAATTCAGATACCATACATGTTTTATATACAGTGTTTAATTCTCTTATTAGTAAAGTGCTGTCTTCCAAATTAAGAGGATAAACTATTGATACATCCAATTATTCTCTCTATCAGAATTCTCTCGTGTGGGGATGTTAACTGTTAACTTTCAGAGAGATGTAAGAAGCCAATTATAGATTAATTCAGATCTCGCTTGACATGGTAAAATTATTTTAATCAAGTGGTAGAAAGACAAACTCTGTCAAAATGATTTTCAAATCTCTTCATTAAAGTACTGAAACAAATATGTGGTAAAGATTAAACAAGACGTCCAGTTGATTACACGCAAGTTACATCTTTAAGCTACTTTAACACAAAATAAAGGCATATTGATAATTGAAAATATCCTCGTTGACATTCCAACCAGATTTATTCATGTTTGAGACAAAAGGATTTCTGTTAATATCACATGAGACAGGTTCTGCTTATCAAGATTAAAAATAAGGAAAATAATTTAGAAATACCCCAAGGTGTACGATTTTAAAGATTATTAATGAAAATTTACATATTTTAGTGATATTTTAGCGGACATGTTATGTAATGATAAAAAAATAAAGGTTAGTGTATGTTCTCGAATTACTAAACTCATAATATGATAAAACACTGTTTTAGTGCCACATTAGCTGAGAGACATTTTTCTTAGTTTGTTTTAAAGTAAAGTGTTAAATTTCATGGTTGCACTGTGTTTTGAAATACACGTTTGAATCGGGAATGTGTGGCTATGCTCTGCTCGTAGTCAAGGGCAGATAACCTGTATCAGCCCGCCGCCAAGGGAAACATCCATTTGAAACTTGACTTGTACCCTAAGGAATACAGAAGAACATGGGTATTGTGAACACAGATATAGCGAACAAAACAATACAATGAACACATGTATAAGTCTCATCAAAAGCCCTATATATTATGCTAAACGAGAATAGCGAACATAATATCATCAAACACTGTATTACTGCCACATTAGCTTAGAGGCATTTTTCTTAGTTTGCTTTAAAGTAAAATGTTAAATCTCATGTTTGCACTGTGTTCTGAAATACACGTTTTATTTGAATAGGGAACTCTTGGATATTGTTAACATTCACTAGATAGACTCCTTGTCACCGAGGAAAACGGGTAAAATAAGGATTTTCGTGTTCACTAACAAGGGCTTACCAAGTTTATCATGCAAACAAAAACATTATAGGAAGAAAGTCGGTAAAAACCGTGTGTCTATGCTCTGTCCGTAGTCAAGGCAGATAACTTGTATCAGCCAGTCGCCAAGAGACAAATCCATTTGAAACGTTGATTTGTACCCGAGGCAATATATGATAAACATAGTATTAGGTTTTTGAATGGCATCTAGAAGTGCCATTCATAAGAACAGGAACGCAGCTTTTCGGCGTATACACTACGAACAATTTTGTATTTTCACATTAAAGAAGTTGTGATATTACATCCTGCATCAGCCCTGCACTAAAGCGCTCTTGCTGAAATTTGGGTCTCAAACTTATACAGACTGATAGGAAACGCTCATACAATACTATATATTTACTGTCTCAATCTGATTAACTTATCTCTGCTCATATTTGTTGAATACCATGAATATGTATATGTTCATGTCTACCACCACTACAGTATAAGACTACAGCAGTACATGTATTTATTATTCAATAGAGTCACTTTATATAGTTATTTTCTCTGTTAATTCTATATTGTTAACACATTATAACTTGTCCATAGTAACTACTTATCATGTTTACAATAAAGTATGTGAGGACATACACATGTAGTTTTGTTGATCACCTTTTATTTAAAACAAATTTTATTAATCAATTATCATGCTTTCATGCTTCTTTTTTTCATGTATTTCCTAAAAATACTCACATTTAACAAGAATATCTCCGTTCCCGATCATTCTCGAGCCATATTGAAAATTTGGACTTTAAAGGGACACTGCGTCGAAGATAAATATGAGTCTCATTTTTATCTCACTAAGCTGATTAGAGTGTCTGCTAACGAGTTACGCTTCACTTCATTGTCTACATGGAGTAGTTTGTGACTTGTTAGCAGACATATTAATCAGCATAGGTAGATTACACATGATCAGATTTTTATTCTCGACGCGGTGTCCCTTTAAGATGAAATAATAACAAAGTTCAATGACAGTGTTTTCAAACCTTTGATTAAATTAATATACCCAAAAAGAGATCCTGTCCTGCAAAAAAACGTTGTTTTTACTTTCTATTTCTTGATAAACATTAAGGTAAATGAATATAGAATCGCCTACATATGATACATAATGATGACTTCCATCTATACTAAAATGGGTTTTTTTTCAATGATGACAGTAAAAAGGTTCATTTAGTTTTGTTACTAGAATCTTTCAACCTTGCGATTAACATACATATTAACAGGTTATCCTTAGAGACAAAATATTTCCATATATACGTTTAGCTAAATAACACAAAAGCCTTCATGATGAAAGAACAACACCATTAACTATATGTTTGATCACTAAAGACTCTTCAATCACCGGCGTCTGTATAACTGTATCAGCTTTCAAAAAATATGTGCAACTTCGTGTTTTTTCCTGTTAGCAAGTTGGGAACACATGAATGTGAAATGAGATAATAAAATTAAGGAAGACTGAAAGCATGGCAAGGGAAGCTGTTGCATTTAGGTGATATATTCTATCCGAACGTTGTATCTACATGAATTTTTATTCCAATAGAATAGATTTGTAAATGAAATACTAAGAAGGATAATTAAAGTTATTAAACATGCATTCTAGTAGAAACATATTTTCTTTTAGCCAAGTGGAAATGACCAGAAAATAAAGTTTTATGAATACAAACATCTTGAAAGGTTGGAGAGGAAGCTCAAGGAATTTACTCTTACTTTTCAATTTATGTAAATAGCATCTAATATCAACGGCGGTGGCATGGTTAAATCATGATAAGTGTATAAGAAGGTTAGATTCAAATGCTTCATTCAAACTATTTTTTGTTAAGCAGTAAGTAGTAAATTTAATTATACAATACACAAATATGATCACAATCAAGTCTAAAGTTACCGGTTAAAGTGACTTAGTGGATTTATCAGCTGCAAAACAATTTGTATTCAATGCCTCCATAGCATTAGAATAAGTATCAATATCTAATATGAGAGATTTTTATCAATAATCAGAGACTGTTATAGTGTTTAGTCGGTTTACTTGTATCTACTTACATATCAAATATATCTAAAGTATTGGAGGCTGATCCTTTAAGATAATGAAACAACATTTTTTGGATCAATGTTTGATCCAACCTTTTCTTTATAAATTATCGTAGTCACTTTCAAACTGAGGTTGAGCTTAAATACCATGTGCTATGAGACATAAGATCATATAGCAAGCTTGAAAGAATCATCAGTTTTTACAATTTCAATTTCTCATATAAGTTACCCACAGCAAAAATGAGCTGGTTTCCAGATCACTGAAACTAACAGGATACCCAATGGAAACCAGTATTTCCAGTTGGTATCCAGACAGTTTTTAACAGTTTCCATGTGGTTTCCAGCAACACTGAAACTGACTTTTGCAACAGTATCCGGATGGTATCCAGTGCGAATAATTACCCACTCCTCCAAGTGGTATCCATCTGGTTTCCATGAATAACTTTCTTGTAGGTTTCAACTTAGTTTCCATATGATAGTTTCCACTTGGTTTCCACTTGGTGTCCATATTTCTTAGTTTACACTTGGTTTCAACTTGGTTTCCATGTTGAAGTTTACTGTAGGTTTCAGTATGGTTTCCATGTTAAGGTTTACTGTTGGTTTCAACCTAGTTCCTATGTTGAGGTTTACTGTAGGTTTCAGTGTGGTTTTAGTATAATGGTTTACTGTAGGTTTTAGTCTGGTTTCAGTGTAATTGTTTACTGTAGGTTTCAGTCTGGTTTCAGTGTAATGGTTTACTGTAGGTTTCAGTCTGGTTTCAGTGTAATGGTTTACTGTAGGTTTCAGTCTGGTTTCCATGTTTAGGTTTACTGTAGGTTTCAGTGTGGTTTAAGTGTAATGGTTTACTGTAGGTTTCAACCTGGTGTCCATGGTTGACATTTGCATGTTGTGCTAAACACGCATATCAAGCATGTTATGATTTACATGAATACAGTGTCAACACTACAGCATCAACTGCTATCTTCACCAAGAGCAATAATGCTTCGGAGAAAATAATTCTACTAATGACAAAAATAATTGTACTTTGTTAAAAGGTTTATTACATAAAGTGCCAATAGCAGAGTAATTCTTGGAATATTATTTTAACTAATTGCGAAAAGGAAAAGACATCTGACAATCAAATCTACAAAATGTATTTAAACACACAAGACTATGTGGTGAAACTAATTATGATCATCATAGATAAACATTGAAAAAATGCATTATTTATATAAATTACTTCATACATGATCCAGCAAAATAACTTCAATTGAAGTTGATGTGATTAACAGGACACTGCTGCTGATCAAGAAAAGATGATCACTGATAAAGCCACAGTTACGGGTTTTACTCTGGGTTATTACTGTCCAGCCGGCCAGTCACTATGTATTTGAGGAACAGGTGATTCTTTTTTCCTAGAGGAAACGGCCCGGTTTAATTACGTCACGAATCATCCTCCTGGGGTGTAGTCAAACACTTCAGCTTCAAACTAGTACCCTGTGTGTCCCATTGGGTATGTTCGTCTTCTGTCGACCTCAAGCTGCAGAGAATCTTTGATCTTCCTGGTCTTCTTTACTGAAAAATGAATGCAAACATAATAAAACATATATTAAAAACATATACAAAACATAAATCGAAAAAGATACAACCTTTTTTTTAATTTATTTGTTCGTATTTAAATACATTCAGCCTTGTATATGTGTTAACATTTTGGAAGATCTGTGATTTAAAAAAAAAATTGTACATTTGTTATATATAATGACCAAATAAGTTCTTGAATGCGAATTTTAGCGTTAAACCTTGAGAACAATTTCATTGGAGTAGTTTATTGTAATGCTATTTTCTATTATTTTATCATTTTATTCTGCAAGGATGTCATACAGGGTGCGCCCTGATACGTTTCACAATTATTCTATTTTTCAAGCCACAGTATTTCGAAGGTAGTTGATCATTTTTACAATTTAATCAGTTATTTCAATCGATATTTCAAAACGATAAGAAAAATATTAGCTATATGTATTACATGAAATGCGCACTATACGAGGGGCGTTCAATAAGTGTTGCAACTTCAATATAAAACCAACTCGCGTAGTCAATTTTTTACTTTTATTTTTCAATATAGTTACCCTTCACCTCAATACACTTATTCCATTTCTCTTTAAGACTTTTGATGCCGCTTTTGTAGAAGTCTTCCGTTTGCCCCCCTTACCACGCCTCTGTGGCAGCTTTGACGTCTTCGTCATCCCGGAAGTGCCTTCCACGTAGGGCGGATTTCAGGTTTCTGAACAGGAAGTAGTCACTGGGGGCTCGGTCTGGGCTGTAGGGTGGGTGGTTAAGCTGTTCGAATCCACAATCACGTATAGCGGCCTGTGCAACTCTTGACTTGTGGACTGGAGCGTTGTCATGCAAAATCAGAACACCACGTGTCAACATTCCACGGCGTTTCTGTCGAATTGTCTTTCGCAATTCTTGCATTAGGTTGGCATAATATTGACCATTCATTGTAGTTTTGGTTGGCAAGTAATCAATTAATAATATGCCTTTTGCATCCCAAAAGATTGTCGCCATAACCTTGCCAGCTGATGGTTGAGTGCGAAACTTCAGGGGAGGCGGTGAACTCGGGTGCTTCCATTGCTTGGATTCCAGTTTAGTTTCCGGGTCCCAATGGTGGATCCAGGTTTCGTCACCTGTGACCAGACGAGACAAAAACCTGGCTTCATCCGCATTAAACCGATCCAGGAGCTCCATGCAACTTTCGGTTCTTTTCTGGCGATCTTGTGCTGTGAGGTTTCTGGGTACCCATCTTGCAGATACCTTGGACATACCAAGATGGTCATGAATTATTTTTTCAACACTTCCAACTGATATCTTGAATTCCAAAGACAGTTCAGAAACTTTAACACGGCGGTCAGCTAAAATTCGTCTTTCGATAGCGGCAATAACTTCCGGTCGGGTGACTTCAGATGGCCTGCCTGACCGTGGGTCATCGTCTAAGGACTCCCTGCCCCGCTTGAACTGAAGAGACCAGCGACAAACTGTTGAAAAGTTAGGAGCATCCTTACCCATCACATTACACATACGATTATGTATTTCTGCAGCTTTGCATCCCTCTTTAGTAAGGAACTTGATCACAGCGCGTTGTTCATGTTTGAGAGAATCCATGATTATGGAGACCCCTAGGTCAGCGCAGCTATTATATCTAAATAATTGTTATGTCTAGAAATTGTTTTGACATGTGTCAATGTTATGTTTTGACTGTAGTAACACCTGCTTTAAGCTGACACTGTTTATGTAAACACCAATGCCCCGCTTGCAACATTTATTGAACGCCCCTCGTACCTGTATGGTTGTAGAGACATCATGAAGTTTGGCCTTCTGTGAAGGACAACTGTTGTTGGCATTGAAGTTCACTACCCACCAGACATGATTTTGATCTCCTTGCCATTTCTCCATTGAGTCACAGATCATGACAACTGAAGTCGGCCACTGGACAAATTTGGCGGCAATTGGGTGAATGGTGAAACAAAGGCCTTTGTTCGGTCAGAAGGGTCGGGCCGTGGCTAGCTTTAATTACCTCCATATGCGACTACCTCATTAGAGCAGTCATGATCTATATATAGGCGTTACTACTGGAGAGCATGTATTTGACTTCCATCTATTTGAGTAAAATTAAGGTTGCTCACTGAAATTTAGGCTTTGGCATAGATATTGTTATCTCTTATCTGTTAAATAGTACTCCAATATATAACACAAAACAATACATATCTATTAAATTCGGTAGACAGTAGGCATACGCACAGCACAATGACACCTTTCATTAAATAGTCATTGGCCTTATAATTTGTATTTTTGTGATTGTTTCAGCCGTGTATAGTTCATAATTCATTTCATTTTTTATCCAGCTTGTCCGTTCATTGTACTAGATAGTTTCATATTTTGGTTTCGATTAATGGAATCTATGAATGCAAATTTCAGGAATTGAAACCAACATGAAACTACAATTGACAGTTTCATGTTGGTTTCCATTTAATGGAATCTTTGAATACACATTTCAGGAATGAAAACCAACATGAAACTACACTTGACAGTTTCATGTTGGTTTCCATTTAATGGAATCGTTGAATGCAAATTTCCAGGAATGGAAACCAACAGGAAACTACACTTGACAGTTTCATGTTGGTTTCCATTTCATGGAAACTTTGAATACAAATTTCCAGGAATGGAAACCAACAAGAAACTTCACTTGATAGTTTCATGTTGGTTTCCATTTAATGGAAACAATAATTGCCATTTCCAGGAATGGAAACTAACATCAAACTTCAAATTGTAGTTTCATGTTGGTTTCCATTTCATGGAAACATTGATTGCAATTTCAAGGAATGGAAACCAACAGGAAATACATAATCAGAGTTTCCTGTTCGTTTCCATTATGGAAATACTAATACTTATAGAATCCAAAATGGATTCTAGTTGGAAACTAGTTTGGCTAGTTTCAGCGGATGGAAACCAAGTGGAAACCCCTATTACCCAGTTTACAGTTGGCTTCCAGATTTCAGGATTCTCAGTCATTTTTGCTGTGACCATTTCCATGTCCTTGGAGAACTTTCAAAACTTTAACAGTTTAATTTTTATTGAAGTTAATAGCTCAATTATTCCAGTTGTTATTGGAAGTTTCTGTTACATTAGGCCCAGGGGCCTACATACTTGGAATAAAGATGATATGATGATGATGATTACAGTAATTGAACACAAAAACTTAATATTAAAAACACCAATATCAATTACTTCAGCATGTCTCATTGGTTTCCATTCTTTGATCGATGATAAAACAGATACAATATTTAATAAAAGCAGGTAAATATTTTCTTAAGAAGTATTATCAAATTAAAGGCTCTGAAACGAGTTTTCAAAATACAACTCTTCCTAAATTACTTCATTAAAGTGAAATTGAATTTTTGTAAAAAGATAAAGAAAGAAACTTTATCTGAAACATTACAGTGCACATATGTGAAATTCTTGATAGATATCTCAAGATGCATGTTTTACCAAATATTAGATTTTAAAACATATGCACAGAAATATTGTGATCCAATAACAAATTAACGTTTGTTTCACTGTTCCAAAAATGGATATTATGATTGCGAATATGTCAAAAGAAACTTAATAGATTAAAGGAAGGCCGAAATATATTATTTTACTTAATTCTTAACTGCAATTGGTTCATTAGACTATTTTGTGAAAAACGGAACTACTACGGATAATTGGTTTGTGTAATAAGATGATTTACCGTCTGAAGTAAATTTAAATGACATAAACTATCATTAAAAATGGGAAATTTAAAAAAATAAATTTTGCAAAAAAAACGTGCTACTGCTCCTTTAATATATGCGTTTATGAAATAGTCATATTCTTTTGATCTTTTTGTAAATTACCCTTAAATTTGGAGGATAGGTTGTACATCAATAGGACAAACCCGGGGGTTTCTAGTGCTCTTAGAGTTCTCTTGGTTCCTTTGAAGTTATACAATATCTTATTTACATGATATAACCAACTGAACTGCAGCATGTTTAATGTTTCTTTTCCTATTACATGGAATCAGCATAAAAGACGGAAAACATCCTTTGTCTTCAATGATTATAATTTTGAAAATAATTGTATTCTAAGTTCACTACAGTCAAATCTTCTTTGAAGACGATATTCTATTAATGTTATATTGTCCTAACGAATATACAATACACTCGAAACAATTGGGTGTGTGTTATCTTCTTTGTTCTATAAAGTAATTTGTTTTTATCAAAAAGAGGCAATTACAAGCTGTCCTTTGTTATTGGTTATCGTATCCAGGAGATGTGTATATAGAAGTTATTCTGAAGACAGTGATATAGTTGTTTGGATGACTTCCAACGAGTCCAGCTTTTGTTGTATTGTCCGTTTAGCAGCATCCAGTATTACAGACATTGGATGTGATATATCCGATTATATGGACAGCAAACAGTGGTTGCCTCGAATTGTCTTCATCCTAGATAACACGTCTTAACAAGCATCCTGCTCCATTATCACACTCAGTTGTATTTATTATATCTATAATTTTCAAAGTCTTATATCTCGAGTTTTTGAAGTCGTATTAAAAAACTGACTTGTTAGAGAAATTAGTTCAAAACATTAAATCAGTCAAAGAATACCTCTACGTGTTTTTAAAAAAAACAAATATTAAAATTAAATTTTGAAATTCCCCCAATTTGGATAAAACACAACTGTTCATCGACATATAACACATACTCTGAGTGAAAATCAATAAATGTCCCTCGTCTTGCACACATTTAAAACATTTTGAACATGGTAGGGGTCATGTTGGTGTAAATTTCATTTCTTAACCCTGTGTACATTAAATAATGATGTTTTAGTTAAAAAATAAAACACTCACCAAGTAAGTCAACTACTGCCGAAAGGTGTTATTATATCGTGCCATAATCAAATGTATATCATTTCATTCAAATATTGAATGAATCGAAAACAAGTGAGTGTTATACTTTCTTTTTCCCGTCAGTTTACATGGCTCAAACATCCGGATACAAATATCCTAATGGTGCAGAATTGACAACAGATGAAATACACCAAATTTGACAGATGGTTCTTTATTCAACAATAAAATGCTTTAATGACAAAATACTAAGCCATACATTTCTCTAAATATATACAATATTGTCATATATAAATGTTATAATAAGATTACGTTAAAATACTCTGATGGAACAGAGTGCAGTTGATATTATATTCACGATCCATGTAATTATGTTAAAAGTATTCTATCAATTACAACCGTAACATCTGAACAATTGAATTACAACATGGTCTTGGGTTTAATTTTAAAATAAGTATCCAGGCCCAAAACAATATGAAATAATGTTCATGAATGGCGGTTTACCTTATACTCGAAATGTTTCGTTTAGATTGAGTGAAATGTTGTAAGAGAATTGTCATTTTGTTTCATTCCGTTTCATTCACTTCTCTGTGTGTAGCTAACGATCTTGTTTACACACGTGTCCATGAAAGGGCCCACAATGTCACTGGTAATCTAAGACAGATTGTCTGAAAATTAGTCAAATTGGCGCTCTCCAGTGTAAAACTCAGACAATATCTACCCCGAAAATGGTTAATGTTCAAATATAATATCATGTTCGGTCAATTAACCTTGATGTGTATTGGTGATGTTATGTTCTCCACTACTAGATACATACAGTTTCATTGCTGACATATGTTCTTTTTGTTCCATTTGGTCCATCTACGGGGATCTGGTCACGTGGTTATCCAGACATATACTTCAAAGAGGAAGGTTAAATGGAATATTCCTAAGGGCACACAGATTTACCTTGACGGAACAAAATTGGACGGGTTCTTACCTCAATAACAGAATGGTTGAATTAATACTTTCTCAATCATTTATCTTGGAATTGAAATTGAAAGACTAGTGTATGCTAAACGTTTGTTTCAGTAATTATTAAATTAAATCTAAGCCCTAAATTATATAAAGAATACTTACTTATAGCCTGCAACTGATACTAGCTAGTTTTACATTAAATCTAGACTACACTGGTCTCAGGTTTAGTCTATACGTGAATATTCTTCTACTGCCAACATTAGATAGACCTAATTCTCTTTGGTCCGGATGGCGGACTACCTCCCTTATAATGCAAAGATAATGTATACACTTTGAAATTAATTAAGCAACACCCTACTTTGAAAACTGAAATGTGATGCTCTGGGATTGTTAGGATAAATTAAACGATTTTATCACCCCAGACATAACAATTAGTTATTCAGCGACTCGTTCACTGAAATAAAACTCCACCATATGCAAAATTTATGAAAATGTGAGGGACAATGTGAAGGAGAGGGAACTGAATGTTTACCTTTAATAACTATTGTCCTAGAGAGGAAACTACATTTCAAACTTTCACAAATTTTTAATACCAAGCTGACATTCACACACCAAAACATATTTCATCATGCATGGTAAGAAGTTAAACAGACATTAAACTCCCTTTTTAACGATGATTGAGAAAATGCCCACAACCATACATGTATGATCTGTGAATAAATTTGAGATTATTTGAGTTCAATCTGTTAAAAACAGTGAGTGTTGCTTAATTAATTTCCAAGTGTATAGTTTAATTGTTGGAGAACAGTGAATAGTACATTTATGTTGTTCAATCAGGTGCATTATGAAAGTTGGAAACTACCATAATTATCAGATGAGATGAATAGATAGAAGCATTGTAACTGGTGTTTTTTCCATCGATTTCATTTTCCTCGTTCTATTTTCCGTGAGAAACTTAGAAAGGATTCGTATTAATACTGAAGTTATAGAGGATGTCATGACTCGAGTAACGAGAGATTTCAGTGTCCTCCTCGTTCAATCATATCAAAACACTTACAACATGATATCTTCAGGCTGCAGAAAACTGTTGTTTGTTTGAAAGTGTCATTCAATATTTACATGATAATGCATATCTACTATTCTAGCACACGAAACCACATAAATGTATTGTGCACGATCATGCCTGTTGGTCAAGAGCATTGCATGTTTATGTTCATTGGTGATATCAGACCTTTTCATTAACAGAGGGTTTGTTGTATTTGCTTTTAATGTGTGAAATAGCAACATTCCCATGACACTATAGTGTCTGCTTCTGTATAGATACTGTGGACAAGTCTTTGAACACATTTTGTGCCAGGAATTAACAAAATTTCATTTCCTGTTTCAGCGTCAACTATTTGGTTACGGTTTTGAATTTGGAAACAATGTCAATTTAAGAAGCATGACATAATGTAACAATATTTTGTGAGATCGAAATGTAAGCCAGATTGTCCAATGATTGTTAACGTATTGAGATTCAATAATTAGTCAATTCACGATAAAATTGGACATCCATATTTATGTTTTGAATATACATCATAAGAGTGGTAAAATGGAAAAAAACATCTTTGAAGCTTGGAGATGCATATTTTATGTATCAATGTATCAAAGTCCTTATGCGCATTCATATGTGTCGTCATGTACAGTGTATAGTTTCTTATCAAATGCTTATGAAACACAATCTCTCTGAATCTCTATTTTGATGAATGACATTTAATCAACGTTAATTAAACTTATCCTGTTTATCATATGACATGCACAATTTTTTCATGGCCTTTATTCAAATTGTCAAAGGTTTAGTATTCAAGCTATCACAATATAATTCAACCTTGACAATACGATTCTGTTATAAATAACTGGTTTAAGATTAACGTAAATCAACTTTGCCAAGTGTCTTTTAAACATGAAACCTTTCCAAACAGGTTTTAATTGGAGACAATGACATTTTAAAATCCGGAAAACTTAAAAATATATAATGCAAGCTAGTGTGTTATGCGTGGTATCGTTTAGTATATTTTATTGAATCACTTACATTTGTATCTATATATCAATCTAACGACAACATTCCAATGACCACACCAATAATAATGTCAGCGCGTGGTCATCTGGTTCCAGGATAAGTACTGTATGTATGTACCAACAGGGACCTGGAATTGTGAAAGATGTATTCTTCAAGGAGAAAACGGAAGGGGCATAAGGTATAAAGACCAGGCAATCATTATCTTAATGAATGCTGTATATCAAAGGGCTAACTACCTTGGCAGACAATTACTGGAATAATATTTCTTTTTCCAATGGAATTTCCGATTATACAGAATAAAGTGAGCTTAGTAGTCGGGAGATGGTCATTTCGTTGACGAAAATTACTACATCAACCAGAAGAAACTTGATCCAGTCAAGAATGGTTAGACTTTGTCTCCCTGAAGTCTAGAATAGACTACTGACCATTGATAACTTGAATGATGTCAACATATAGTTACATCATGTGTACATAAGAATATTAAAAAGTATTAAAAAATCATGCATACACTTAATAGATCACATATTTGAGATTGGTTCTGAAATTAAAGGAACATCGTTCCTGAAAACACATGCAAAAGGGGGAAAGAAATTGGAAATCTGGCCAAGGTCAAATACTAATTACACTTAGAACATATATCATTATTTCCACGAGTAACTAATAACATAACTAATTACCTCAAGAAGCATGTTATATATACGTTTATTTGTAATTACTTGACGACTAATAAATACACCTCGTTGGACATTTTGGGTGAGAGAAAGGATCCTCAAATCAAAAGCCAAATGTATTAGGTTAAATATCCAGTTTTACTTACTGATAAAACGTTGGTGGTGCGTAATTTATGGCGATGTTTATATAAACCAGATTAAGCTACATTAACATATGTGTATAGTTCCTGAAAAACAACTAAAAGCTAAATTTTGCATCAGACAGGATATGTTCTAAAATATATAAAGCAGATATTATATTTTGATTCCCATGACATCACAGCTTATTCATGTGTATCTGCTTCAGAACGGTTATTTATAAGAGCAACATGCAAGCTATTTCTAATATCCTTCTAAGATCGCTGTAAAAGATTAACAAAACAGTCATTTCCTGTTAGCCCCCACACCACCGTGTGTCAAGATGAGTGTCGAAATGAGACAGTCCAAAAGCAGTACTTTGTCTGATGTCATGTGTAATACAATGCCAGTAACTGTTTTCACTGAAATTCAAGTTGATATTAATTCTGATATATCATTTAATTGAATACTTTCCTAGCATTTCAAGGAAAAGAATAAACAAAATTACATACATATCCTCATATTCAGATGATTTCAAAGACCATCACAAAGTTTTGGAAAGTGTTATAGGTCTCGATGTCTCTGGATTTCATTATCGTTGAAATGTACTCATTATTTTAAGGGAAATAGTTTTCAAATTTGCTGTATCAGTGACACACAGTGATGTTCAACATTTCATCAGCACTTTCACAAATATTTGGGAATTCTTTAAGATATTCATACTGTTTATGTGTCCCCTGAATATTTCATGATGTACGAGCAGGCGTTTCTGTTATAATCATGAACAAACTTATACGGCTGTTTATGTGATTAGCAGACTGTTTATGTAAGATTATGCACACAACCTCCCTGATTATAAACACTTTAGCTTGAATCTGCCACAATATCGCAACTGGTCAAAGGTCTGAATACTTTCTCATATAAACGTGGTTTGTATCACAGAGATGTCAAAGCCTTGTGATGTCAATAACTGGTGATGTAATAGGATTGTGACGAGTTGATTGTTGCAATATCTACAATGAAGATATCGCTTGTAGATATCGCTTGATCTCACACATGCAATCTACTGTGGAAACCAGTGTTGGATGATAAAAAGTCATCAAGTGCAGATTTTGGAAAAATCTGGCAATCACAGACAGCGTTTTCAGATCAAGTAACATATTTGGTTTAAAACTACTACCCAGTTTGAAAGAATGTGCACAAGGTCTACAGTGCAATACCCGATCAATAATGAGTGAAATCATATATCAGTGACCGAAAATGGTCATTATATCAAAAGTTACCATAGAGGCGATAACATGACAAGTCATGTTGTTGGTACCGACTTCATATTACTTCGATTGTGCACATTTAATCATCCACTAAATGCGGACTTACACTCTGCAGCCTGTGAGTTGCATTATGTGATGTGTGTATTGGTGTGTTTGAGTCTGCAATTTCTTTATAGAAAGAAATGTAAATATGGTATTAGTCACTTAACAACATTGATCCCATTCAGGCAATAAGTCTGTAATTACCTTCCTATCTGATTGAAAATCTACAAATGTATGTCTTTCTGTCCAAAATGGAACATATTTGATCAGCATCTGTATCATTTAGTTACAAGTTAAATGTTTGGAAGGTCATTCAATTGTAAATGTATTATTTTATTTTGAGTAAAACAGTTTTATAGTCTATTTGTTGTGTATAGTGAATAATTATAGATGAAACAGTTACAAAGCTACCAAGTCTGTCCTTTGTAATATTTCTGTAAATAACATATATTATTTAATATACTCTCCGTGATAGTTAACAATATGCCCAATTATCCTAATCTGTCTAATCCCGACAATCTTTACACAGATTAAAGACAGAGTTATCGCTCAAGTGAACTGCACTCACCACTCACCGGCAGGTGGCCTACCTTATATGGTCATTGCTTTTCTGTCGGCCATCGAAGCATGTTGTGTTTTGATAGCTCTCTAATTCGATAGTAATAAGATTTTTGTCTCGACTTTGTTCTCTTCTCAGTTGTATTTTCTGTCTGAGGGTGGTTAGACTGCCTTTCGCGAAGTAGTCTCTCTCCTTTAGACAGGTTTAGTAGTTGTTGACTGCAGTTGACGTGTCAACTGTTGTTGATTTCGGGGTGCTCGTTCTGCACGTGCAGTCCGTGCAGGTCGGTGATCTCGGGGCCGCTTGCGCGTGCCGCCTGTCCCTTGCGTGGCGCTTGCCGCCTGCCGCCTGCGCTTGGTTGCTCTTGCCGCTTGCGCGTGGGTAGCGCCTGCCGCCTCCTCTTGATAGGTTGTCACCTGGGTTGGACAGCGCTTGTCGCCTGGGTTGGATTGCGCTGCCGCCTGCGTTTGTTAGCGCTTGCCGCTTGCGCGTGGGTAGCGCCTGCCGCCTCCTTTTGGTAGGTTGTCGCCTGGGTTGGACAGCGCTTGTCACCTGGGTTGGATTGCGCTGCCGCCAGCGTTCGTTAGCGCTTGCCGCTTGCGCGGGGATAGCGCCGGCCGCTCGCGCGTTCTCTCTTTTTGCTTGCTGAGTATGACTTCGCCATACTCGGCGTTCTGTGGGACGTGTGGCTATAGGAAGTCAGCGCGATTTGATCCCCACTCCCTTTGCCGCCTGTGCCGCAACCTTTGTCCGGACACGGACAGGTGTGAGGAATGTGCTGACCTCTCGGTGGCGGAGCATCGCGAGTATCGCAACTCCGTTAAGAAGAGTGAGAGTCAGTCTAAGCTGAGGGCGTCCAGGCGGCCCTCTCCGTCCGCTACCGCCACCGCTACCGCTAGCGCCGGCACCGCCATGTCCGACCCCAGGTCGCCGGCTTCAGACCTGGTGATCTCGGAGGACACGGCGGAATTCGATTTGCCGGAGGCAGGGGCGGGAGCGGGTCGAGAGGCGGCCACCAAGGACACCTACGTCTCTTCACAGGGTAGTGGGGGTGAGAGATCTCCCATCAGGAGATCCTCCCCTGACGCCGAGTCGTTTCCAGACAGGCGACTTTCGCCTAGGAGGAAGAGGAAACACAAGTCCAAGAAGAGGAGGTTGAGGCCTCCTTCTCCTCCTCCCTTTGATACAAGGAGATTGACTGAGGATATTCTGTCTTCAGTCAAGGACATGGTTTCCTCCATGCTGGACAGACGACTGCCGGCGCAGACTAGGGTTGAGGAAGGGGTTACTTCGCCCCCGACCTCCCCGCCGTCCACGCCCAAGAGGAGGAGGGTGGTGGTTGTTTCACCTGCCGGCACCTCCTCAGATCCAGACAAGTCGGCCCCGGAGGTGGCTCCCCAGGAGGGTGGGATGTCCACTCCAGGGAGATCCTCTCCCGAGTTGGCCATTGTGGAGACGCCTCAAGTGGATGCCCCTGACCTCAAGGAACGCCTGGCGGCTATCGCCGACTGGTGTCAAGTGGACCTAGTTGAGGTTGAGGATGAACCCTCCTCTACCAAGCTGGCCAGAATGGAGACATTCTGCACAGAGGAAGAGGCGCCTACCCAACGAATCGTGGCACTGCCGCCACACAGACTCCTTCAGGCGGCGGGCAGGGATTACGACGCCAATGTCGCCGCGGCGGCGCCAGGCCGTCTCCTGCCCCCCCTGGTTCTGGGTGAGAAGCAGCGCGTTTCCCTCCCAGTAGCGCAGTCTTCTTTCCCCCTCTGTCCCCCTGTCCTGGACGACGATATTCGCCGGGTGGCCGTCCCCTCCGTACCTCACCAGGTGTCGGACGCTCACTTGAGCCATCTTGACAAAGAGGCTAGAAGCATCCTGGGGTTGGCCAATCACGTGGCGCATGCCTGTCAGGGTATGGCATCCTTTGCGAAGGAGGCGGGGATGGAGGGAGGGGCGAAGGCTCTTTACCGCGGTTTCGGCGCCGTGGCGGGGAACATCGCTCAGATGATGTTGTGCGCCTCCCGCATTTCGGCGGGGGTCACAAATCTCAGGAGAGATGGTTTCCTTGCCCGGACAAACCTTCCGGCGGAGCTCCGGAACCGCTTGCGGGCCGCTCCCGCGTCATCTTCCTCTCTCTTTGATGGGCAGATTGCCGAGGTCCTCCGGCAGCGGCAGGAGTGTCAGCAGCAGGAATTGACCAACAGACTGGCCGCTGGCGGGGGTAGAGCCTCTTCTCAGACGCATACGCCCAAGAAGAGGAAGGGAGGCGCGAACACTCCCGTGGGTAACGCCAAGACTGGCGGAGTTTCCTTTCGGTTTGGGGGTCGGCAGGACGGAAGTCGTGACTTCAATGCCGGCCCCTCTCCCAAGCACACCCCCAAGAAGGGAAGTCAGCGTGGCAGGGGCCGCGCTTATGGAGGTACCCCGAGGAAGCAGTGACTCGTGGGTGGCCCCCGAGCTGCCTCCACAGGTTGTCCCGGCGTGGGAAGGGCCAGTGGGAGGTCGACTCTCTCGGTTTGTGGCCAACTGGGCGCAATTGGGGCTCGATCCTTTCGTCTGCAAGGTTTTGGAGCGGGGGTTTCGTATTCCCGTGGCACACCGCCCCCCGCTAACCTGTTTTCCAACAGAGAGGCCGCTAGAACGAGATCGGCTCGCACTGACGCTGGAACAGGTGGAGACACTCATCTCCAAACGGGCGGTGGAGGAACTCCTGCCCCAAAACCTCACTCCAGGATACTATTCTCCGGTCTTCGTGCGACCGAAGCGAGACCCGAAAAAGTGGCGGCTGATCCACGACTTGAAGGAGTTCAACCTCTCCTTCCTAGAGCGGCCGCCATATTTTCGTCTCTTGACCGTACCATCAGTGATGCGGTTGCTGGAGCCCTTGGATTCGATGATATCCCTCGATCTGCAGGACGCGTATCTGCACATTCCCATCTACCATGGCGATCGCAGATACCTCCGGTTTGTCCTGGCGGGTCGCCACTTTCAGTGGAACGTTCTACCGTTCGGGATATCGTCGGCTCCATGGCTTTTCACTCGCGTGACCCAGCCCATCGTCCAATACCTTCATCGAGTGGACGTGCAGTTCGCGATGTATCTGGACGACGGGTTCACTCACAACAGATCCCCATCTGTTCTGGAGGCGCAACGAGACTTTGTGATAACGTTGTTCAGGCGGCTGGGTTGGCTAGTCAACCTAGACAAGTCAGACCTGAAGCCAACGACATCGCTGGTCTTTCTGGGAGCTCGCCTGGATACCGTGACCTACAGAGCTTTCGTCACTACAGAACGGATGGGGCGCTACAAAGATCTCCTGGAATTAGCGCTCCGGGAGCCGCTGTCACTCCGCAAGTGGCAGAGGCTGTTGGGGTTCTTGAGCGCAACCCAACACTTCACTCGAAGGGGTCGGTTGCAGCTCAGGCCCCTGCAGGTTTTCGTAAACACGCACGTCAGGGAGAAGACTTGCCGTCATGTCTTCCCGATTCCTACCGAGTTGAGACATCACCTCTCCTGGTGGCAGCAGGAGTCCAACGTGCTGGGGGGAGTGCCCCTCAGGCAACCCCAAGCGACGTCTCAGCTATACGTGGATGCCTCCACCCAGGGGTGGGGAGCCCACCTAGATTCAGACCAAACGGCGGGGGTGTGGTCGCCAGCGCAATCGCGACGCCACATCAACGTCCTCGAACTGGACGCCATAAGGCTGGCGATCAGCCATTGGTCAGGTCACCTGCGGGGGCAGGTCCTGTGTGTTCACACGGACAGCTCAGCGGCGGCCTGGGCCATAAACAAGCAGGGGTCAACCAAGGCAGACTCTCTACTTCAACTGGTGGCGGAGCTGTTTCACCTAGTGGACAGTCTCGGACTCTCTCTCAGGGCGGTGCACATCCCGGGAGCCAAGAACGTCCTGGCGGACGCCTTGTCTCGACCGGACAAACCTCCTTCGACGGAGTGGATGTTGCACCCGAGGGTGTTCGAGAGTCTGTGTTTGAGGTTCGGCAAACCTCACATAGACCTCTTTGCGACTCGGCTCAACCACCAGTTGCCGACGTACGTGTCCCCCGTACCGGACCCGGCCGCGTGGGCTCTCGATGCGCTCGCGTTAGGATGGGAGGGGATGGTCGCCTACGCCTATCCCCCTCACGCCATCCTGAGTCACGTGGTGGCGAAGGTACAGGAGACACAAGTACTTCAACTCCTTCTAATAGCTCCGTTGTGGCCAGCCAGGGCCTGGTACGTTCCCCTGAGGAGGATGTGCCGCCAAGACCCTGTCCCCCTCCCTCTGAGATGGGACCTATTGACGAGCAAACCAAGCGGGCGGGTTCACGAGAACCCCCAGGCGCTCCACCTTCACGCCTGGTTTGTCTCCAAAGGGGGTTGACAGGGGCGGGGTTTTCCAAGTCCGTCGCTGAAGCGGTCGCATCTTCGCAGAGACCCTCCACGAGGAATCTCTATGACGCCCAGTGGGGTGCTTTCGCCGCCTTCTGCGCGAAGGAGGGGTATGCTATCCAGGCGGTAACGGTCCCGCAGGTAGCTGAGTACCTGGTGTACCTACGAGAGGTGAGGAAGCTCAAAGCTTCCTCAATTAACACCAACCTGGCGGCGGTCATGTCAGTCCTTAGGAAGCGTGAGCCCCAGGTTGACATCTCGGTTCTTAAAGAACTTATTAAGACCTACCGGAATGAGGACGGGCGGAGGAAGCTCAGGCCTCCGGAGTGGGACCTGACAGTGGTGCTCAACCATCTCAAGTCGGACCACTATGAGCCATTGACAGAGTCGACTCTTCTCCGTCTCACCATCAAAACAGCCTTTTTGGTTGCGATGGGGTCCGCAGCCAGGATTTCAGAGCTTCACGCTCTCCAGGCGGACCTCTTGCGTTTTGAGGTGAGAGACGGTGGGTCGGCGTCACTGGGGTTAGCCCCTGAGTTCATCTGCAAGAACCAAGCCGCAGACGAAAGGGGTAGAACCTTTTCGTTACCGTCTCTTTCCGGTAGCATAGATCCGACGGACGAGGATCGGCTCCTTTGTCCGGTGAGAGCCCTGCGGATCTACACCGAAAAGACCAAGACACTACGTCAAGGGAGAAGGAGACTTTTTCTCCCGCACTCCCAGACTAGTGTTCGGGAGTTAGACAAGCGTCAACTCAGCGTCTATCTCCGCTCGGCAGTGTTGGACGCCTACAAGGCCGCGGGCCTCGATCCGCCAGCGAAGGCCAATCCACACGAGATCAGAGCCATCTCGGCTACGATGGCTCTTCACAGTAACATGGCAGTGGCGGACATCATGGCCGGCTGTTTCTGGAAGTCGGGCCTGGTGTTCGCCAATCACTATCTTAGAGACGTATCCAACGAGGACATGGAGGGGATTCATCGGTTGGGCGCACAGGTGTACGCCCAGCAACGAGTTCCGTCGGCCTCGTACCGAAGAGGCCTACCCCCCCCTCGTTAACTCGGCTGCTCCTTGAGCCAGTCTAGAGTATGCAATAAACCTAGTCTCGATGATTTTAGTGATGCGTTTGTTGTCTTTTCTTAGTTGGTGACCACGCGGGTGAGAGTCCCTCCGGTTACGAGTTGGGTCAAGCTTAACCCTCCGGTGGACAGATGAACCCCATCGGGGTTCAGGCTGGTTACGCTGTGTTGGCTCACCAACTTGACTCTTGTTAAGACAGAGCTATCCCTCTTAGGGGCCTCTCGCTCCCCTCCACCTCTGTGGCAATCGGGCATATTGTTAACTATCACGGAGAGTATATTAAATAATAGTATGTTTTTGTTTAAACATCATTATTTATACTCACCGTTGATAGTTAACAATCGTAAGTTCCCTCCCGGCCTCCCCTCGGTCGCGTTCGGCTTCGTGTCTGTTCATCAGAAGAAGCAATGACCATATAAGGTAGGCCACCTGCCGGTGAGTGGTGAGTGCAGTTCACTTGAGCGATAACTCTGTCTTTAATCTGTGTAAAGATTGTCGGGATTAGACAGATTAGGATAATTGGGCATATTGTTAACTATCAACGGTGAGTATAAATAATGATGTTTAAACAAAAACATACTATATAACCCAACGCCTCAAAAGCTTCTGATGACTTTAAACTTTCTTTCGTAATGAAACTGAGAGAGACATTATACCATTATGTTCCTTTGAAGATGTTTTCATTTTCAAAAGATAAATTGACTGAAATTGCAATAAAGTATATCCGAGATAAAAGTTTTGAAAACAATTAATTTTAATCACCTCAAAAGGCAATGTAAAACAAATATTGAATGTTCTGCTGTCCAGTTTCCTGACGAAATATGCCAGTAAAGCGTTGTAAAATGCTGCTTCATTGCAAATAAAATCTTTTTTTCAGTACAAACTTTCTCATGTTAAATTTAATTCTGCAAGACATAGGAGTCGATAGATATATCAGCCAAGATTTAGTGACAAATTCGTACATCAATGACCCAATGAAATATACAATGTGAATAATTTATTACTTTTGTCGCTTTAATGGACTTAAAACAATTCAAAAGCATGGGGGTTGTGAGGTTTGAGAAATCAGGAACAGTTAATGTAAGCATGTAAAATGTAACAAAAAATCATTTGAAGAGAGATCTTTTAAAACGAACTAATAAAATTGTAAGTCACACCAGTGTCAATAATGAGAGACAGAAGTTACAAAGAAAATGGTAGGTAATTTGTAGGTATTTAGTTCAATTATTAATCAAAACATATTCTTATCTGAACTAATATAATTGTTATTATGAATATGGACAATGGCAAATAATTATCAGATAAAGAGCATATCTCAGGTGAGAAAACATTCAAAGAGTAGTGTACAGAATTGTCAAAATGAAAACTAGAATTACGTTTCATTTTTGACCAACGCAAAACTTTTTACATGAGCTCTTGTTTTAGGTTAAATATACATATAACAGTATATTAATTAATGAAACTGGTGATAAAGTAAGCTTCTGTTATCATTTTATCATGTGTGCATGTTTTCCCTCTATCAAACAATTACTATTCATATTTGAAGGGTATTTCTCTCTCTATGTTTAATATTAAACTTATCATGATTCATACCATTTATATTCAAATACAATACAAGGTATATTGTGATGAGAACTGACATTATCATTGCCTAAACTCATGGTCTAATTACATCTGAAGTTACAGACGTGTTATCAAATTCATTCAATACCCCACCAGAAGGGGAGTGAAATAAAAAATCTTATAAAGACAGAAAATTGATTGGAATGTAATAAGATCAAGTCGACGAACCCTCGAACAACGTTTTTAGGTAAACTTGTGCCCCATGGAAATATACGTTGATTAAATGATTGCAAAGGACAAAGGGTTTTAAATGTCAATGTAGCCATATTTTTTATTTTTTTGGAAACAGATTGTCTTTAGAATCAATGCCATCTTGGCAAGTTTATTATTTTCTTTGTATTGTCATGCGTTTATGGACATTTGAAAGACATTTCTTTCAACATAATTACACTCATACTACAGTACATGTATATATGTATAATGCCAATGTTTATTTAGATTAAAAGTTCAATGGTATAAAAGTTATCTAACGATTTTACAAACATAATGTAATCATAAAAGTAATATGATATTCATATTTTCCGAAAATAACATCTATCCATAAATGAATTCAAACAAATAACGTATTTATAGAAATATCAATGAAGTATGGTGTTGTGAGGATTGATAAAGAAGACAGTCTATATGTACTATGATGGAGATATTTTTCAGGTAATCTTTTAAAACCCTGCAAGAAATTCAATGTAAGAAACAAAATTTGAACCAATGAAAACAACAAAATTGTCCAACAATCTCTTATTTTATGTACATTAAGTACAGTTATTAACAGACTGCTTCTTGTAAACTAATTCCAAGATGTGTTTGTAATTGAGGACATTTATTTGAAACAAAACTTTTATGTTTTAACAACTGGAACTGACAATGATATAATTTTATTGCATGCCTAATACGTTATCATGTTTCAGATTGCTGATGAATGTCATCTTCATCTGCCTCCAACTTTATTATCGAACATTAATTTTGTGGCTTTCCTTAACTCATCAATTTTAATTGACAATGCAATGTACAATCTATATATTTACTTTCATCCAGAAGACTCTATTAATGCTGCATGCATACCTTTACAAAGGTTTTTATACTGTTTCCATATTACGTTGACACAATCAAGCAAAGCGTGTGTGTCCCCTATCCTTTTGAACTGGCATTGACAATTGAAATACTTTGTCCATAGCATATAAGATAGCCCTGTTGCACTTTGCAAGCCTAACATGTAATCAGGTTTCTGGTTGCTGATAAGGGCTATCATTGTCTCACTCCCCACTTGATGAAATAACGTTTGTTTGTACACGATGTAGAGGAAGTGACATTTAAGCCACACTATTGTATTACCAAGCATGCAGTATTTTATATGTCATGAATATAACAAAAAATACAATTAGTTTATTTGCACATTTCACACAGATAGTTATATCTGAAAATGCGATTCCGGTATAATATTAAATTCATTCTTGTTTTAATATATTTCGGGTTTTTTTGTTTTTCCAAGTATTTGATATCCAATATATATGCTTTAATGTGGATTTCAATGTAAATTGCATTTCAAACAGCAATGACGTTTTCATTTTACGTTTTCACCATATTATTATTATACGATAATTATTTGAATTCAGTACATTAAAGCATCTAACAAAAATACCATATTCGATATCACTTTCATAAATTTAAACAATTCAAACATGAAAATGTACGCTCTTCTTAAATAAAACCTAAAAAGATACAAACATGTCATGAAAGATACGTTAATTCTTTTCATTTGTAAGATACCCAAATGTGATGGCATTTAGTTTCATGTTTTATTACTCACCCGTTGAAGATATCGCAGTTTAATAAATCTACCGTGTTATTACACTTAGTGTAATAACATCGCGTGCTGCCGATTGACGTGACGTCATAATGGCAAAAATATGACGTCACAATGTCTGCGCCGGTCGCAATGGAATATGTCCCATTTATAGAATAGTTTGTGGAATTAAGTGGGATTTAGATCAGTGTGTAATAAATAAAATACTAAACTCGTTTCCGTTTAATAACACATTTATGAAACTCGTGAGATGGTATTTGTATTTAACTCGCTTTCGCTCGTTAAATACATACCACTCACTCGTTTCATAAATATAAACGGAACGTCGTTTAGTATTCTCTATCTCTGCGATGTGTTTACTATTCAGTCATTAAGACATCACATTACATCGATATGTACCAAATCTGGTTACTTGTCGAAAATAACCTCAATTAATTATACAATACTTATTTGCCTAACCGTATGTGTTTATGGTCCGTTTACTCGATCATCTTAAATTAATCGTTCGACTACAATTCCGCTCTTGTTTCCAGACACATTTTTCTTTTTCTGTTTTTTGCTTTTTTAGCTTTTCTTTCCTCTGTCAAAAAGCAAATCATTTGAGAGTGTGTTTCAAAGGAACTGACTGTAAATTTGCTTCAAAGTAAATGTGTTTAGTGACAATATAGGTTTTAAGGCGCGGTGCTAGTGCTACTGGTAAGAATGTCTTGCCTTTCCTTTAGCACCCGCCAATTACGAAATAACAGGAAGCTTATGTCATTTTGTCAAAGCACGTATGCATATACATCACAAACATTTAGTTACTTACCTGTATATTTTGGATCTTATTTTATTCTGTTTGTGCATAGTTGTGGACTTTTGGCAGCTGGTTACAGTGCCAAGGGTAGAGAGTCAAACACACTTTCTTTCATCGTTTCCTCTTGCTTCTCAATTGTATCAAACCTCAAATATTATCTATTTAAGTATACAATGTATCGTTTTCTTGTGTTGCATATTTCTATCATTATCTTCATACATGCATCTCGAATTATAGCATAATGGTAAGGAAATGGCCATTGAATTTTGAGAACTAATAACCAAATAGTATACACTTCAACAGTCTTTGATCCATTTTAGTGCAAAAGAAACATCCAAAATAATACATAGAGAATACTTAATGAACAATATGTAAAGCTGCTATATGGAACGGAATAATGTTTGGTAGTATCTTTGGTACCAAAACAATTCGTTATTTTTATATTTAATACATGATGTTACAACGGAGCGACTTATTCCAAGTCACGGACAACCGCTGAGAAAAGTGTGACTATATACATTTATGTTTCTTAAATATTATGATGCCAAATCTCTCTGCAGCACACCATGTTATCATTCAATGAGTAAAACATTGAAGTTTTATTATTGAGTAATATATTAAGTCCCTCTTCTTGAGTACTTAAGGATTGTGCTAATGTAGTCAGTGTGATTTCAAAAATGTGACGTATTTCTACAAGTAAAGCTGCACTTCTACCGGTCTCTATCCTTTGATCTTTGAAAGTTTATTGGAAGTATATATCATCTAGAACATCAGACAGAAGATAATAATTTGTCCATTAAACGTACTTGCTGTAGCTTTGATGTCACTTCGAGGTATTATGATATCACATAGCACTATTACTATATTGACATTTTGCTTAACAAGTGATCATTGCTTTTCCGTTTTGCTTTCTTCATATTCTCATGTTTATGGATGATATCAAAGTTAACCGATATTTATAAGAAGTGAATGGCACCCAAAACTATTGCTATGTCTGATATTACAATTTCAAATGTTCAGCAATCATATCAATATCAACATGAACATGAATGCTTCATTTAGCATTTACTTCAATACATTGTTACCCAGGCTGCCACAGATTGATAATTGTTTTTACCATAGTTTCCGAGTTATATCGGGAATTAGCAGGACTTTCCTGTGGCTCCTTCCCTAGTTAATGACCGAAATGCGTAGTAATACGGATGTTCAGCCTCACCGATAGCACGTGATTCTAGCGTGTAAGATTAGGCGCACGAAATAATTGTACAACAATCATGCAGGTTCGTACAATTTACGAACATACGGGTAATTTGCTTCGAAACTTTACAGTTTGTCAATTTCTAGATTGCTTCGGAAGAATGAGATCGTCTTATTAGCGCAGCTCTGCGACAATGGAATCTGAAGGTGACTTCTAAATATAATTAAAAAAATTAAATATATCAAAGTCATTTTGTTATTTTTTGTTCTATTCTTTCTTGTTCATTTTTGGCAGAAGTCAATCAATTGATTCAAGTATTTTAGTCTCCACCATATTGAGTATTACATCAAATAAATTCGTTTTTTTACGCCTTGATCTTACTGAATCAAACGTTTAGCTAAATCGTTATGTCATTGGCGTTGATAAACTGTAACTTTTCTTGTTTAAAAGTGGTTTTGAAAGTGTCCGTGTATCAGATATCATGACTGTTTGGACGAAACAGACCTGGTATCGATAATGAACAGGACATCTTTATGAATGGTTGCTACGGGCAACGAGGTCTAAGTGAGATGTAACACGTTATAGAAAGTTGTTTACACGCACTACATTAAATAGATACATCTTATCACATTCTTGCTAAAAATATGTGTGGTAATGTTTTAACTAGTTATTTATATGGTTTGCAGCGTTCAGAGTCAATTTATAGATAGCATGATATTGTATATATTATAAGTATGTAATGCTTTCCTTTTCTTTTACTATTGATCAAGCTCATTTTGGTTATGTCCATCCTGTAAACCCCTGTAGGGACCTTTCCCTGAACAAAAAGATAAAATAATATATTTCACTATCGATGCAAAGGCGGGTGAATAACCTCCTCTTTTTATCTATATTTATCTTTGAAACTTTTTAGGACATTTTCTTCATACATCAGAGAGGCCATATAACGTTTTAGTGTCATTGCTACATCGCAGATCGACACTTAAGACGCATTACATACCGTAACATGTTAATGACTCCAATAATGATAACCATCATTGTTTAGACGTGTTCCATAGTGAAGAGGTTCTGTCTAAGTTGACAAAGAGCTCTTTGTATTTAAGGTGAGGTGAGTTGTGGTTTAACGCCACTTTCAACAGTAATTCACTCATATCACGGCTGATTGTATTATTGCAGAAAGAAAGCCCTCAACGTTATGGTGGATATGCATTGCAGTGAAACTAGCTGCCATTGGCTGTACTTCGGTGAATTACAGTGTAGCATTGCACCCAATTCGTACTGCAAGTAGAACAGTTCTTTACAGCAGACACAATTACTGAGCCCCTGGCAGGAATCAAAACTAGCTACCAATGGCTGTACTGCGGTGAATTACAGTGTAGCATTGCACCCAATTCGTACTGCAAGTAGAACAGTTCTTTACAGCAGACATAATTACTGAGCCCCTGGCAGGAATCAAAACTAGCTACCAATGGCTGTACTGCGGTGAATTACAGTGTAGCATTGCACCCAATTCGTACTGCAAGTAGAACAGTTCTTTACAGCAGACACAATTACTGAGCCCCTGGCAGGAATCAAAACTAGCTACCAATGGCTGTACTGCGGTGAATTACAGTGTAGCATTGCACCCAATTCGTACTGCAAGTAGAACAGTTCTTTACAGCAGACACAATTACTGAGCCCCTGGCAGGAATCAAAACTAGCTACCAATGGCTGTACTGCGGTGAATTACAGTGTAGCATTGCACCCAATTCGTACTGCAAGTAGAACAGTTCTTTACAGCAGACACAATTACTGAACCCCTGGCAGGAAACAAAACTAGCTACCAATGGCTGTACTGCGGTGAATTACAGTGTAGCATTGCACCCAATTCGTACTGCAAGTAGAACAGCTCTCTACAGCAGACACAATTACTGAGCCCCTGGCAGGAATCAAAACTAGCTACCAATGGCTGTACTGCGGTGAATTACAGTGTAGCATTGCACCCAATTCGTACTGCAAGTAGAACAGTTCTCTACAGCAGACACAATTACTGAGCCCCTGGCAGGAATCAAAACTAGCTACCAATGGCTGTACTGCGGTGAATTACAGTGTAGCATTGCACTCGATTCGTACTGCAAGTAGAACAGTTCTTTACAGCAGACACAATTACTGAGCCCCTGGCAGGAATCAAAACTAGCTACCAATGGCTGTACTGCGGTGAATTACAGTGTAGCATTGCACCCAATTCGTACTGCAAGTAGAACAGTTCTCTACAGCAGACACAATTACTGAGCCCCTGGCAGGAATCAAAACTAGCTACCAATGGCTGTACTGCGGTGAATTACAGTGTAGCATTGCACCCAATTCGTACTGCAAGTAGAACAGCTCTCTACAGCAGACACAATTACTGAGCCCCTGGCAGGAATCAAAACTAGCTACCAATGGCTGTACTGCGGTGAATTACAGTGTAGCATTGCACCCAATTCGTACTGCAAGTAGAACAGTTCTCTACAGCAGACACAATTACTGAGCCCCTGGCAGGAATCAAAACTAGCTACCAATGGCTGTACTGCGGTGAATTACAGTGTAGCATTGCACCCAATTCGTACTGCAAGTAGAACAGTTCTCTACAGCAGACACAATTACTGAGCCCCTAGCAGGAATCAAAACCCGGTCCTCTTAACCTGAAGCCGAACGCCCTTTACCCATTCCCACTTTCTCAATCATAAATCTTGGAATTGAAAACAGTCTAATTAATGCTAAACGTTTGGTTCAGTAGTAACTAAATTAAAGCGAAGCCCTGAAGAGCATTTACTTATACATGCTTTCTAGTTTTACATTACATCTGGGTAGTTAGTATTCTTCTTCCGCCAACATTAGATAGACATGATTTGATATATCTGGGTCTGTGGACTACCTCCGTTATAATACTAAGACATTGTAGTTTAACTGTTTGAGAACTGTGAATATTGCATACAAATTCTGTTGTGTAATCAACTTCATTATGACCATTCGGAACGACCATAGCTCAGCAGGTGAGCTAAACCGATATAGGCATTCAACCTAGGGAGCTACGCCAATTTACGTCTATCAGAGGGGTATTGAATGTAAAAGAATTTGTACTGTTGAAGGTATTGTTATCCCAAATATAACCGTGTTATAAACAGATATAAATCGTGCAAACTAAATATGTCAAGTTTGTCTCGTTCAATCGATTTCATTTTCCATTAATTTCGTTTTATTTTCCGCGATAAACTTATTAACGCATTAATACGTTAGTTACATAGGTTGTTATGACTTGAGTAATGAGAACTATCAGAATATAGATGTCCATGTCCTTTTTGTTTTATTAGCAATGTGGTTTATTTCAAAACACTTACAAAGTGTTTATTTTACGCTGTAGAAAAATATGTTTGTTTGAATTTGCCATTCTATGTTTACAAGATAATGCTAATCTACTATTCTAACACATGAAATTTACACATACATTTATTTATCACCACCATCACTGTTGGTCAAGAGCATTTCATGTTTGTGTTCATTGATGTTATCAGACATTTTTATAAACAGAGGGTTTGTTGTATTTGAGGCTTTTTATGTGTGAACTTGATAACATATCAATGTTCCCAGGAAACCGAAGGGTCTGCTTCTGTATATATACTGTGGGAAGGACATCTTAAGTCACGAATTAACAATATATTCATTTTCCGGTGTTTTTTATTTATTTTATCACGATTTCAAATTGGAAACAAGTCACTCACAATTAAGTGAGCTTTATAGTAGGAAATTGGTCATGTCATTCAAGATACTTAATTATCTTGAAGGGGCTTGGCCAAGTCAACAATCAAGATCTTTATTGCTGAAGTCCAAAATTGGGCACGTACTCCTGATCATTAAGTTAAGTGACGTCAAAATATAGTGACAACATTTAAACATTAGAATGTTAAAAGAAAAAATGTCAAACCATGCATATAAATGCCGAGGATTATGGGACGGATTTGAGTTTCGTTCTCAAACTAAAGGGACAGTGACCCTGAGAACTAGGGGTGTAACAGTACATGGAACTATCGATGCATCGCAATAGTTGGCTTGGCAATAGTACTATATCGATAGTATATACAAAAACACTATCGCTATTGCAATAGAAAGGTTAACTATCGATACTAACGAAATTATTAAATTTCCCTTAATTATGAATGATTTACACAAGCCTCACTGCATTTAATCAAATTTTTCCTTTTAGAATGTTGAGAATTTGTGGGACATTTTGGGTCAGAGCAAGGATACTCAAGTTTAGAAACATCATGCAATGTGACTAGTAGAAACTCCCTGCAGAGACTCAGCTAATTGTAAAATTGAACTGATGTACAAATTCGGTTTTTTGTTTTGAATTACTTTACTTTCAAAGCGCCAAATATATTAAGATGAAGATAAAGTTTTAATAACTGATAAAAGGTTGGTGGTGAGATATTTATGACGAGGTGCATATCAAACAGATTGAGTTACATGCCTGTATAGTTCCTCACATTTGCATCAGACTGGACTTTATTATGATCTATAAAGCTTATTTGCTATCTAGGTTCCTATGATATCGCAGCATATATGTCTATTCTCAACAGTAAGTGTATTAGGAAACATGGCCATGGCTGATATCCTTCTTAGATATATCCAAGACATCCATGAGAAAGTTCGGTGCTACCATCGGTCTTATCTAGTATGTCATGTTGAAGCATAGTAGTGTGATGTAATCACATCTCCGATTCACAGACCAATTCATGCTTGTATTCATTGACGTTGCCAGGCATTTCATTAAAAAGGGTTTGTTGTTGAAGCATGTAATGTGTTAGATTAAGATATCAAGGTCCCCATGAAAGTACACCACAAGTGTCTGCTTCTTTACAGACGCTGTAAAACAGTCATTTCCTGTTAGCCCCCACACCACTGTGCGTCAAGATTGTCCATGTGGAAATAAGACAATAAGCAGCACCTTGTCTGAAACCATGTGTAATACCATACCAGTAATTGTTTTTACGGACATTCACTTGGATGTTTATTGTCTGAAATGTTTGAAGTACTATATATTTTAAAGAAACAGTTTTCATATTTGCTATATCAGACACACACAGTGATGTTCAACATTTCATCAGCACTTTCACAAATATTTGAGAATTCTGTAAGATATTCAGACTGTTTATGTGTCTCCTGAATATTTCACGACGAACGAGCAGGCGTTTCTGTTATTATCATGAAAAAACATATACGGCTGTTTATGTGATTAGCAAACTGTTTATGTAAGATTATGCACACAACCTCCCTGATTATAACACTTTAGGATGAATTGGCGCAATATCTCAAATGGTCAAAGGTCTAAATACTTTCTAATATAAACGTGGTTTGTATCACGCAAGTCGGACCCTTGTGATTATTCAGTGACATTTGTAGTCTAACATTTAGACTCTTAAAAAAAGAAATTGAAAAGGAGCCTTTTTAATAGAAAATTCCATTTCTTACAGTCTTCTTTTCAATATTTAATAAAATAGTGATATTTTCAGAATACATATTTGTTCATAGTCTGAGTGTAAGACTTTGACATTTGTTTCTTAAATTGCAACTTCCAATGATCCATTCCTATTATACATGTAAACCAGTTAAGTGTAGATTTAGGAAACATTCACAGACAGCGTTTTAAGATCAAGTAACATACTTTGGAAGATAGATTGGTCAAAGTGTACAGTCACTAAGCAATAATGAGTGAAATCATTTGAAAAGTAACCGAAAATGGTCAAATATCAAAGATAAGACAGAGACGCTAACATGACATGTCACGTTGTTGGTACTGACTCTTAATGTGCACCCAGTAAATGTGAATTAAAACTTCTCAGCTTCTGGATTGCATTACTCTGATGTGTCTATTGGCTCTATTCAGTTGTAATTTTCTTACAGAAAACCCATGTACATATCGTAGTAGACACATACAAACTTCTAAATCAGGCATCAAGTCCGTCATTTAGTCAAGTCATTGAGTTCTTAATTAAATGCTCGGAAAGTCATTCAATTTTAAATGTATTATTTATTGTGAATAAAACAGTTGTATAGTCTGTTTGTTGCATAAGTGAATATAAATTCAGATAAAACAGTATCAAAACTGCGAATTCTGTACTTTGTAATATGAATGGCTCGGGGTAATAAGTCGATAACACACAAAAAGTTACTTTTGAGTAAATCGAGTTTAAAGTTTTTTGTGGGATATCAAATTCGTTTAAATATCAAACTTTAGCAAAAACATGATATACCACATAAAATAATCGATGGTGAAACATATAGTCTTTATATAAATTATATCGTCAGAACTTTCATAGTCTGATTCTTGTGATGGTTTCACATTAGTTAGATCATTTTTGTTGTCCTTATCATAGGTAAGTGATGACATTTCCCGCAATACATCCTCGTCAGAAAGCATGTTGGACGCCATGTTTTTTTGTGGCTTATCAGATTCTTGCAAAAATGAAAAGGAGGAACGTGGCTTATCCTAAACATGGGAATGATGCAACTCATTTACCATTGAGTTCAGGGGAGACAACTGACTCTAATATGGTAAAGTTACCATTTGCAACCCACAAAATAGGATTATCGAAAAAGAAACATGATGTCTGGGTTATCTACTTGTTACCCCGAGCCATTCATATGTCTGTAAATACTACATTTAGACTGATATAATCCTGTCTCCTCAAAAGATGCTGATGACTTTGAACTTTCCGTTATACATGCAACTGAGAGATAACTTCCTTTGAAGATGTTTTCATTTTCCAAAGAGAACTTTTCTTGACTGAAATTGTAATAAAGCATTTCTGAGGGAAAAGTTTTCGAACAATTCGTTTTTAATCACATCGAAAGGCAATTTATAACTAATATTGAATTTATCCTGTCCAGTTTCCTGAAAGAATATGTCAGTAAAGTGTTGTAAAATGCAAATAAATTCCTTTGTTCAGTACAAACTTTGTCATGTTAAATTTATTCTGCCAGACATGGGAGTCGATAGATATATCACTCAAAATTCAGTGCCAATGAAATATACAATGTGAAGAATTGTTAACTTTTGTCACATTAATGAACGTAATATAATTCAAAAGCATGTCATTTATTGTAGGTTGTTTTACAGTTTTGAGAAACCAGGAACAAGTTACAACCAAGTAAAGTGTAAAACAACTTTTGAATAGAGATCTTTTGAAACGAATATGAAAAAATATCTAACTTCACCAGAAGTATAATTTCATAATTCATGTTATAAACATCGTAAACATCAGTCTGAAAGTGTCCATCATGAAGGACAAGAGAAAAACCGAAAACGGTAGGTAATTTATAAAAATGACTGAAAACTGTACAAATATCACTCAGTAATACTTATCTGCACGATTATAATGTAATGGACAACGATGGTTAACGTATCTGATCTTTAAAAATATTGAGCAGGATAGCACATAGGTTAGTGCATACGCCTTCAGATAGAAGAGGTCGGGGCTCGAGTGTTGGTAACTTTGTCTACTGTTTTCTGCAAGCCATAATGTTTTCATGCATACTGAATTCCGCTTATTGTTGAATCATGATGATTGAATAACATACAGTTTATAGTTTAATCTGCTTAGATTTTAAATCCTCCCTACATAAGCTTCTTCATTAGTTTATGTTGTTTTAAAGCAGAATTGAAACAACAGTATCTGGTGTTAAAATGAGAACATGTCCGCGGAGTACGGACACCCTATGTGGAGGGTTATTTTCAGAATGAAGTATGTAGGTTAATTCCTTTTCTTCACGTTGACTGACTGACCAAACGGTAAAGGTAACTAGCGGTGTAGGTAAATAATCTGTTATACCTTACGATGGAAGAACTAAATAGCAGGTGTCTGAATATGAAACAAATGAAGCATGGTAACTTGATTTAGATTTATAGAAAGAATTACCACTCATATCAGTGAATCAATTAAAGGGGCAGTAGCACGTTTTTCACTCAAATACGTTAATGAAATGTATTTGAAAATAATGTTACAAATAGTCCCTTCCCTCTTCGGAAAATCAAGTTGAAAAATTAGTGAACATGGTTCGGTAAAGACATTGGAAGCGTTTTGTCATTCGAAATAATAAAATGTGTTCACAATAAAATGATCGCCATGCAATTTTTGCTTTAAACGCAACACCGTTATATATATGACCACTACAAATAATTGGTTTGTGTTATAAGATGTTTTACACTCTACAGTAAATATAAATGACATAAACTAATAATAAATGAAAAAATAAAATTTGCAAAAAACGCGCAATGTATTGGTATATGTTGTTAAGGATAGAATAAATGAGTCGCATAGCCTCTGTGGGAAGAGAATGTACAAAGGTGCGTTGTAATCTTCTAGTGTAATTATCATTGTCCTAGACTATTGGTGTATTGGCAAATGAAACTATAAACATGTTATCTCATGTATTGCACACACCATAAGTAGGGATTTCCAATACAAATATAATAGAGACGGAAAATGGATTCGAATATAATGATATCAAGTTGACGAACCCCTTTAAGGACGTTTTCATGTAATCGTTTTCCCTACGGAAATAGACGTTGATTAACTGATTGCAAAGGATACAAGAGGTTTTAAAATGTCAATCTAGTCATTATTTTATTTCCTCGGAAACAGATTGCCTTTAGAATCATTGACATCTTGGTCAAGAAATGTCAATCTTTGGAAGAACTTGGCAGATAATGAAACAAGACCAGATTTTTGTTTACTTCTGTTTTTGTGTGTAATGCCTGTATGACAAAGCAGTACTGTCTCTCATTTGTAATATGAAGTATCTGTGTGTATTTGTCATGAATAATCTGGCAATTGATGGATCAAGTTGAGTATTGGGGTTTTTTTTATAATCCAATTAACTGAGTTATGACTCTTGAACAAATAAAGGGTCTGAAAGACTGATTAGGTTCATTAGGTTATTATCATTCCTTATCGCGGAAATAGTGATATACATTTCAGTGACTTGTGTGGGTGCCTAGAGTTGGAAGACGCATATGGACATTGGGTAACATTAGTCTTTAAAATTAAAAAAAATGAAACGATTAGTATGCGTGTACAAATATATACACAATATGTATTTAGTTTAAAATGTACTAAGAATTATATCCATCTAAGTTTTACAAATCAATATTTTGCAAAAGTAATAGCAATTGTAAAACTTAAAATTCATTTAATTAATATTACTGATTTCATTAGTTTTTAATCAATGTAAAAAATCGAGATGTCAATTTTGTTGGAAGAATTTAAAAGGAGACAGATTATACGTACTTAGATAGAGATATCATTTGTAATGTATGTAATCCTTTTACACCAAGAAATTCCATTATGTCAGTGATAAAGTCATCAATCTTATTTTACATAACAATACTGTCATACAAACTCTCAGTTAATTGTTCATAAATGAAAAACATATATTCGAAACAAAACTGACTTCAAAGGAGATTCACCAATACACGATATATGTATGACAAACAGCTTTCAGTTTCTTGATGGATGTTATAAATCTTCGTCTCACTTCAGCTCTTTTAAAGAAACTTCTTGTCTTTTCTCAACTCAATAATAATGTAACATGAACATTCTGCCATGTTCATTTCTAAACATGAACTATCATCAAGCATCCTCTATTTTATGTAACATCCATACTTTTACAGAGGTTTTTATGTTGCTTTATCACATTTATCGTGCACAATTTAGTTAGCTAAGTATGTGGATGTCCATTATCCTTTAGAACTTGCATTGACAATTAAAATATGTTATCCATTGTAAATAAGATATGTCTGTGTCACCTTACAAATCTAACATGTAATCAAGTTTCTGATTGCTGATATTGGCTAACCTTGTCTCACTCCTGTCTTGATAAAATAACGATTGTTTGTACAAGGCACAAAGGAAGTGTCGTTTAAACATTCATTGATTACCATGTAGACTTCCACATGGCATGAAGACATATATTATATATGTGCCATGGTGGCACGTGGTCCTATGCATAGCTCAGTGAAGTTCAGCAACAATGGGCGCGGCTAGTCGCATGGGTGGGTTACCACCAGCTTAATTGCTGGTGATTCCCTTCTCAAGTTATGTAAGACCAGGCTAATAATGCAGGGAGTCTTCCACACAGCTGTTCATAAATATATCATCCTACAGAAATATTCTAGTCTAAAAGTTCATACACTTCACCACTTAGTTGTCACACTTTTTTAATTAGATGAACGTCATTGCTTAGTGCACATGTACTGATATCTTCAAATGATTATATCAATGGAAAAGACTGGAATTGAAAATGGAACGACTGGGCCATAAAATAAATATATCTAAAGGTAACATTAAACTTGTTAATCGGTACATTTTCCTGTACAGGACACAGATAAGAATTACAACAACAACTTTTTTCTTAACTTGTTTACAGACATTGAGAAACTATCTGAGAAGTGCAGAAATATATCCCAAAATAGAAAGTGTACCGATTGCAACAACAAAAAAGCTAAAGACAAAAACTTCTGAATATAATTTGTTTTGAAAAGTCTTCTTTTAAAGGCGCTGTAGCAGATTTTTTCCTAATGAAATAAAGTGACCTCTCAAAAAGTAATACCCTTGCATCAAAAAAAAAGAAGTCCTAAAACGAATGTACATGGTTCGGTTAAGCTATGGGAGCCAATTTCCGATTGAGTGGTCACTTTAATGAGTTCACATTCAAATGGCCGCTCGAAGGTAGTTCAAGTGATCTGACTGATGTAGCGATACTTAAAGCAGAGTTTTAAATATGGTACAATGATGGAATGGTCAACCATCTTTCTGTCTGAACTCTCAAATGCGCATGGGACCTGCAAATCTACCTCTCACACTGATGAGTTCCATACCACTGTCGCTTTATACGTCGCTACATTTTCTTGGAATACAGAAACCAGTTTTCTATGAATAGGGCTTATCGGGTATTGTAATGAGATGTTTTACCCATTAACGTTCCAATATATTGTATAAACTATAATAATAAATGGTAAATTTGAGAGAACAAGCTATGCAAAAAATGTGCTTCAGTGCATGTATAAATAATTTAGATACAAATCATATTAGACGAATAATAAACTTTGACTCTTTATTTAAAACAATATACCTAAATCTAAAATATGCTCAAATTACACCTAACTCACAGCTTGTTAACCTTATTCTAAATTATTATTATTCACAATTAACAAGACATCGGGTAGTATTGTTAAATCTTTACCTGTAATAATTCTGGATTATGTAAACACTAATGATTAGTTAACGCAACCTGAAATATCAAATAAACTACAAAACATGACCTGTATTAATATTTTATTTATTTTGGTAAAATGGTTTATAACTACTTAAAATTATGATGTCAGCATATGATGTCGCCCAAGAGGCAGTCAAGTATATTTAATGGAAGCTGCCTGCTTCCGGTTGATTTGACGTTAATTATCTTCACAACCTCTCTTTATATGATTAGGCGATTAGCCCACCAACACATCACACTGTAGTCTACAGAGACATCAATTCTTCCATAACGGATTATCATATTATGGAAATTATATATCTGGTGCATTTAAATATATAATTACTTAGTTGTTGAACTGTTAATTAGCAGATGCTCTTGTCATGGAGTCAGTGTAATTCTTGTAATGTTCATCTCTGTTGCGCAACATATTTGCGTTAAACTTCACCTGTGGGTAAACATGAAATGTAATAATGATGATGACATGGCCTTATGTACGAAGTTATTTTTCTTCTTTATACACCTACTAAACTATGAGGCATTGGACGGAATATGTTAAACCTACAATGAATGTGTCGTCTCCTCTGTTTACGTGAATACACTGCTGAATAGTTTATGCATTTTACATACTGTCAATGAGAATTGACTGATATTCTAATACAACTAACATCTAACATACAACCGCAGTTTAGTGAAAGATGTGAACACAATCATTCAAATTAGTATGATGTACATGTATGTGTTTGATGCATTGTGTGATAGTAATTACTTTACCTGTACCTTTACTAGGATAATACTGACTCTAAAAATCAAGGATGTAAATCATATAATGATGCATGTACCATATTCCGTATATGAAAACTAGTTATGTTTTAACATGTATTTGGTATTGCTATGGGTGATATATTGTATGATACAAAAAGGTTATTTGGTGTCAAATTGTCACGAAACTTTGATTTTTAATGAAAAGGACGTATTTTGGGTTTAGATAAAAGAGTTTGCTTCAAGAAAAATGGCAGGAAAGATTTCTTCCCATGTCAACTGCTCGATTTGATGTACAGAGAATATGACAGTTAACTGACAAAAATAGAAGCTTGAACTATGTTATTAGATTTTTGTATATTTTTTATCGAAGGAATATCGAAATATATATTGCAGTAGTTTAAGCATGCCTGTGATATTCCGTTTATGTTGTTGTTGGGTTTTTTTGCATGAATATATTGCTTTCAGGCGAATATGTAATCATGACGTTATGATAGTTCTAAACTCACAACAAAAGAAACGTCCCCATACAAAACACAAGATATTTCAATCGACGGGCGATAAATGCGACTGAAACAGCGTTATATCATGTCTGCAGAACCAAACAATACTAAATATGAATTTTCAAAGCATTATCTATTCATAACTCTGAGAAACACAAGTGTTAAGAAATGGTCGTTTTGGAATCTCCTTAACACTGTAGACGAGATAGAAGCCTCAAAAAGCCAGTTTTGGCTTGTTTTGTGATGTCCTACAGTAATGACGCGTCAACAAATTTAAATCAAAGAAGGTTATTTATGTTGAGGATATCTTTAATTAATTAAATTTCTACTTTTTCAATGTTTTAAACTTAGATACCAAATATTGTGGGCCAAAAACATCTTTAAAAAACGATTTTAGCACCAAATGTCTATTTGAACAGATGTAAAAATAAAAATTGCATACTCTGCAAATGTGGCTACCAAATACATTCAAAATCTACTTTCTCCGACATCAATATTTCATTTTATACTGTTTTCAAAATGTGGGGACGTTTCTTTTGTACGTGAGTTTATTTGTGTTTTCTGTGTTATTTGCAGCTTTTCATTTCCTCTCATGTTTGCAGACGAATATTTCTTCTTTTTTCTATTATTCTTTTTAGTTTCCCTTTCCTCTGCCAAACAGGAAATGAGTGTGTGTAACTGCTATTTTGTGTGAATGGAGAGAGTAGTATGTTTCAAAGGCGATATCTATTTTAAGACTCGATATGTTTTATCATGTTTTATCAGTGAACTTAGGTTATTTCTAATCTAAAACGTTACAGTACATAGTCAATATAACGTTTATATATCACTCTGTGTGTTAATAATATAAGTTAAGTTTATATAAACATATATAAGATAAGAATGATATACATGTGCCTTGAAAAGTGTTGTGATACTGGTTAAAATGCCCTGCCTTTCCTGTATACCGCTCGTTTACATAATTTTCAATTATTATTACAATAATTATGTATCTTTTTATGCATAGAAGAAGAACACTTAACCCATATATTTTCGATCTATAAAATTTCAATTGTAGTTGGTAAAAGTGACCAAGAATAAAAGGTAAAAAATACCCTCTCTCATATCTTAATTGATAACTAAATTTGGAAATTTGAAAAGTTGCGTTACACACGTAATGATACCTAAACGATGAATATACAGACAGGTATGCTGTGATCCACGTCCGTGAACTTGAATTAAAGATGTGAGTAAAAAGATATAAAGCACAAATGAAATATCCCCTTGAATAAGTCATTCTCATTAAGTTTATGTGATGACACAGATGCCTATAGGATCCCATGTTATAGCACCTACGGTTGAGTCCCGGTCTGCCTACATCCCATTCTGCCTACAGCCCAATTTGCCTACAAAAACAAATGTAGGCAGATTGGGACATAAGCTAACACCCCTACTATTATAATGGATAAGACCCAAGTGCCTGAGTCAGACGCAGAGTTACTATAAACCAAACAAGTGGACTGAGTAGAAGGATTAAGGATTAATTCAGAGGTATGCTGATGACTATTCATCTATGAAAAGCCCGTCACCAGACCGTAACATGTTGTTTTAGCAGTGTAGGCAAAATGGGATGTAGGCAGACCGGGAACATACCGCACCTACAGTGATTCATATTGTGAGACAAATGTAATATTCTGTTATAATATATACATATATGTTGTGTAATAATACTTTATGAAACGACAGAATGTTATGGTAAAGTCGGTACCAATCATTTAAAATTGTATTAAATTTGAACGAGTTAAGTATTGTATCTATAAATCACGAACATCGATTAAACTAAATCGGTCATAAGCACTATAAATTACTGTTTATATATAGAATCAGGCACATTTATTAATTTTCACATAGATTATGTTTTATATGACGAATATACGAATAATACGAATAGTTGTGTCCTATTCACACAAAATTTTAAGACATTTTTAATTTAAAATTTCACTTTTTAATTTCAAGAACATGTAGAAGTATTATTTGACTGTTGACTAAACGCCTGCCCTTTTCAGTTTACGAGTATGACATCAATTGAAAATCAAACATAAAACCAAAAGAAGTGTGTACTTTCTTTTGCCTGGCAGTTTTCTGATTCGTCAGACAGAAGTTTCTGATTTCTTTGAAATCTTTTATTTTATAGTGTAATCTAAAATTTATCCGATATTTATAATCAGTTTATCAGCCAAAAAAGCAATTGCCTTGTCAAATACTACTTTTCCAAATCAATATGAAAATGAATGCTTTCATTGTATTGATGTTTTCCATATGTCGGCATCAAGGATGATAATAATAAGGGATTTTATAATGCAAAGAAACTGATCTCCCTAAGAAACTTATTCAAAGTTTATTTAAAAATGTATGAATTTCTGTGAAAACATGTTATCAAACATCTTCTATCTGTTGGAGGCCACTGACTGCTGATACAGAGCCTGATTTGTTCTAAATTATAATCAATTCGTCGATCTTTTGAACAATAAAATCCAAACAAAAACATTTAATTCATGCAAATTTCAAAGATTTAGCATGAGCTTATCAATTTCATGATTTATTTCAGGGTTACAAAAATAGGAGTAGCATTTACATCTCTACGTTATATACTCAAGCTGCAATAGTTTGAAGCGTTATTGAAAGGTGTTTACATGAAAAACATTAACATACATGTAGGCATATCTTATCACACTCATGCTTAAACTATTTGTATAATTATTTTGGTATATTTAGATTTTGTAAACACTCGGCAACGTTCAGTGTCAGAATGCAGATAGCATGTTGAATCTAAATATGTAAATATGTTATACAGATCTATAAATATATTTCTTAGGAAATATTTAAACTCAAATTTCGAGCATTCATAGAGGTACCAAATACACAATACTTTAAAGGAATATTTCTATGCAAAAACAATATGAAATATCTTTTTTGTGATTACTTCATTCCTTAGAAAATACTAACATTGCTCTTTTTAAGATACATTACATATCTTGTTCATGACGTCATGGGTGAAAGACAACACTGTTAAAACGTGTTCCAGCTTTCTGACTTCAAAACTCAGCAAACAGTAATTTGAATTGCAAAATACATTATAAACATATTCTTTTTAGTTACTATTTTTTTCAAAACTGAGTTGTAATCGCAATAAATTATATCACACTTAACTTTACAACTGATGCACACGTTCTGCTTTTGGGGCTACCAAAACAGGAATTTGTCTTGATAGACAATAATACATACACCATAAGAACGAGAACAATCAAACTATGCGTTAGATAAAATTCCCAACATATAGGTTTGGTTTGATAATAGAACATATACCTGATACAATACGCAAACAGTTCTTACATTGCTTTATTAAAATGTCATGTGGTTTGAGGAAATTTGTAGGAAAGGATATCATTACCTTGGCTATTGTCAGCATCAAAATACAAAATAAAATATACCTGCTATAACCTGTTAACTGGATAACCAGTTATGGTTTCTATAACCCAGTCTTGTAGTAAAGTGTAAAGGAATCCCTCCCACTGACAAGTCTAAGATGGGAGCTGCTGATATATAACTCATAGATCAGGATGTCTGACGCTCGTTTTTTCTTATTCTGATCAAAATAGAACTTCCTGTTACATTGCGGAAGTGAACAAAACACGAAGAAAAACTATAAATCTGTAAATGAAATGTTGTATTTAGTTGGTAAGGGAAAGTTTCCAACTATTCACAATCCCATAAATAGTGAAGGTCTTTTCTCATATAACAAAGAGTAAAACATAGGGCAGCAAGAAAATACAACAACAATAATGAAAGCCTTATTCTGAAAATGATGCTTATTATTGCAATAAAGCAACACTTTAACAAATCAAAGCCTGAACTATTTGATTTAACCTAACAATGCAATGAAGTCATAGCGATTGATGTCATAATTTGAAGTTAAAGTTTTCACAGTCACAATGCTTTTTGAGAAAGCTTCAATCAGAGTGTGTTTATGAGTGAGGCCGATACGTTTGACCACTATTTGTTAAGTTTTAATTTTCCGAATAAAATTACAGAAGTGTTAGCACCGTTGATTCGATAATATATACCTACATTAGAATGATCAATAACACAAAGAAAATAATTGAACATTTATGTTTAGTGCCGAATAGTTTGATAACTGCAAATTGAGAAATTGCATCAAGGTATTCATCAAGGTTCATCCTTTAGTAAATGTAAAGATAACACTTAGAAAGGTTCACTATGTAAATCTTGCTCAATTTCCAACCACTCGTTGAGAAAATACATTTCCAAGATTAGCTACTGACTGACACGATCCCAGACAAGGTAAACTCGTAATGTCATTTTTTACCATCTGCGGACGTTTTTTAAATCCATGGATAATGAACTATCTCATTGATGGAGGTATTTAAGAGCTTTGTCTGTCTAAGCAATGCGTACTGACAGGTCTAATTTACTGAGCTGTTATAGTCAGGAAATACTTTGTTGCACTGAGGAAAGTTAGGAATAAATTGTTGGAAGTTAAAACTTTATCATAATAATCTTTTGATAATTTGATTGATACTGCAATAATTGTTATATTATTGTAAAGGTAATGTTGTGATAGAGTATAGTAGTATTATGAAAAGCTTATGCCTAAACTAATATAGGAAATAATTTATAATGTTGTAAATTTCACCTTAGTCGTCATCCTGCCCCATCAGGGTATTTTAATTCGTACAGCTTCTTAATAACCTGAAAGTGCTAAACATATGTAGCTTTACAGGATTTGTATGTCTTACACACTCAGTGTATTAAAGAGCATTACGGATTAAAATAGACTGATGGCAGAGGACGTTAATTCGTACAGATCATGTTGATCATAGTTCAATCTTGTGGAAGCAATTGTCGATGGAATGTTTGGCATCGAAACTACAACATATTATAAAACATTAACCAAGGAGTAATCAATTTAGGCGTCAGTAAAATCATTTTATTTAAGTCCCAGGATTGTTTTCTTATTTACTAGCTATTCCATATTATTTAATCAGTCACTGAAAGGGCTATGAAATGGATGTGAGTTTACATTGTTAATATTGGCATTCGAAAAAGCGTTTTTATAATGAATAAGATATTGAAGATATATAAAATATTGTGTTTAAAAGAAAAGGATTTTTAATAGAGATTGAGATATGTTTAGACATAGGACACTGGTGACTGGTATTAAAGTTGGTAACATATGGTTATACTGTAATGATATTACAATGATCTCGTCACTTGAATGTAATCATTATTTCATTATTGTGTAAGTGTTAACACCAAAGCAACAAATCAATAAAGAAGTTGTAAAGCCACAAAACTTGCAATTCTTATAATTTTGGTGGGATCAAATCAATTTGACATATTATACTACTATAACACATACATGTATACTACCTCTTGAGATAATTCAATTCTCAACAACAAGTAAATGAGATATATTTGTATTTATTTTTAAATGCTTGGTAGGTCGAAAGTATAAGGAATGTAAATCCTTTTTCTTTAAATTTCCCATATGTTCAACTACTTAAATATCATAGAACATCAAAGAACATCACCTATCAAATGTACACGTAACTATTGACTTGCACTCGTTTAACCAACATGGGCTTGTATTGTCGAAAGTAGCGATTAGAAAGCATATGAAGTCGACGATCCAGCCCCATATACTATTACAAAAAAAGTAAAGGTATTTAACGAGGTCAACACCCCATGACCGTTTGAAATTATATTTCAGAATATTGTCATCATATTATCATTCAATATTAAACACCACGTCAAAGCCAATACATTTGTCTTTAAAACAAGCCATTCAACATAAAAATCGATCGGATAACAAATATATGATTTTTCAAATCCTTAAATAATAGCGTAATGCTAACCAAAGCAATTTGGGTCGCCCACCAAAAAGGAAAAAAAAATCGCTTGTAAAAAATGTTATAAAACAGCTTATAATATCATGTCAGCTAATAATGACCCATTTACAAAGCCCAGTATTTGATGCATCAGATCGTGCAAGGATTATAACACGAGGGACAGTGTAATTGACGTATCAGGGATTTAAGATAATCTCAATTGTCTTTCGAAACATCGTTTGATAGCCAGTCGTCCATATTGAATTATCTTGACATTGGTCTATTTTTGGAAACAAAATTATGTCATAGTGCCTCAAATTACCCCATGACGCTAGTTTCGACAATACAAGTTCCTGTGGTTGAACCTTTTACTCCATTCAACAGATACCTAACCTCGAGTTATGTACAGAGAGAAAAGGATCAAGACAGAGTTCATGAACATATTTGAAGACAAATTATTCGCATAAATTGATATCGCACTTCAACAGAAGCAAGTATTAGGTACCAATAGAGTTGAAACATGCTTATAAAGCCTTACCATTTGTCCGATTTAATAGTTTATTCCTGTATCAGATACTGGTAGGACTGCATATTCTGTTGATTTATACTGACATTCGGAAATAGCCATACATTCACAGAGCACGAATGTCTTTCATCAGGTCTTAGTAGGTCAAGCAAGGTGCGGAGAGGTGCTTACAATGATACTGATACTTTAGAGTCTCTAGTAGGATAACCTGATCCCTGACACCCGGCCATTAAGTTAGAGTTATTAGAATATTTGTGTCAGAATGACATGTGATTGTTAATGTTAAGTTTGATATCTGAGATTTCGTAACAACATGACACTTTTGTTGATCCCTCATATTGGTTTCTTTTAATTAATAACTGGAAATATACATGTATACCTTGTCATAAAAACACTCACTATTATCAAAAATGTAACAGTTGTGCTAGAATTAATTTAATTGCTTTACATACAGTGTAACTTGTTTACTAGCCTTAAGTAAGACATGGCCATGTGTATCCTGTTTTATTTGCCTTAAGCTTCTGTTGGTCGAGAGAGTATTTCAGTTACAAGAAAGGACAAGCAAAAATAAAAGACACGATTTATTAAACCAGTTATTTGATTGAGTGTTACGTGATGATAAATATCCCAAGTGATGGGAAATTATGGTAATTTTAGTAACATGATTCCACAGTTTCTATAGTGACTTCTCTTGAAGACTTGGTTGCACCATAACAGTGGAAACAGAATTCTGACTTGTGGCTAGAGTAGATTAGGAAGTCGCTATGGTAGGACATGAATGGGTTATTGAAACACCATTGTGATGTAGAACACGTTGAAGAGCTTATTGAAAAGTCAGATCTAGAATTGCCACAAGTCCTAGTCAAAATGGCCGCACGTGTATTGTTTATTACATCAAAAATATAATAGTACGTTTTTGATTAAACGTATTTATTTATACTTACCTGTTGACCAGACCTACTATGCCTTACCTCCTATAGGTAATGCTATTTCAACCTTATCACAGAAGAAATGAACAGTGGCGTAAGGGATGCGTAAAATCCCTATCCAAGGGCAGGTAAGTCTGCCTGGTCTCGTGACGTCACTACCGGAATAAACCACTCTCCGAAAGTTCCAAAGGGCAAGACAGACCAAGAGGGGAGGATGGGAGGGCCTAGAGCGTAGGTCTGGTGAAAAGGTAATTATAAATAATTACGTTTAATCAAAAACGTACTATTATTTAAATACCTATCTGTTGACCAGACCTACTATGCCTAGAATCCCACCGCAAGGAGGCGGGTCAGTAGATATTTGGTAGAGACGGGACCAGCAGCCAGCCCTGAGTGTAAGCTAACCTACGAATCCTCCATCCAGCGATGAGGACAAGGTACAGGCCGGGAGATACTATCTCTACCGCTGAACGGATCAAAGAGACAACCCAACCACTCAACTTCAGATCAACACATTACCCCCCCCCCCCCCCCCAACCCAAACAGGGAGGGGATGTAAGCGAAGCTAAGGAAAAAAACCAACAATAGACAAGGAGCTAGGAACATAAACAAGTTTTATTAACAATGAACCTTAAAGCTTCTAAGATGTTTGAACCCTTCTTGGTCTGGTTGGGGGGACTACCTTCGCCCGAGCGAACACTTGTGGCCCCAGCCTAGAGATGCCCTCCAGATCCGCTGTGGAGACATCCCGTAGGTAATGGTTGGCGAAGACCTCTGATGAACGCCAAAAACACATCACCATGACATCCGAAACCGCGATGTTGCAGTGGTAAGCCATCGTGACTGACACTGCCCGGATCTCATGAGGGTTGGACCGCGAAGGGGGAGGCCGGTCCTCGGCCTTGTACGCATCAATGACCGCCGACCTCAGGTACACACCCAACGCTCGCTAATCTAGCTCCTTAGTACTTCTCGGCGAATTAGGTAAAAACAGACGACGCCTGCCATCTCTCAACCTGCAGATACGTTGAAGGTACACCCTCAGGGCGCTCACCCGACACAGAGAGAGATCCACTTCATCTGAGTCAGAACCCAAAGCCAGAATAGAGAAAGTACGGCCCGCTTCATCAGCCGTCTGGTTTTTGCAGACAAAGTCGGGGGCTAAACCAAGAAAGGCTGAACCTCCCTCCCTGACCTCAAAGCGCAGAAGGTCCGCTTGCAAGGCATGTATCTCAGAAATCCGCGCTGCGGAGGCCATGGCCACAAGAAAAATGACCTTGATGGTGAGAGGGAGGAGGGGTACGTCAGAAAGCGGTTCATGCGTATCGGAGCGAAGATGGTTGAGCACAATTGCTAAGTCCCACACAGGAGGATGAAGCTTCGACCTGCCGTCCACAGAAGGGAAGGTTTTGACGAGGTCCTTGAGTACCGACACATCCAACCCTGGTGACCTCTTCCTGAGTACGGAGAGGACAGCAGACATGTTGGTGTTAATCGATGACGCCTTAAGATGCCTGGAGTTGCGTAGGTATACCAAGTACTCCGCCACCTGAGGAACTGAGGCCTCTGCCGGGATGAAATCCCTCTGAACACAGAATGAGGCGAAGGCCTGCCACTGGAAATCATAGAGTTTCCTAGTGGTCTTCCTATGTGAGGTAGGCATGGCATTGGCGACGCACCTTGAGTATCCACTGCTCCTTAGCCCTCTTTTAATACAAGCCAAGCGTGAAGGCAGAACACGTGATGGTTCTCGTGTAACCTTCCGTTTGGCCTGCTGAGGAGCAGATCCCTCCGCGACTGAATCGGAACAGGTCGCCGGAGAGGAATGAACCACGGTCGGGCTGGCCACCACGGGGCGACCAGAAGAAGACTGAGAACCCGTGTTGTCCCTATCTTGGCTATGACTTGGGAGAGGATGGCCGACGGCGGAAAAGCATAGGCGTCCATTCCCTCCAACTCTAACGAGAGCGCGTCTAAGCCCATAGCTAGGGGGTCCGGTACTGGAGAGACATAGGTCGGTAACTGGTGATTAAGACATGTCGCGAACAGGTCTATTAGAGGAGTGCCGAATTGAAGACACAACCCCTTGAAAACCACCGGATTCAGTTGCCACTCCGTCGGGGGAGGGGCATCTGGTCCAACAGTACATCCGCCAAGATGTTTTTGGCACCTGGAATGTGGACTGCTCGAATGTCCAGGTCCACCTCGTCCACCAGTTCGAACAGCTGGAGCGACACGCATAGCAGAGACTCTGCCCTGGTGGACCCCTGCTTGTTGATCCACCAAGCAGCTGCTGAAGTGTCCGTGTGGACTAGCAGACACTGACCTCGCAAACGTGTCTGCCAGTGCTGAATAGCTAGACGAACTGCGTCAAACTCGAGGACGTGCTGGTTCTGGTCAGACTGAGACCAGACCAGAAGAGGGGGTGACCAATTGTCACTTCCTCCGCTTCCCTTTCTGAGGGGTACGACTTCCGGTGCCAGCGCGGGGGGACTTGGGGGACTGACCCGTGGATCCGCGGCCACGACCTCCCCAACGAAAGTCTGTTTTGGAATTCTTAGGCGAAGGTTGGCCTCTGCCGCGACCTTGGCCCTGACGGAAGTTAGTAAGCGGACGCTTCGGCGTAGTCTGCCTCTGACTGACGATCTGATTGGTCAGGTCCTGCTGCTGCGCCTGTTGTCGCGCCCTCAAAACCTCGAGGATCCGACCCGCAAACAAGGATTCAGAGTGGGCAGGGGCTTGTTGGAGAAAGGATTTCTGATCCGCGCTGATCCCCGAACAGTGTAGGAAATTCTCCCTACGTAGCACTGTAATGCCCAAGAAATCCGTGAAGCAGATAACATGATCTGCGCGAGATCTGCGCCACGTTGCCGAATGCTTTGAACAGCACCGGGTCATCCGACTCCATGCAAGCCTGTTTGGCACAGGCAAGCATCGCCTGACAGGTGAACGCCAGGTTGTTGCCAAACCCTAACACTGTGCGAGCCTCTCTGTCGAAATGTGTAATTTGCGCATCAGTAATGCGATGAGGCGCATCAGGGGCAATCAACCGAGACGCACCCTGATCAAGAGCAGGAGGAACGAATTGAAAAGGAGTCGGGTACAAAGGCAAAAAACGCAGTCGCTTATCCGACACCACTAAAGCCGGAAGAAGACGGCCGGGAAGCGAGGAGGAGACTTCTTGCTCCATATCCTCGGCAGCATCCAACAGGAGCCCTTTGCGGCGGAAGAGCAAGACGCGCGGCAGCTAAGTCCCCTTCAGGACAAAAGGAAGCCTTCCAGGCTGCCGACGAATTAGGTCCCGACACGCTGACCTGACTGAGTGGTATCTCCACGAATGAGGCCACCTCCAACAGCATAGCAACTGAGTAGATAACCGGTGGATCCTCCGACCAATCCATACCCTCCGCATCAGGTACGATATTGATCAAAGGAGGTTCCTACACATCAACGAAGTGGACGTCACGCTCCGTCAAGTCCGGCCCTTAAGGACGTGGGACTCGAACCGTGAGACAAGCGCTAACAACAACCTAGTCACAGAACAAAACACGTCTGTCTTGCCCTGCAACTAATAGGAGAGTGATTTATTCCGGTAGTGACGTCACGAGACCAGGCAGACTTACCTGCTCTTGGATAGGGATTTTACGCATCCCTTACTCCACTGTTCATTTCGCCTGTGTTAAGGTTGAAATAGCATTACCTATAGGAGGTAAGGCATAGTAGGTCTGGTCAACAGATAGGTATTTAAATAATAATAAAATATATCGAATGTAAATGTGTTTTATTTACAAAGCAAACTTTTTTTCAAAGTTATGAACAGAAGCATTTTTTATAACTGAAGAATGTATGAAACGCTGCACCTCTTAAAGTGATTGTGGTAGTACACCCTACCGCAAAATAAACGTCACCACATTTTCAACAGTGAAAAAAACAAAATACTGCTGTCTGAGAAAGTATATTTTGAATGTATTCTATAGACATATGTTTCATAAAGAAATAATCACAATTTCATGCATCAGAGTATGATAATTTTATTTTTATGTCAGTTCAAATACGCTTGGGGTGCTTTTTCAAAATGGTTTTTGACAAGAGTGTTTAGTATTGTATGAGTTCATACCACAGTCTATATGCTATTGTCAGCACGAGCGTTTTTTTGCAGGCCTGATGTAAGATGTAATATGAAACCACCATTTTCATGCTATGTGTTTCATATATTGTGTAGGGTTCAAGTCAAAGTTTAATATGGTTTATTGCCATTGACGAAGGATTGATGCAGGATTTTCCCCTTGAATGAGCGTAGTGCATAGCCACACTGTTATTACAGACTTTCTTCCTGTTTTTCGCCTGATAAATTTAGAAAACTCATGTAGTTAACACCAAATCCGCTCATTTCACCTGTTCTTCTCGGTGACAAAGAGTCTATCTTGTCTAAGATGTAGTATTTCAGACCACGTTACACACATGAGAGTAATTATTTTACTTTAAAGCACAGAAATATGACTCTCATCCACGTGACGCAAAATATTGATGATAAATAATACTATGACATTCACATTTCGGAATGTACGATCTAAATTTAATTAATATTTCAGAACATAACATATCCGCTTAAATGTCCCTGGGATATTTCGTTTCCATTAATCATCATTAAAATCGTTTTCATTTTAATTTTGTTTTCAAAACCTGTTTCGCGTGATATTTACATAAATCCCTGTAACTAAAACATTAAAACTGGTATAGAATTTTTTATTTTTTAATTAGTATTTATTTTTGTTAAAGCAAAGTAAAGTAAAAGTTAAGATGTGCAAATTTGCATGTAATCCACAGGACGTCTCTCGAATAATCTGTTTCATAGTTACCATATTTTTGTTTAATAATTCACTTTTACATCATTTAAACACGTTTTTTCTTTCTTCCCCTTGAGAAACTTTTTTTAACCATATCAAACGATATTTGAATTAATTGAGAATTGGATTCTGCATCTCTCTTAAAGTAATCAGTAAACAAGCCTCACACGGGAGAATTCTATTTGAGAAAATAATTGAATGGTATCATTAGTTTATCCTTTTAATAAGGAAGTTACTTATCAGAGTATTATAAACTATTAACAATAGTTATCGCAATAGTTTGCTTCAATAGTCTATCGCTATCGGAAAAAAAGGCATTAATAGTTATTTTAACCCCCAAAGGTCACCCAAAATGACTATGGATTGCTTAATCAGCTGTGAAGGTTTCAGAATTGTTATATTGTTGCACTGTTGTGAGATTTTCCTCCCCTTTGACTGCATCTCCATCTATTTTCCATGACAGCCTGTAAGAGATTATCAATATTAATGATTTAAAAAATCAGTGTGTATCATGTTTAGATCCTAAATATGAAAGGAACTAGGAGAACAAGTCGTTATGAGCGGAGAAATGTTTTTTGCCATTTGTTACTTCGGTAGTACTAGAGAAGTATCAGCAAAGTTCAATGTGACAGAGACCAATTCGACTGACATTTCAACCGATGTGTTCTCCACTGACGGAGATTGGCAAACTGTTGGAAAACGATAGAAAACGCCTTATTGTTGGACCAAGTTCGAGGTAGTGCTCTCTTGACATGCCAGTATCATGAGGTTAGAAAGACCAAATGTGCTTATGGCATGTTGTCCGGCGTCCATCTTTCCTTCCATCTGTCGAGCATCTGTACACTTTTCGCTTGTTAATCTTCTTCTCATGAACCCCTGCCTCTTGAGTGTTGAAATTGGGATTATAAATAGATTCGATGACTCTTTGATTCCCAAATATATAAAGCAGTATTAAAAGAAATATTTCTTGCTGAAAGGGAAAGCTTTACATAGACTACTCAGTCATATATTTTTTTACAAATTCTAACAAAGTCAAAAGAAGTTAGACGTGTATGATAGGAAGCACGTTCACATAAGAAGTATTTAGATCTATGACCTTTTTGGATGCTGTCGCCAACTGTTTATAGTCAGGAAGGTTGTGTACAGCTTGCTAATCATTTAAGCAAAAGAAGAAGAAGAAGAAGAAGAAGAAGAAGAAGAAGAAACTGTTTTTCATGATTAAGGCAGGAATGCTCCCTCGTTCGTCTTTTTTTCTGAAAACTGATTCACACGACGTTTGTTACATATTTTTTTAGTTATGATACGATATATGCTTTTATATGCTACCTAGATTATTGATATTGGCAAGATAACACATAAGGTATGATTGATTACAGTAATGTTACACTATTCGGTTCAGTGTTGATACAGTCTGTATATGAAATGTGATAACAATGATACATTGTTTTGCTTGTATTGTTACACATGTGAATAAAATGTTTTGCTAATCATAATGCAAAATCAGGAGATTTTGATCATCAATCATTTAAAATATCACTGAAATGACAAAGGACATTGACCAAGTTCCCATTAACAATTTAAATTATTTTACATAAATTCGCACCCTTGCCAACAGGAAATGGCTGTGTTGTTAATCTCATACAGTAACCGCACAGAAGCAGAGGCTTGTTGTGTAATGTCAGGGAACCTTGATATCTTATCACTAAACATATTACAAGCTTCAACAACAACAAACCCTCTGTTCTGAAGATAGCTGATAGCATCAATGAACATAAACATGTATTGCTTCTGACAAAGAGTGGATACTTTGTCAAATATTTTCAACTCAACGTGACAGAACATTAGATTAGGATTTTCTTCAAAACAAATAATAACAGACATGACTGTTCACATTATATCATAATATGTTTGAATCAGTGAACAAAGGCTGCAATGTGCCAAATTTTCGAAAAGTATATTTGAAAAATTCACTCCTTTCTCGTTACTGTATACACAGACACGTAAACACGATCTGACAGACGATAGAATATCACCCCGATAAAGAGGCTGAACGAATGTCACATCATAATAAGGGTACAGGGAAGATTCATTTGCCGACACATCATTTTTTAGAATATATTTTCTATAATAACCGTGAAAGTGAACACATGGTAGCTTTTAGGAAACTGTACAGAGGAAAATTGGTTGTTGCAGGGATGCAACTTTCGGTGTTCATGTACAGTCGAATACCCCCTGTGGTATATAACCGTGTGTCTAGATGAAACATTTTTCATTAAGCAATTCTGAAGTTTTAATGACCGCAGCTGAATATATGTTTACGAACACTGTGAATGAATCACTAAATGAGAAAGAAATACAGATTTTCTGAATCTGCAAACTTCATACGTATTTCAGGAAGATAAGTTACTCAATTGGCTATGCACTTATTATCAGATAAAAATACAACGAACTTATGACAACTGAACTTTAGACTTCAATACAAACATCGTCATTGTGAGTTAATTTGTAAATTATCCTTTCCGACTACCAGCTATCAGCTATCGCAATAAGAGTGCTGTTGATTAAGAATGCCTGTTTATAGTTTGTGTCATGTATTTTTCTAGAATAGGGAAAATAGCATATGATATTTTCTTCAAGTCTTCTGAAGTCTTCAGAACTCAAATTCACTTTCTGAGCTACGTGACACCATCCATGAAGACATTATAGATACAATAAGCATTTACTATACAAACCAGGTGGTAGCTGAAAGGGTGAGAGAATGTTTGTAAACAAGCAGATTGTGAAAAATATGTTGGGCGGAAACAAAGTGTTTGGGAGAGAAAGTCAGGCTGTTGAAATGCTGACGCTGAAGTTTTTAATCAATGTTTTTGGCCTTGAAATAAAAGAACAGCTAAGAAAATCAACATTTTTATTTTGGCTGATTGGACATTGTTAATTTAAGATGTAACTTCATAGTGAAACTGAGGATGTTGTTTACTGTGGATCATTGATTTTTTTTTTAATAAATGTCGAAAAATATGTGTTGATGTTTTTTTTCAATAAATGTCTAATGACGTAACTTATGTGTTCATTCAATGTGTTTATCCAACTTAAAGTGAAAGTAAACATGTATTGTCATTTAAATTCAGATACCATACATGTTTTATATACAGTGTTTAATTCTCTTATTAGTAAAGTGCTGTCTTCCAAATTAAGAGGATAAACTATTGATACATCCAATTATTCTCTCTATCAGAATCTCTCGTATGGGGATGTTAACTGTTAACTTTCAGAGAGACGTAAGAAGTCAGTCATAGATTAATTCAGATCTCGCTTGACATGGTAAAATTATTTTATCAAGTGGAAGAAAGTCAAAATGTTTTTCAAAATCTCTTCAGTAAAGTACTGAACAAATATGTGATAAAGATAAAACAAGATTCTTGAAAGACGTCCAGTTGATTACACGCAAGTTACATCTTTAAGCTACTTTAACACAAAATAAAGGCATATTGATAATTGAAAATATCCTCGTTGACATTCCAACCAGATTTATTCATGTTTGAGACAAAAGGATTTCTGTTAATATCACATGAGACAGGTTCTGCTTATCAAGATTAAAAATGAGGAAAATAAATTAGAAATACCCCAAGATGTACGATTTTATAGATTATTAATGAAAATTACATATTTTAGTGATATTTAAGCGGACATGTTATGTAATGATAAAAAAAATAAAAGGTTACTGTATGTTCTCGAATAACTTATCTCATAATATGATAAAACACTGTTAGTGCCACATTAGCTGAGAGGCATTTTTCTTAGTTTGTTTTAAAGTAAAATGTTAAATATCATGGTTGCACTGTGTTTTGAAATACACGTTTTATTTGAAGCGCGAATGTATGGCTATGCTCTGCTCGTAGTCAAGGGCAGATAACCTGTATCAGCCCGCTTCCAAGGGAAACATCCATTTGAAACTTGACTTGTTCCCTAGGGAATACAGTAGAACATGGGTATTGTGAACACAGATATAGCGAACAAAAGAATACAATGAACAAATGTATAAGTCTCATCAAAAGCCCTATATATTATGCTAAACGAGAATAGCGAACATAATATCACCAAACACTGTATTACTGCCACATTAGCTGAGAGGCATTTTTCGTAGTTTGCTTTTAAGTAAAATCTTAAATCTCATGTTTGCACTGTGTTCTGAAAAACACGTTTCATTTGAATCAGGAACTCTTGGATATTGTTAAAATTCACTAGATGGACTCGTTGTAACCGAGAAAACGGGTAAAATAAGGATTTTCGTGTTCACTAACAAGGGCTTACAATGTACCAAGTGTATCAGGCAAAAAAAACATTATAGGAAGAAAGTCGGTAAAAACAGTGTGTCTATGCTCTGTCTGTAGTTAAGGCAGATAACTTGTATCAGTAAGTCGCCAAGAGACAAATCCATTTGAAACGTTGACTTGTACCCGAAGCAATATATGATAAACATAGTATTAGGTTTTGAAGGGCATCTAGAAGTGCCACTCATAAGAACAGGAACCCAGCGTTTCGGCGTATATTTTGTATTTTCACATTAAAGAAGTTTTTATATTACATCCTGCATCAGGCCTGCACTAAAGCGCTCGTGCTGAAATGTGGGTCTCAAACTAATACAGACTGATAGGAAATGCTCATACAATACTATATATTTACTGTCTCAATCTGATTAACTTATCTCTGCTCAGTTGTGTGGAATACCATGAATATGTATGTGTTCATGTCTACCACCATTACAGTATTAGACTACAACAGTACATGTATTTATTATTCAATAAAGTCACTTTATATAGTTATTTTCTCTGTTAATTCTATATTGTTAACACATTATAACTTGTCCATAGAAACTACTTATCATGTTTACAATAAATTATGTGAGGAGATACACATGTAGTTTTGATGATGACCTTTTATTTAAAACAAATTTTATTAATCAATTATCATGCTTTCATGCTTCTTTTTTTCATTTATATACTAAAATATACTCACATTGAACAAGAATATCTCCGTTCCCGATCATTCTCTAGCCATATTGAAAATAAGGACTTTAAGATGAAATAATAATAAAGTTCAATGACAGTGTTTTCAAACCTTTGATTAAATTAATATACCAAAAAAAAGATCATGTCCTGCAAAAAACGTTGTTTTTACTTTCTATTTCTTGATAAACATTAAGGTAAATGAATATAGAATCGCGTACATATGATGAATAATGAGGACTTCAATCTATACTAAAATGGGTTTTTTTTTCAATGATGACAGTAAAAAGGTTCATTTATTTTTGTTACTAGAATCTTTCAACCTTGAGATTAACATACATATTAACAGGTTATCATTAGAGAAAAAATATTTTCATATATACGTTTAGCTAAATAACACAAAAGCCTTCATGGTGAAAGAACAACGCCATTAACTATATGTTGATCTCTAAAGACTCTTCAATCACAGGCGTCTGTATAACTGTATCAGCTTTCAAAAAATATGTGTAACTTCGTGTTTTTTTCTTTTCCTGTTAGCAAGTTGGGAACACATGAATGTGAAATGAGATAGTAAAATTAAGGAAGACTGAAAGCATGGCAAGGGAAGATATTGCATTTAGGTGATATATTCTATCCGAACGTTGTATCTACATGAATTTTGATTCCAATAGAATAGATTTGTAAATGAAATACTAAGAAGGATAATTAAAGTTAGTTAATTAGTTATTAAACATGCATTCTAGTAGAAACATATTTTCTTTTAGCCAAGTGGAAATGACCAGAAAATAAAGTTTTATGAATACAAACATCTTGAAAGGTTGGAGAGGAAGCTCAAGGAATTTACTCTTACTTTTCAATTTATGTAAATAGCATCTAATATCAACGGCGGTAGCATGGTTAAATCATGATAAGTGTATAAGAAGGTTAGATTCAAATGCTTCATTCAAACTATTTTTTGTTAAGCAGTAAGTAGTAAAAACAATTATAAAATACACAAATATGATCACAATCAAGTCTAAAGTTACCGGTAAAAGTGACTTAGTGGATTTGTCAGCTGCAAAACAATTTGTATTCAATGCCTCCATGGCATGAGAATAAGTATCAAGACCTAACATGAGAGCATGTTTATCAATAATCAGAGACTGTTACAGTGTTTACTCGTTTTCCTTGTATCTAATTACATATCAAATATATTCAAAGTATTGAAGGCTGATCCTTTATGAGTATGAAACAACATGTGTTTAATAAACCAAATTGTTCTTAATGAATTATCTTAGTCACTTTCAATCTGAGGTTGAGCTTAGATACCATGTGCTTTGAGACTATCACGCACAACATAATATCATATAGCAAGCTTAAAAGAATCATCAGTTTTTTACAAATTAAGTGTTATCAAAAGATGATATTTCAATTTCTCATATATGTAACCATTTCCATGTCCTTGGAGAACTTTCAAAACTTTAACAGTTTAATTTTTATTGAAGTTAATAGCTCAATTATTCCAGTTGTTATTGTAGGTTTTCTGTTACATTAGGCCAAGGGGCCTACATACTTGGAATAAAGATGATATGATGATGATGATTACAGTAATTGAACACAAAAACTAAATATTAAAAAACCCAATATCAATTACTTCAGCATGTCTCATTGGTTTCTATTCTTTGATCGATGATAAAACAGATACAATATGTAATAAAAGCAGGTAACTATTTTCTTAAGAAGTATTATCAAATTAAAGGTTCTGAAACGAGTTTGTAAAATACAACTCTTCCTAAATTACTTCATTAATGTGAAATTGAATTGTGGAGCTTTTGTTAAAAGATAAAGAAAGAAACTTTATCTGAAACATTACAGTGCATGCACATATGTGAAATTCTTGATAAATATCTCAAGATGCATGTTTTTACCAAATTGTAGATTTTAAAACTTATGCGCAGAAATATTGTGATCCAATAACGTTTGTTTCAGTGTTCCAAAAATGGATATTGTGATTGCTATTATGTTAAAAGAAAAGAAATTGATTAAGAAAGCCATAAGCAACTATTCTGTCAACTCTCCTGATATGGTTTACATTCTTTGATCATTGGGATAAGAACCACGTTTGTCATTAAATGAGCTTTATATTCTTTGAAATAAATTATTTACCAAATGAGAGGCAATTAAGAGTTATGACATTATATGTGAAATCATAATCTTCATTACAAAAGGTGCGGTTATGTAGAAGTTTGGAGAATGCTATTTGAAGACTTCATCTTCATTACAAAGCTACGGCAATGACGAACTAAGTTTGGATTATGAAATTTGAAAAGTTCTTCATTATAAATGTGCAGCAACGTAGAGGTTTGGACTATGATATGTTGAAAAATCTTCAGTACAAAGGTGCAGAAACGAAGAGGTATAAAATACAAATTTGAAAACTTCATATTCAAAGCAGAAATATGATCTTTAGGTTTTCTAACATAAATATATAAAGACAACCAGTTGATCGAAAACTGCAATACAAAATCTTTAACGTTCAAGATTAATATTTCATGTGAAAAGAAAACCTACATTAAGTACACAATACGATAATATATTTGATAGTGGTTAAAGCTTAGTCATATTCATCCATAGATGTTGGGGAATACATAAAACCTGCTATCTACATCCCTTAAAAAAGATAGTTTAACACACAGGTGGACTGGCGTTCCTTTTCAAAGTTAGACTGATAACTATTCTTTTTTTAATTATTTACCTCAATCGTTTTCCTTTGAAGAATGCAAACTGTTATGTACAGCGCACAAGGCTCTCTACATATGAAGAAATTTTACACTTTAACAAAATACAGGATTATTACTCGTGTTGCCGTTGAGAGAACATAACAAATACAAGAAAAACTGCACTAAATCAAGATATGAAAAACTGCATATTAATAATAACATACCAGATTGTACATACAGATTTGGCAATTTTAAAGGATTTAAAAAGCATGGTTGATCAATTTATCAATTTTCATTTAAAGACTTACCAGAATATACTCTTGAAGAAAAACGATACTCAAAGCACGAAAGTTGATTTGAATTATTGAAGTTAACATTCGTTTAGACAATCCCTTAATGAATATGACCTAGCACGTTTTTTGCAATTTTTCATTTTTTCAAATTTCCAAATTATAAAGATAGTTTATGTCAATTGTATATACTTTAGAGGGTATAATTATAGTGTTTACTTCGGTTAAAGTAGATCTGAACACATTTTAATGTAATATGCCTCACACTTATTTATTGTGCTGCATGAAATTTGGATCGTTGATAGCTCATTTGATTAAGACGAATAGTATTACATTGGACAGTTGACCATGCTATAAGCTCATCTGGCCTTTAAGACATTGTGAGCTAAACATTCACAGAGAGACATCACATTTATAAAGCAATTCCATCATTTAGATTCAAAACCTCTCAATAAGGTTTATTTTCTTTGATAACAGGGGAAATGCAAAACTGAAAATCAAAAAGAGATGTCATCATGTCTCTCAAACAATTTATTTATCAACGAAATGGACCGGGAAGGTATGAAATACAGCACATGAGAGACCACTTATTCATTATCTGACAATTTTGGATTTTTTTATTTCTAAGAAGATTTGAAAACATGAAAGATTGATAGTTGATTGAGGACGTTTGTAATACATTTCCATTATCTCGAATCGTTGTAAATATCTCATGGGATATAATTTAATAATTCAAAGCGTTTCGCGATCTTCTGTTTTAAAGTGCGTTCTGATAATACATGTAATCTTCATTTCATTTAGTATTAGAAATATTTTTTATTTAAAATGTCTCAAATTAAAAAAATTAATGTTTCAAAATAAAACTGCAGAACTATTTATTTTCACGATATGACCATTTAGATGTCAGGGTGCTCCATGAGAAAGGTTTCAGAAGTGATGAAACCTTTAAAACACATTTTTCTGTTTCCAATGGTTGGCATTCCTGATTTTCAGATGAAAGGAGAATTTCTGGTTTTTTGCTTCATCATTTTGAACCTAGAATCCTTAGATGTTCATCTATTTTCCCAGTTTTCCTTTGTAGACTGATTTTTAGTCTTTGAGCAAATAAATTCTGGAGGGTGATGAAGAAAATGACAATTATGGACACACCACTTCTTAATTCTCTGATAAATGTATATCTGTATCATTATTATTCTTTCGAATTCATTGAATAAATGTTATTTGTTGTTCAGTTGCGTGGGTGTTCATACTACATACCTTGGAATTCAACATGAAAAGTCGACCAAGTCGTAACGGTTTTAGCATCATAACATGATTACTACCATATATCTGACATGCATGTCTGAATCTAGCTCATTCTATCTCTAATCAAACACACATTTCAACACAGAATGAAATACTGTCTTCATATGATAAAAGGATATCTGTTTTAGTTTCTCTGATGTAATGAATATTTTACAAGATCACGTCTAGCCCTGCCGTTAGTTTTAAAGCGCATCTATATTTAACCTTACAGTCTCAGGAAGTAGTCATTAAACAGGCAATAAAACTGAATTGTGTTTATCAGTAGGGAATTGGAAATACCAATTTACTATACAACATTGTTATACCGGTATTTAGGATAACACTAACTGCAATAGTACTCGTTCGACTTGAAATTAACTTTAGAAGTATAATAGTTATGTTACAGAAATACACAGCATGTTTATCTTATTCAAATATATAAACTTTTATAAAACAAGATAATGTATAAAAGTACATGAATAATTAAATGGTGCCACTTTAATGATGTGATATGAAGCTTTTAAAGACATTGGTGATTGATATAAAGGGAATTCGGTAGATGCCCACTTGGATTTAATATCAAATTGAGAATCATTTCCATAGGTAGACGGGAGGGTGTGTGTGTGTGGGGGGGGGGGGGGGTCACTTATAGTAAAGGGGATGGGGGGCGGGTTCACCTTTGGGGTCCATCAAATCAGAATGCGAAGAAGGGGGATTCTGGATCCACCAAAGATTTCATTGTGGGGACCTTTGACTTGAAATTTTTCAAATTTATCCTTAATCATTGTTAATTCCTTTTAACGTAACGAAAAGTATATATTATGTATTATGGATATTTCAGATTGATAAACTTAATTACAAAACAGCTCATGAATTTCATTATTCATTTATGTAGTGCCAAAGATCAGTGAACTATCTTACCTCAAGGTAAATATAGTCCATCACCGTCACTGTGTAATATCATGAAGCCTTTTAAAAACAATTATTATTTACATTACAGTGACATTTACATTTTACAGGTTTTTAAAGTGAACATTGGGGTTTTTTCAGCCTGAAAGAAATAAAAGTTGCAGAAAAAATAGTCCGTCTAAATCAAAATATACCTTCTTTATCAAGTCTCGGCATAGTTGATGGAAAATAGGCTATGTAACCTAATCATTGTTTTAAATCTTATCGGTTCTCTGTTTCGGTGTTCTTTACATTCACACGAATCCATGTATATTTAATTCGTCTAGACAATTGTTAATCTGCTGCTACACGATATTGAAACCAAAATAGCAACTAGCTTATCGAGTAGGCTAATTAGGCTAAATTGTTAAAATGTACAATGTTACTTAATGCAGATTCCCGATTCGTTATTTCTCCAACCGCCAACCTTAATCACAATTGTAGACTGATGCTATTTTAAAGTACAAAAATGCTAGTGATTTGATGAATTGATACGAAACAATTTATCATTACACTTAACCTATCAGACTGACTGATCAATTGTCCCATTGTGAATATTTCATGTTTCAAAAAGAAAATGTATTCTACACCTCCTTTGGGTATATCTAACATTTAAGGATGAATCGTTTTCCAAACCACACGAGACATGCATATGGAATTAATATTTCTGTAACTATGTACACAGAGTTCACAAATATTTCCAACGATGAATTACATTATAACTGTTGAATACATAAGATATTTTATCATGCACTTTGTCGGCAGCTGTGTTCATACAATGACTATAAATGTATACAGTATATTGATAACATAAATGTTATTTATTGTAATTGCATTGTAAGTCATGATTTATAATTTAGTTTAAAACTTCAGCAATTTTTATATTTTAACAGTTTGGTGGACTGAACACAATGTGGACGAAGTACCTCGCCCAAGGACACAAGACCGGATGAGACATTATGACATTGATTCATTATGCTAACCACTGCATCCCTGTGCACAACACGAATTGATACCAGTGACACATATTTTACTTTTATCAACGGATGTTGATATGTTCCATATCAGGAGACACGAGGGTGAAATTCTATTTATCATCCAAAATCATTCCCCATTACTTTCAATGAAAAATGTACTCTTCAGAACACATCACTAAAAAGTTCAGCGATGTCATAGCACTGTACATAACGTCATTATGTTTATGGCAATTGTCATTGTGATATCATCGGCTTTTAAATGTCATAGCACTGTGAGTTGCTGATGTAATTGCATTGTCATGTAATGTGGTTGATGGTCGCATGGTATTGTTCAAATGTTTGATATCTTGTTTTGATCAGCGACATCTCCTGTGGAATACAGTTTAGATGACAAACATACATACCAATTATATTAAACTTGCATGTCTTGAATTTTGAACTAAATTGCATTTGTTAATCTGGGAATCCGTGACAAATATGAATGTTTGTGTTGGAAGTTTTGAGTAAGTTTGATGTTTTGGGGACACCTTGTTTTGTGGAACGTTAGGGTAGTTCGACTCTTGTCGTACCCACACTCAGAGGCATGAAATTATAAACTGAAATCACTAAATCTGAACTTTGTTAAACATACGTCAATATTGAGAATGTCTCACACCACATTTGACGAAATCAATACCCTTGAAAGAAATTAATACGAGACTGAACATGCTATTTGTGAGAACATGGAGAACATGTATTTGTATTACTTTATAAAGCATATGCCAGCCTTCAGCGATACGAGACAAACTGCTGTGACAATCAGGGGAATAACGGTGTCCTGCGGATACAAATATCGTGATAGAACTTGATAGAGTTAGTCACTTTCTCCTCTTTACAGACCTGATGCTACACTAAAAAGCTATTGAGTAGAGGTACGATTCGCCACACATATGTCAACAGTCGGTAAATTGTTGGTTTGTTTATTTTGTTTGATATTTTTTTATAAGGATATGAACTTAAATACAGTGTTTATTTGGATTAATGTATAGTCATGTAATGTTGTTGTATAATTGAATTACTGTTTTTTTCTACAGAACGATTTGTAAATCTCCGAAATATTTTATAATTTTTTTTTCTTTGTGAACTCACAATAATTGACAACATAAACAAAATATAGAAAGGCAGAAAATTACAAAGCCATTCAATCATTTAGAATCAAATCTGTATTCGGATAGTTTTATTCTTTGATCACAATGACATGATATTTTCTGATAAGGATATGAACTTAAATGCAGTGTTTATTTTGATTAACGTATGGCCCTATTGTTGTTGTCTAATCGAATTACTTTTTAGTCTATTGAACGATTTATAAATTTCCGAAAGACTTTATAATTGGTATCCTCCTTGTGAACTCATAATAATTGACAACATAAAAAATAGATAGAAAGGCAGCACTTTTACAAAGATGGCCATTCAAATAATTTAGAATCAAATCTGTATTTGATAGTTTCTATCTTTGATAACAATGAAAAATATCATATTATTTTGAATAAATTATCTATCAAAGATGTTTACCGAAGTGTGAAATACACCACATGGGAGACTTCTTGTTCATTATCTGGCAAGTTTGATTTCTAAATTCTAAAAAGAGATGAAAACATGAAAGATTGATAGTTGGTTGAAGACGTTTGTCACGCATTTCAATTACACAGAATCATTGTAATTATCTCATGGGAAATGCTTTAATAATCAATAGCAATTTTGTATTGTTTAAATGTGATATCCCATTTTAATATTATTTTCAATCAATAGTTTGGAAATGCTTCGTTTTAACGAATGCCTCAGGGGGCTTGATTCCCTGAATTGACAAATGTCCAATGTCAAATGACTACAATTTCAGGTAAATAAAGCATAAATATATTGTTTGATATCGGGTGTTGGAAGTATATTTACACACCTATGAAATCTTGCTTTTTAGCCTTGAATTAACGAAAACAATACACTATTTGCAAGAAGTATTTCAAAGGCACTAACTAAAGACATCTCCTGTAATCAGCTCGAGGTGGATTATTTGGGGGGTCACTTATTAAACCCCGGCTGAAACCCAAGGGGGTTTATGTCGTGGCGCAGCCCGTCTGTCTGTCCGTCCGTCCGTCCCGAAAAGGGTACTTGTGTTCTGAAATCAACTCCTCCCAAAGTTTTGGACCAATCTTTCTGAAACTTTACACATGCTTTGGATATATATCGGTGATGCGCGTGTGATTTTTTGGACCGATCGGATTATTATTTTCAGAATTATAAGCCTTGACTTAGTGCGCTCAGCTCTCCAACTTGAGACTGACAGGACCTGTGTTCTGAAATCAACTCCTCCCACAGTTTTTGATCAATCTTTGAGAAACGTTACACATGCTTTTGATATACATCGGTGATACGCATGTGCTTCTTGGGACTGATCAGATTAATATTATCAGAGTTATGGCCCTTGACTTAGAACGCTCAGCTTTCCAATTTCACACTGGCAGTAACTTTTAATTTGTCAGCATTTGAACATGTTATGTTTCCAATGTCACACACTGAAGTTATAACCTTTGACCATGTGACCTTGAACTTGATGTAGGATCCATTTTGTGAAAAACTTAACCATGGCCATAACTTTTGATTGAATGGCGATAGGTCTTCGATTATTGACATGCTGATTTATTGTTAATATGTCATGAAATTACCGTTACAATTAAACTGTTGATTTGAAGGATAAGGAACCCGGAAAAGGAAGGGTGTGCCTTTGAGGACCATTAAATTTGCATGCCAAAATATCAAAAAGGGGGGCGTGTTTCGACCCTTTCAAGCTCTTATTTAATAATTAATAAGAAGTCTGAGACAAATGAAAAGTTCAACATATAGATGTAGAGTTGGTCATGAGAAACATATTCAACTTAATAAGCAACCACTACTAGGCCGTAACTAAAACTACCACAATCTCAGTAAAATATATGTTTTGTTTTGACGTCTTTGATGTGAGAATAGATACAAAACCATCTATCAGTATCATCTGACTGTTTCATTGTCCTATAGTGTGTAATTGATTCTTTCTTGAACTAGTACAGAGTAATTCTATACCTCCTCTGGGTATATTTACACATCTAATCTAAAATTCATTTCAGGTTGAATCATTCTTAACAGCATGGGACATGATGACTTACTAATTTCACAAATCTGAAACTGTGTACAAAGGCTCCACGTGTATATGCAGATAGAGTTTTCTAACAGTTGAATACAGTTGAATAACATGTTGACATACAATTGGTGATGTGATACGTGTGTACTAACATTGTACATTATAATTTGTATGAACTATTCAAAAATTTTAAATATAAATCCAATTGGTACACTTAGAGGAAAGGCTTGTGAGGATACGACTTCATGTATGTCAATATTTACTTGTGTACACTTAAACATTTAATTTTTTAATCATTCATGTATGAAATTATTCAAACATATATCGGGCACACGCATTCAGTTCTGTCAGTTTGTTCCTCAGTGATCGCACATTGGAGAATAGCTTGTTGTAGCGGAGGTCTAGATTTCCGTGCCCGGAACCCGTCGGCAGACTCCTCCTCGCTTACCTCGTTTCCTGGTGCGTGTCCCCCCTGAAGTTGAACTTGAAGAAGTACTCTCCGATTCACATTCCAGAGGCAAGTCCACAACTGAATCCCACTCCGACACCGTTCCCTCTAGCGCCAAAAGCTCATCGCGAGTGTACCGTAGTCAATGACGTCCATCTTGGTTCACCCTTACGGAGTCGACTAACGGCCTCCAAGATGACGACACAAAGTTTGCGAATATACATAGCATCATCGCCAAGATGACACCTCGGCAGAATACATCCATACTTCCGTAGTTGTCAAACATGCAATTACAGATCTTCAGCATTGATATACATATAAAATACAAACAATAACGAGAGCTCTGCTGATAGGCTTGTGAGGATACGACTTCATGTATGTCAATATTTACTTGTGTATAATTAAACATTTACTTTTTTAATCATTCATGTATGCAATTATTCAAATATCAAACTTTATAACACTCCTGGCAACAATTGGATCAAGTGACAATTTTCATGGCAGAGATTAATCAAAAGAATACACATAAATATCACTAAATTGTTTTAATTTGATAGTTCGATGTACATGAAACATTACAGTGATATATGTGTAAGTCATTTGACATTTAATAACCAGAGAATTATCAAAAACTTTAAACCTATCAAACTTAATGTTATATGTCAGATAACTATTTTTTGAAATATCAATGTTCTATCTTTGCACGATGTAAAGTATGTATGTTAACGATATCAATGCCATAATATACGTGTAAACGTATAAACCACTAGTGACGGTAATCCATTTTAGGGACTTAAGTGCTCACCGTGTCTTTCAACCTTACTTTGTCGGGATATTACTGAAGGAATGTTAATGTTACTTGAATCACTACCTCAGAACATCAAAGAATCTCCCGACATTGAGACGTTCAAAACCAGTCTGAAAACCATTCCCTATAGAAGGTTCAATTTTCACTGACTATCTTCTCACGAACTCCCCTACTCTGTGTGAATATTGTAGCGCTTAGGGATGTACCTTGTGGATAGAAACAAGTCTAGTACAAAAATACTTAATATCATTATTTTTGCATCTTTTTATATTTTCTCTTTCAGCATATACGATTTGTTTTTTTAACTTATAATACAAATAAACTTGAAGGTGTTTTTACTGGTAAAACAGGTGTCTCTCCTTCCCCCAATTCAATTCCAGTTATTACCCTTCTAAAAGATACAGTGCAAATTGTTACCAAATTGTTGGTGTGGATTGATCAATTACTTTTAGAGTTCTACTCAAGAAACAAACCCTACCCTTCAAAATGACAAAGTCTTCATTATTGTCAAAAAAAACAAAATATTGTTTTCAAAAAAGTTCAAATTCCCAAAAGGAACATCTACATGATATGAGGAGGCAGTATACTTAATTAGGTGAGGATTGGGCATGTAGTTTTGGAGATCAGCTCCGGAAAGAAACCCTACCCTTCAAACAAATTGTCGTGGAAAAATATAATCTAAAGGAGTTCAAACGACTGCATACCAAATTTTGTGATAATTGATCAAGGTGTATGAAGACAATGAAGGACGACAAGAAATGATTATTCGTACATTTGAAAAAATAATAAATAAAAGAACTGATATTCTCTGAGTCGCCTTTTTATGTTTCAATGAAATAGTCATTTTTATTATGAAGAAAAAGGTATTTCAGAGACTAATAGTCAGTCTCATTTAACTAACTTACACAAACTCCAAACAAAGAAGACAGACATGTATGATATGAAGAGAAGTATTCAGATCAAAGACCATTCGGGATGTTGTCGCCAATTCAAACTAAAATGTCTTTAATCATGGATCATAATCTTACATAAAGAACTTGCTAATCGTATGAACAACCGTATCAGTGTTTTTTGTAATCGCCCCCTCTTTCATCCAACTTTTTTCTGGAAACTGATTTACACTGACTATTGTGTACATATCTTTTGACAAATGATTTACTATCTGCTTTTAGATGCTTCCTAGGTTATTGAGATTGCCAAGACAAGAAGTAAGGTATAATTATGTCATATTTACTCATGGTAATAATGGTCGACAACCATAGTAGTTATAGGAATGAAATGTTATATAAACAACGTAACGTGTCAGTTTCGATTATTGTTTTGGTAAAACATGTACTACTGGGTGTCTTTTTGTGAATAATGTCTTTGGGGATTGACTATTTCTCCACTTGTACCTTAAAATACCACAGAAAAAAATTAAATTTATTCAAAAGAATGCATTCCTTGTGTCTTGAGATCTTGGCATTTGTATATTGTTATAGTGTTTGGGTGTTCTCATTTTGGTTCTAATAAATAATGACAAGTTGTATTCGAAAAACAATTCTACTGAACCCAAAAGTACAAAAAATATTCCAAGGAGACTTATTCGCACACAATATACATGTACACATGGCACATATTATACAGTTTACATCATGTGTTTGTGCCATTTAATTTCGAAAATACCATTATATCACACAATATTAATTATCCAAGCATTTAATTTGCTCAAATCCATTTTCTTTTTGGGGGTGTCAACCATTTTTACCATGAGTATACATGTAGATTGTCAACAGCCACATCAAAGATTGATTACAGTAATATCAAATCATTTGATATCGTGTTGATACAAACTGTATAGGATATATGATGGCAATGATACATTATTGTGCTTGTATTTCCACATATGGGAGTAAAATGTCGTGTTAATTATAATGCAAAATCATAAAATTTTGATCATTAATCATTTAAAATATCACAGAAATGACAATGACCCTTAACCAAAACGGATTCAAAAGTGCTGGTTTCATTTTTACTATTCATGTTTTTCCAATTAAAGATTTGAAATATATATGGTATAAAGTGTCATGTGCTGATTTTGATAATACGTGTAAACCATTGAAAGACATTTAACATAAATTCGCACCCTGGCCAACAGGAAATGACTGTGTTGTTAATCTCCTACAGTAACCATAAAGAAGCAAAGGCTTGTGATGTAATGCCAGGGAACCTTGATATCTTATCACTAAACACATTACAAGCTTCAACAACAACAAACCCTCTGTTATGAAGATAGCTGATAGCATAAATGAACATAAACATGTATTGCTACTGACAAATAGTGGAAACTGTGTCAAATATTTGCTACTCAACGTGACAGAACTTTAGATTAGGAACTAATAACACACATCACTGTTCACATTTTATCATAGTATGTTTGCATCAGTGAACAAAGGCTGCAATGAGCCTTGTTAAATTTTCAAAAAGTTTATTTGCAGAATATCATGAATTTGCGTGTCTAGATGAAACAATTTTCATTAAGCAATTCTGGAGTGTTAATGCTGCAGCTGTATATGTATACCAACAGTGAAAGCATCACTATATGAGAAGGGAATACAGATGTTCTGAATCTGCAAACGTTTTACTAATACAGTAACTCAACCATCGCACTTCACGTTAGACTTCAATACAAGTGACCATCGTAAGTTCATTTGTTTCATTACTGTTCCTGCTATCGCGATTATAAGTGCAATTGATTAAGAATTCCTATTTGTAGTTTGTGTCTTATTCGAAACCTTTTTCTAACATGAGAAGAATAGCAAATGTTATTCGTCAAGTCTTCTGAAGTTTTCATAACTGAAAGTCACTTTCTGAGCTACGTGCCATCATCTTAAGACATTATGGATACAAGAAGCATTTCGTATATAAACCAGTTGGGAACTGAAAGGATGAGAGAATGTTTATAAACAAGCAGATAGTGGAAAATATGTTTGGGCGGACACAAGTCTTTGGAAGAGAAAGTCAGTCTGTTGAAATGCTCAACCTTGAAATAACAGTACTGGTAAGAAAATCAACCTTTTTATATCGGCTGATTGGACATTGCTAATCTAAGACTTCATAGTGAAACTGAGAATGTTGTTTGAATGTGGATCATTGATATTTGTTTTCACTAAATGTCTAATGACTAAACTTGTTTATCCAGCTTAAAGTGAAAGTAAACGTATGTCATCTGATTCATTCATTGTTGTACAGTGTTTAATTCTTTGATAAGTAACGTGCTGTCTATCTTCCTTTATAAGAGGATAAACTATTGATACTTTAAATTATTCCCTCCATCCGAATTCTCTCGTGTGGGAATTGTTAACCGTTAACCTTCTGAGATATGTAAGAAGCCATTATAAATTAAATAAGATCTTGCTTGAAATAGCTGAAACCATTTTATCAATGGAAAGAAAGACAAACTGGCTCAAACGGATTACTGAACAAGTACTGAACAAAGATGTGGAAAAGTTTAAACATGATCATTCAAAGATATCCGGTTGATTGTTATGTTCTGATAAAACCATTAATTTTATTGTATATTCTAATAGCATGACATGATCAAACACTGTGTTAGTGTCACATTAGCTGAGAGGCTTTTTTCTTAGTTTGCTTTAAGGTAAAATGTAAAATTTGATGTTTGCACTGTATTCTGAAATACACGTTTTATTTGAATCAGGAACTCTTGGATATTGTTAAAATTCACTAGATGGACTCGTTATCACCGAGGAAAACCGGTTAACTGAGAATTATGGTGTTCACTAACGAGGGCGTTCCAGGTGTATCAGACAAAAAACCTCTATAGGAAGAAAACACGTAAAACGAGTGTGGCTATGATCTGCCCGTTGTCAAGGGATAACCTGTATCAGCCCTTCGCCAAGGGAAACTCAAATGACTTGTACTCTAGGCAAAATATGATAAACCTTGTGTGATGTTTTTGAGGAGCATTTAGAAGTGACATACATAAGAACAGGAACGCAACTTATATACTCCGAAATATTGTGTATTTTCACATTAAATAGGTTGTTATCCAGAACATATTCCTGTTCTTAAACATAGTATGACAGGGTTGTTTTCAATTTACATCCTAAATCAGCACTTCACTAAAGCGCTAGTGTTGAAATTTGGGTCTCAAACGAATACAGACTGTGACATAAAAACACTCATACAATACTATATATTTACTCTCAATCTGATAAACGTATCTCTGCTCATTTAATAATAATAATAATGGATATTTGTATCGCGCAAAGTTTTCCACACACGAATGCATGCTCAATGCGCTTAACACTTAAAAATATGGAGAGATGAGGAGTGATTGATTAGATTAACAGTCATAGGATAATTTGAAGAGGTGGGTTTTGAGGTGAACTTTGAAACAGTCAAGAGTTGGCAAGAGTTTTAGCTCAAGGGGTAGAGGATTCCACAGTTTGCTTGCTGCATAGTCAAATGCTCTTGTGCCAGTCTGGAGTTTGCGTGATGGGATGGTGAGCAGTTGCTGATCTTGTGATCTTAGAGAACGTCCAGGAACATAGGTGGAGAAAAGCTCAGTGAGGTAGCCTGGTGCTCGGCCGTGAAGACAGTTAAAAACAATACAGAGGATTTTGTATTCAATTCTCGCTTTTACTGGCAACCAGTGCAGCGATTTAAGGACTGGTGTGATGTGACATCTCTTAGATGTGAGGCAGATAATGGGGGCGGCAGCATTTTGCACTTTCTGGAGTCTGGACAACTGTTCTTGAGTTATGCCAACAAGTAAACTGTTGCAATAGTCCAGTCTTGATAGGACAAGTGAACGGACTAAAGTTGCAGCACTTTCCTTGGTGATGTATTTTCTGATTTGGCCTATTGCACGCAAGTGAAAGTAGCAAGACTTGCACAGTGAATCAACCTGGCAGTCCATAGAAAGTTCAGAGTCGAGCATCACACCGAGGATTTTGACAGAGGACTGTGTTTCAATGGTGGAAGAGCCAATGGAGATAGTATCTATTGAAGCTTTCTTGAGGCGTTGTCTCGTACCGAATATTGCAAGTTCAGTTTTGTCCATATTTAACTTAAGTTTTTGTGAGAACATCCATGAGTTAATTTCCAGGGTACAATTTTCAATCTGTTGAAAGTCATCAAGGGAACTCTTGACTGAAAATCTTTTCAGCAACTGAGAATCATCAGCATATGAATAGTGTTGTAATTTGAACTTCCGAGGAATGTGTGCAAGTTCGTTTACATACACAAGAAACAGCACAGGTCCCAAAACAGATCCTTGAGGAACTCCACATCTCAAGACAGTTTGTGGAGATCTCTGGCCATCAATAACGACTACTTGAGTCCTGTCTTTCAGGTAGCTGGAAAACCACTGGAGCGCGGTTCCGCCTATTCCAATATGACATTCCAATACATTCAGAAGTATTTCATGGTCTACAGTGTCAAATGCGGCACTAAGGTCCAAAAGAACTAGTGACGCCAAATCTCCAGAATCAACAATGCAGCGAATGTCATTAACAAGTCTCAAAAGTGCTGTTTCTGTTGAATGATGTGGTCTGTATCCGGACTGGAATTTATCCAGGAGATCATGAGAAGAAAGATGTTGCAAAAGTCTCTTTGCAACAGCTCTATCAACAAGTTTTGACAGAAAACTCAAATTTGAAATTGGTCTATAGTTTTTGAGTTCATTGATATCTAGATTCTTTTTCTTTAAGAGAGGTTTGACCATTGCTTCTTTAAGAGATTCTGGAAAGACTCCAGCAGTAAGACTAGTGTTTACTATGTCTGTGATAACAGGAAAGAGAACATCCAAATTATCCATCAGAAGAGGAGTGGGCAGAGGATCGAGATCACATGTCGTCCGGTTACAAGACTTGATAAGTTCTGTGAGTTCGGCCGGAGTGAACGGATGTAAGTCAAGCAATCTAGAGGCACTGAAAGGCTCTGCAATTTCAATAGAACCCTTCTCTGTGTTATTGGCTTCGATTTCAGCACGAATGGTAAGTATTTTGTCCTTGAAGTAGTTGTTGAACTGTTCGGCCAATTCAACAGTATTTGATGTTTTCGGCAATGCGACATCATCGTCTTTGCCGAGGAGTGATTTCATGAATCTGTGGAGACTCTTTGGCTTGTTCTTAAAGTCTGTGATCTTCTGTGTACAGTATTGTCTCTTGGCCTGACGCAGGTGTTTGTTGACAATATTTCTATGAGTCTTGTAGATCTGTCGATCTATCTCAAGGCTTCGATTTCCTCCATTTTCTCTCAGCTTGCCGCCGTTGACGTTTTGCAGCATAGATAACGTCATTGTACCATGAACACTGATCCCTTTCAATGATCTTCCGCTTTCTACTTGGTGCTTGATTGTTGAGGATGTTTTGCAAGTGTCAGAGTATTGCTTGACTAGTTCAGCGACATCACTCGACGGATGTTGCAAAAGATCAGAATTGTCCAGTTCATCTTTAAACTTTGTCAAATCAATGTTTTTGATGTTGCGACTTGTGATGACTTTGGTTTTGTGGTTGGGTCGCCGAACTTTAAGGGATGCCAGAACTACAAAATGATCTGACATCTGCTTGTCTTCAACACTGACATTCGGAATAAGATCACTATCTTGTGGTACAATAATCCAATCAAGTATATGGCCTGATTTCTGTGTGGGGGATGACACAATTTGCTGAAGAGAATGTGAATACAACAGTTTCTTCACTTTTTGTACATCATGATTGGCTTGGTTGTCATAATGAAGATTAAAATCACCAAGAAATACAGTAGAGAGTTTTGTATGTTTGGAAAAAAGGGATGACAAGTCATCATAGCAGTCTGAGAATGTTAGTTTGTTCTTTTTTGAAGGAGGATGTCTGTATAGGCAGATGATTCGAATTGACCTGTTGAATGATGTCACTGAAACATCTAGAGTTTCAAACGAAATTTGTGTGGAATACCATGAATATGTATATGTTCATATATACTGCCACTACAGTTTTAGACTACAGCAGCATATTATAGAAACTATGTATCATGTTTACAATAAATTATGTGACATACACGTGTAGCTTTGTTCATGATATTTTCTCTAAAACCAATTGTATTAATCAATAATCATGCTTTCATGCTAATTTTTGTATGTGTATACTGAAAATACATTGAACATGAATAGTTCCTTTCCTGGTCATTCTCTAGTCATATTGAAAATGAGGACTTGAAAATGAAGTAATTATTGAATTAAATGATAGCAGTTTCATACCTTTGATTAAATTAATATAATGAAAAAGGAATCATATTCTGCACACACAAAAATATCATTTATTTTACTTTCCATTTCTCAATAAAGATTTACGCAAATAAAATTTAGAATCACCTACATATGATAAATAAAAAAGACTTCAATGTGTACCAAAAAGGGTATTTTCACTGATGGAAATAATATTCATTTATTTTGTTAGTAGAATATATGAACCTGGGATAAGCATATCAGAAATCCATATCAATAGGTAATTCTTAGAGAAATTTTTTTTTTCATATATACGTTTAGGTGAACAACATAAAGCCCTCATGATGAAAGAACAACGCCATCAGCTCTTTGTTTGATCTCAGAAGACTCTTAGATCACTGGCGTCTGTATAACTGTGTCATCAAAAAAAACGTGTAACTGTGGTGTTTTCTTTTCCTGTAAGCAAGTTGGGAACACATGAATGTGAAATGAGATAATGAAATTATGGGAGACTGCAAGCAAGGCAAGGTGTTGCATTATTATCAGAAGATGATATTTCAATTTCTCATATATCTAACCATGTCCATGTCTTTCAAGAACTTTCAAAACTTTAACAGTTTAGGTTTTATTTTGAAATAATAGCTCAATTACTCCAGTTGTTATGGGTATCATACTGTTTACATTACAGCAATTGAACAGAGAAACGAAATATTAAAAACACCAATATCAGCTACTTCAGTATGCGTCTTTGCTTTCCATTCTTTGATCATGATAAAACAGATACAATATGTAACAAAATCAGGTAAAATTTCCTTAAGAATTATTTATCAAAGGTTTTGAAACTTCTTGTTCATTAAATTGAAATTGGATTATGGAGCTTTTGTAAAAAGGTAAAGAGAGAAACTTCTGAAACATTACAAAACCCATCTTTTTTGTTTATTCAATCTGTGCACATGTGAAATTCTCGATAAATATCTCAAGATGCATGTTTTTACCAAATTGTAGATTTTAAAACATGTGCGCAGAAATATTGTGATCCAATAACGTTTGTTTCTGTGTTCCAAAAATGGATATTATGATTGCTATTATGTCAAAAGAAACTCAATAGATTAAGAAAGCCATAAGCAACTATTCTGTCAACTCTCCTGATATGGTTTACATTATTTGATCATTGGGTGAAGAACAACGTTTGTCATTAAGTGAGCTTTATATTCTTTGAAATGAATTATTAACGAAATGAGATGCAATTAAGGGGTATGAAATATGTGAGATCATCATCTTCACAACAAATGGTGTGGTAATGTAGAAGTTTAGATAGTTCTATTTTCAGACTTCATCTTCATTACAAAGTTCCCGCAATGACGAACTAAAGTTCTTCTTCATTTCAAATGTGCAACAACGGAGAGGTTTGGACTATGATATGTGAAAACTCCTTCTTCAGTACAAAGGTGCAGCAGTGAAGAGGTATGTAATACTACAAGAATAATCAACGACTTGCGAGGAATTACGGATTATCTGTCCCAAGTTAATTATTGTGATTTAGCAAGGAGTTTGATATAATAATTCAGGAGGGACAGATAATTAGTAATTCCAAACACCAAGTTGGTTATTCTTTTTCTTACCCAAGATCAATGCGTAAAAATATAAAACAAGCAAAAAAGTGATCGTGGCTCACTAATACCCCCGACTGTTAAAGTTTGACATTTTTAATTTACTTAAAGAGAGAGGTGTCTGCACACCTAAGGATTGATAAGCTATGAAATGTATTTGCTAAGATTAAACTGTTTGTGAAAAGGGTAGGACAAGTCTCGATCTTCATGTAAAAAAAGTTGGTTTAAGTAAAAATAGGAATAATAGTAACTTGAAAAGGTATGGATAACATGGATAACCACTGATTTAAACTTTATTTTGGAAATTAATCCATCATAATGATTCATTCGAGTGACTTTAAACAACAGGTACATGGAAGCACACCCCTGAAGGCACAGTGACAGATATACAGCAGTTTATGGCTGAAAGGAAAGAAAATTTAACTTTTCCCAAAATATAACCAGTGGAAATATAAAATAGTAAAATCAACAAGAACACAGAAGTAGCTTTTGATGAAAGTTACATGAAAAGGAAAATGATGAAGTCAACAAATCACAACACAGAAGTAGCTTCATTCATTCTAGCTATGAATATGATGAAGTAAGAAATATAAAAAATCGCCAAAAATTCACCAAATCGTGTTACATTTTGCAATGCACCTCTCCTAGAGTGGTGAAGAAGACATGTGCCAAATTTGAAAAGGATGAGATGAATAGTTTTTCTGTTATCAATCGGACAAAAAATGCTCAAAATTTGACTTAGTTAAAAAAATTAAAAATTGCCAAAAATTAAAAAATTCACCGATTCGGTTTAAACTTTACACTGCACCTCTCCTAGTGGTGAAGAAGACATTACCAAATTTGAAAGGATGGGTGAATAGTTTTTCTTTTATCGTTCGGACAAGAAATGCTCAAAATTTGACTTAGTTAAACAATTAAAAAATTGCCAAAAACCAATTCGGTTTAAACTTTACACTGCACCTCTCCGAGTGGTGAAGAAGACATGTGCCAAATTTGAAAAGGAGGAGATGAATAGTTTGTCTGTAATCGATCGGACAAAAAATGTCTTCGGACGGAAGGACGGACGGACGGACGGAAGGACGGACGGACAGAAGGACGGACATAAGGACGGACAGGCGGACGGACGGACGGAATCGTTGGTATTACTATATACCCCCAACCGTTGGTCGGGGTCATAAAAAACAAGACGCCAATTCACGATCTTTGATTTGACTGTAAAATACAAATTGTGGTCATACGCCATTCATAAACTTTTTCACACCTTCAAGACGCACATGTATAAATAGTTTGCAACTTGTGCTCTTTATTCAGAAAGATTCTAAAGTAACAGTTGAATTTCATTCCCAAATTGCTTTATTGGCATAGTAAACAACTCGTTTATATTGTTAACATTGTCGCAGAATTAGAGAACATTAATGAAAACGTGAACTAACAATTGAAAGTTGGAATGCAAGATAGGAGTGAAATTACGTCACCAAATGACGTCATGATTAATGACGTCACAAAGCCATGACGTCACGGCAGTGCAGCCTGGGACTCTTGCATGCTGCTTCGCCTTGCAAGTTAAGTTCTGTAAACATAGGTTGAACATGATTTTCTATTTTATATGTTTTACTGACGTGTGACTTCAAATAGGTATGCTCGAAATTGTTCATTTACGTGCTTTGGCTTAAACAGGAGAGCTAAGCAATTCATGAATGAGTGCAAAGTAGTTCCATAAATCAATCAAAACACATGCCATATTTTGAAAAACTTAAACTTCCATGACCATTATGAAAACTTTAATACCCTGCATATCTTTGCCCGCTTGGGTAAGACAAATTTAAACTTCATCTTCAAAGCAGAAATATGATCTTTAGGTTTTTCCAACATGAATAAATAAAAACTAAGAATTGATAGAAAATTTAAATCGTAGCTTTAACACCCAAGCAGTCATCATTAATAACTTTTGTGAAAGAAATCTACATCAACAATAAGTACACAATTTGATGTCTGATGATTGTTAAAGTGTAGTGATATTCATCCATTCTTGTTGGTGGGAGATACATAATAGTATGCATCTACATCCCTTACTATTTATTATTGTGTACAGTGCACCAGAACCGCGCTCTCCACAGATGAAAAAATATTAAATTGTAACAAAATACAGGATTATCACATTTGTTTGAACTAAACAAGATAAGTAAAACCACATATCAATAATATACCAGGTAATGCATACAGATTTCGCAATATTAAATAATTTAGAGAGCATGGTTGATACATTTATTGATTATTTGAAAACTTACCCTGTCAGAATAAAATATTGTAGAAAAGGTGACTCTAAGCATAAACTTATGTGCCAACATCAGTTGAGGCAAACCCTCAATGAGTATGACATGCTTTGTTGCAACGAAAAATGTAACAATTGCGAAAAATGTAACACACTTGAAAATTGTTACATTTTTCGTACGTCAAGTACGAATAATGTAACAAAATATTTTTTTGTTACATTTTTCGTACATCGCGTACGAAAAATGTAACAACATTTTTTTGGTTACATTTTTCGTATGTTCTCCCTTCGAAAAATGTAACAACAACTATTTTGTGATGTTATAAAAGGCGAACATTGAACAATTTCCCATCATCATTGTTTGTTTCTAGCAAATAAAATGATACACAAGTTTTGATAATTTGATGAAATATTGACATGAAAGTTTTTTAGATGAATATAACCATTCTTATGATGACCTCGTAATTAATTGTGAATGCTTTAGACGTTTTATATATGTAAGAATGTTATTTTACGTGCAAGCTAACACTATATGTGCTGTATAAACAATATTGCGTTTTGTATTTATATTTAGGTTTATGCATATTTATTATATGCTACGCGATGTAAGACTGAGTTTTCTCAGTTTGAGAAAATGTGTTCTCATCACTGCAGTCATCTTCACAACGTCACAGGCGTTACGAAAAGATTTCCATATCTTCTCCTTCCGCTCTTGACCTCAACCCTCGCATTAGTGTCATTTTCTAAACACTGAAAATATCTGAAAATATATGTGGATGACGTCATGTGTACAGTGGTATGACGTTACAATCAACGCAACGTCATTGCCTGTGCTACAGACAGACCAACAGCAAGTTGTGACAGAGCAACAATGGTATGACGTCTCCAGAACTCGCTCTCTTGAAGCAATTGTGGATGTAAAGCAACCTATTTAACAGAAGCATAGCATAAACAGAATAGTTTGTGTTTTCAGTGTGACTTCACATACCTCTCATCTAGCGACGGGGTAAAGAAAATACTGCGGTACTCGTGAAAATATCGGCATAACCACGTCACTCGATGAGAGTTAGCCTAAATGATTCTGTACTATATATACTAGTAGATGGCGACTTAATGGGAATATCGTGTTCTGTAATTGCCAGATGATATATGATTCACTTATCTGCATTGATAAAGCAGTCTGATGTTGTCCTCATTTGTATTCATTTAATGTATTGAAGGTTTTCCTTCACCAATCTAATGTGGGCGTTATGTTGTGCGTCAGTTCGTGTATATATTTGTTTTATATAACCGAGATTAACGCAATTTTACAAAGCTTGTTTAAATTGTGTGAACGATCCATTCATTTTGCATTGTTACTCAAATTACCTTTACAAATATTGCCTACTGGGCAGTGGTAACACAATATTAAGGCCGTTCATGTATCAAGGATTATCTAAAGATCGCAAATATATTTCCCAATATATAATTATAATATTATTTACTTAACCCCGTATATCGATGAGAGATACAATAATCTATTTGCTATCACACTTAAATAACACACTATATATGACAACTATATATCATATCACACTACATTCAGGCCTCGATAATACGAACGCTTCCGTTTTTCATCAAGAACGTTCGGATAGTGAAATGTTCGGACTACTGAGTACTGAGGACTACTAAAGAGATAAGTTTGGTTACATCTTCATACCGTTCGGAAATTGCGAGTTTCGGATTATCGGTGGCCGGATTATCGCGGTTTGACTGTATATATATAACAAATACAATTGTTGAAAATCTCGCGATGATTTAGTCATATTCACTAGCTAGATCAGGTGAATAGCGTTGAAAACTGTGCATGTCATCATGTCAACATGTGCAAAGGTTCGTTAGAGGGTAATGTTACTGATTTTTGGTTATCTCATATTATACATTAAACTATTAATTGTTCAGGTGTAAGACAGCTTCACGTTATCAAAAATTAAAAACAACGCTGGATTTCTCTCTCCTATCGGTTTCATTTCATCAGTAGGGAGAATGATACGATACAGAAGGTTATGACGTCACAGTCTATTTATAATGACGTCATATTGTGGGACATATATAATACTAAACAATGTCCCGTTTGATAACATGTTTATTAAACGAATGAATGCTTTGGTATTTCAATAAGCGAAAACAACTTAAATACCGATGCCATTAACGAGTTTCATAAACATGTTTTCAAACGGGACAGAGTTTAGTATTTTATCTATTACTCAATGATGCCAATAGCGCTGAATTGCAAGAAAATCGTTGTTAGTGACGTTCACTTGCAAATAGGTCACCCGCCAATGCAGACGGGCGGCTTACATTGTGACGTCAACTAAAACGACTATGACGTCACGCGCCGATTATGACGCTACGGCAGCATGCGGTAGTATCATGCATGTGAGTAACCAACTCATTGTTAATTAATGAGTTGTCTCACCACGGTTGAGTAATAAAACGTACATTCATGATATGTACATACGTTCAAAATTTAATGGTATTCAGTTTCGGATGGTATTTCTTTATGACGTATTCTTCTTTTCAAAACTTTTGATTTTATTGATTTTATCGGAGTTTCCCATTTGATAGAACGGATAAATGCCAAATTAAATCTCTGAACCTTTTCCACATACGTTTAAATGTTCACCGAGAGGGATACATCGCACATCTGGACACTTTATTTGATGTTTGTGGACTCTAACACGAGTTCGTAGATTTTCTGCTTATCTTAACAAAACGGCCATCTTAAAAAAAAATGTTTATGTTTGCGTGTGTGTGTGTGCGTTTGAATATCTGTGTGTGTTTAATGTATCATCCCTCATTTACTCGTCATCAAAATGCGAGGATGCAGGTGTTCTTGTGACGTAAGGGTTTGAAAATTGTTAGGCCGTTTGCGCCAACTATGGCACCAGTTTTTCAATCAAGCAGCGTCATCTATGTGCTAGGTTAAAAATATTTGAATTCTAAATACGAAAAAAAGTTTTGTTTTTTGTATATTTCAAAGGAAGGGATAAGAATATTTGAACCAACGTTGTCTTCCCGCAAATTTGTTTTATATAAAGATCAAGATAACCATGAATACATCATACTTCTTGAATCAATGAATATATGTATATATATTTTAATTATTTTTATTTAAGACATAGCACATTCGTCCGTTTTATTGTTCCGATTCCGTTTTATACAACCATCATTTCAAAGAAGCTTTGGACCCAAAAAATGAGGTATGTATTTTTCATTTTGTGTATCCTTAAATAATGTCAGGCTTTTAAAAAAATGTAAAAGCCAATCTTACATATTTGTAAATCGATTAACCGACGTCGAAATGTATGCAACGGTTTATGAACTGCAAATGGTGAGTATATTTAGCGGCTTTTCATTGGCACATCAATTTTCAATCATCATAAACCTTCAGATACATATATATAAACGTGCTATTAACTTGGAGAAAGTAATCATTAGCATATTGTTAATGTTTTACGCCTTGCGTTATTGTACTGTTAATGCTTTTCTGCCATTTAGGTGATTTAGTGAACAGGAACACGATTTTACGGACGTTTCTGTCAATTGGGGCGCCATTTGATTAGACAACATTACTTGGGCTACATCATTGAAGACTGACTCGATTAATGGTGATAATAATATTTAAAGCGTCAATTTCAACGAACTAAATTAGTGAATATAAAGTATGATATTTAATGTCATCAAGCAGATACGGACTTGTATATAAATCAGCCGATAAATTATGGTTTTATTTGCGTATATCAATTGACCATTTTCCAGTTTCGTTAGACATTTGATTTAGAGTGACGTCCCTTTGAAAAGTTTCGTGACCGCGGGCAAACCGTCAAAAGGCGTTAAGTCAAACGGTATTTTGGTCACATTTTCACGCTCACCTCGACCAAAATATACAAAGCCACGAACATTGACATGTGTCAAAGAATAGACCATCGCAAGAATTCACTAGAAAAAGTGTACAAATGCAGTTATTTTCCTCACAATTATCAAATGATGTAAATGTAGGCTACATATATGGAGGTTTTATAGCCTAATTAGCCCATTAACCGTATCATACTCATAACATTATCGCATGTAACTTTTTTATGGGAAGGAATAAATTATCATTTCGTATATAATACATGACATTATAATTATGCTAGTGCATTACATTTTCTAAATCACATCGTTACTCTATTGAAAAGCTTTATGAAAACATCAAGAAGATTGACCGACAGACTCGACTTAAGGCACAATTAAGATTCAACCCGACTTAATTTTGTAGTATTATTCAACAGACAAAACGTAATAATTTCTTTAATTTATGAAATGAAAAATAAAAATTAAAACAGGTCCTAATTGTTTGGGAGAAATTAAGTCACACATTCGTAACGTTATCAATGATGTTACTTTATCGAGACGTAGGCCCACTGACTGAGTCCGTATACATGTACACGTGTTCACGACACAAAAATAGTGATTTCTGATCGAAAACTGGATAATGCACCGCGACTGATGTGCGTAAATTAGTCAAGCGCAATTTTAGAATTAGAACGGTTAGAACAGTTAGAACTGGCAAACTGAAAAATTATGTTTGGTTATGTATAAGAGATAAACAGATATTATAACATAGGTCATATAACTACTGCGCGTTTAAATTGTCTGCAATGTTTCGGTTTATGGACATGTATAAGGATGTGCTCGGTTCATTGAAAACAATTAATTCTCATTTATTATGCGATATGCAAGTTGAGTGAACTCATTTGAAGTGCAATCAGCACATAGGGTATGTTGGCACGGATTCTTTACCACAAAAACACATATCGTCTGTGCTGAAATACATCCATACATAATATGTGTAAAAATATTACATTCATGCATATGTACATACCATACATATCCGCATTCATACGCGCGCAGCATACTTACCCAAATTCCTTAAAAATAATTCACAGATAATAATACTTTTTTGGTACATGTATAAATAAAATAAGTGTCATGTGTAAGACATATTCATGTCATAAATAGCATGTATACCGCAATATAAAAACCGGTATCAATGCATACATACATCCGTTAAAAGTTTACCTATCAAGTTTCCAATGTCTATACACTTGTAACAATGCATTCGATGCATGTCATCCCCAACCTACCATCAATCAATACTTACCTTCCATCCATATATCCACATATGCCTACACGTCATTCCTACAACTATACACATATATGTCTAACCTCCATGTACACGCCTACCATATAAACATACCAACCATCTACACATAGCTACCATCTATATATACCAACCATCTACACATAGCTACAATATTTATAAACCAACCATCTACACAAAGCTACCATCTGTATATACCAACCATCTACAAATAGCTACCATCTACACATACCTATCATCTACACAGCTGTACATTCCTACCCTCAATATATACACAATCATATTTATATACCAAACATCTTTACAGACCTACCCTTTAAACATACCTACCCTTTATTATACCTACCCTTTATATATAGCTACCCTCTATATATACACAACCATCTTTATATACGAAACATCTATACAGACCTACCCATTATACATACCTACCCTTTATTATACCAACCCTTTATATATACCTACCCTCTATATATACACAACCATCTTTATAGACGAAACATCTATACAGACCTACCCATTATACATACCTACCCTTTATTATAACTACCCTTTATATATACCTACCCTCTATATATACACAATCACCTTTCTATACCAAACATCTATACAGACCTACCATCTATATATATACCAACCATCTATATATATACATACCCTCTGTACATACCTACATTCTATACATACCAAACATCTGTACACACCTACCCATTATACATACCTGAATTATATATATACAAACCACCTATACATACTTACACTCTATACATACCTACTATCTATATATACATACAATCTATATATACAAACGTTTTGAACATGTCAGCCATCTATACATAGCTATCATCTACACATATACCTATCATCTACACATACCTATCATCTACACATACCTTTCATCTATACATACCTATCATCTACACATACCTATCATCTACACATACCTATCATCTATACATACCGATCATCCATACATATCTATCATCTATACATACCTATCATCTACACATACCTATCATCTACACATACCTATCATCTACACATACCTATCATCTACACATACCTATCATCTACACATACCTATCATCTACACATACCTATCATCTACACATACCTATCATCTATACATAGCTACCATCTACACATATACCTCTATACATACCTATCATCTACACATACCTATCATCTATACATACCTATCATCTACACATACCTACCATCTATATATACCAACCATCTACACATAGCTACCATCTAAATATACCAACCATCTACACATAGCTACCATATGTATATACCAACCATCTACATAACCTACCATCTACACATACTTATCACTCTACATACCTACTGCATACACAAAACTGCTATATTTAAAACCCTTCTGTATATACATATACCTAAATGCACGTGTCATGTTACTGATGTTTTCCATTGCTTCATTTTTGTACATGAATACTGTTATTTTTTCAGAGTATATAATGACTGACGGAAGTCCTGGGAAAGCACGAAGTCACAGAAGTGGATATATGCATTCAATTGATGCCAAGCAATATGAAACGCTCTTCCAGTTGACAACAGGCACATTCAAGGTCCCTGTTAAAAAGAGAACTCGTGTCCATGAGAATGCTCGCATTCGCTTTTACCGAAACAAACATGACTTTAACGTTGTGGATGGGCAACTTCTTTTTCAAGGAAAAGAGATCATTGTTAACAACAGAGCGTCTACTGTTGTACAATCTCAGTTTAAGAAGAACTGTGGCAGCGGGTGTAGGTCAATGTCACATCAGCTTAAGGATAAATATGCCAATTTGAATGAAGCTACCATAAAAACATCTTTATTGAAATCTAAAGAATATCAGAGAGCGTATGCAAAGTTCACAAACCATACCCCATTAATGCCTATTCTTGCAAAGGAGGTAAATGAAAGATGGCAAATTGACTTGATTGCCATGAATGACAACAACGTCAAATTTGAGGGAAAGGAATATAAATGGATCCTATCTGTTCTTGATATTTTTTCACGTTTTCTCATGTTAAGACCTTTAAGTGATAAGAGAAGTCAGTCTGTTAAACATGAACTGTCAAAACTGTTTACAGAACATGGAACTCCGGACATTATTCAATGCGACCAAGGGGGTGAATTTAAGGGTACTGTTAGCACGTTCCTAAAGAAAAGAGGAATAAAAGTAGCCAGAAGCAGTGCGTATCATCCCCAGAGCCAGGGAAAGTGTGAAGTTAGCCATTTTACTGTGCGAAAGAAGATAATGTTCAAAATGCACCAGAGTACAGGATTCAATTGGGCAAAGGATTTACACATAATTCAAGAAGCAATCAACTCGGTGCCGAAGGAAGTGATCGGATACGAGACTCCTATCAATGTGTTCCTGCATAGGAGGTCAAGAAGTCTGAAAAAGAAAGCATTTGAAGCATCACAAAGATGTTCGAAAAGAATGGTAAATCAGCACTCGAAAGGAAAGAACAATTCCATATACAAAATAGGAGAAACCGTTCTGATTAGACTACCAAAATCAACTCCAAAATCTCGTGTTCCACGTCGAAGATATGTACGAGAAGGAAAGGTACAGAAAAGAAACCTCGTAAAAGGCTCGTACCTGATACAATATATCGCACCAAGTGGAGAAAGAAGAACTGAATGGTTCATGGTGAATGATATTACAAGCGTCACTCTTGAGAAAGAACGACAACGCCGTACTCTATCAAAGAAAGTATTTCAAAAGGGAAAAATAAAACAAAGACACAGAGATAAATATCTGATTACAAAAACGCACGTCGACAAAGTGGATGAACTCCTAAAGAGCAACCAAGCAGTCCGTGTTTTGTTGGATCCGAAAGAAGATATTGGCAGCTGCCAATTCAACTGTCTTGCTGACCAATTGAAGAGACTGTCTATCCACAGGACAGCTTATCAGCTGCGACAGGAGGCTGTTAACCACCTTTTGTCTTTTGAATATCTATACAGGCCCTTCATTGAAGAAGACTTTACAGCCTATGTGACAAAGCTGAAGATGACAACAACATATGGTGATAACTTAACTCTTCAAGCTCTCGCAAGAGAATACAATGTCCAAGTGCTTGTGCTATCTAACCAGGGACCAGAGCATACAGTTTTTGTCTCACATACAGGCATTTATGATGAAGGGATTGCTCTCCTAACGGTTGGATATTTTCCAGAAGGTCAAGGAGAACACTATATATCTGTTGCTGTTAGAGAGGATATCCAGAAGAATTTATTGCAACCATTTCTTCCAGAAAATCAGGTAAAAGTGAAAGCAACTTCAAAGAGGTCGCATTCAGGAACAGTTGAAAAAGATTCAAATGTGGACGACCTTCACCTGAGTGTTGAACTTGATTCCACTGAGAGTAATGTCAGAGAATCAGATAGCGAGAGCGTTCAAGGAGACACAGAAGATATCTGCTTTTCAGATAACAGTCCATCTACTACCTGCCCAAAGTGTGTCAATAACAGTCAACATTACACAGACGAACACTCTGAACAAAACCAACATGAGGAGACCGCGCCTGTTGAGGTCAATGAACTGTACAATCTACACCTAGATGTTGAATCATCAAGTGAAGGTGCTACCAGCGACCAGCTGGAATCTACAACCATGTATGATCTTCAGGATGGTCTTTCCAAAGAAGAAGAATCAGATAGCGACAGCTTTCAAGGAGATAAAGAAGATATCTGCTTTTCAGATAACAGTCCATCTACTACCTGCCCAAAGTGTGTCAATGATAGTCAACATTACACAGACGAACACTCTGAACAAAACCAGCATGAGGAGACCGCGCCTGTTGAGGTCAATGAACTGTACAATCTACACCTAGATGTTGAATCATCAAGTGAAGGTGCTACCAGCGACCAGCTGGAATCTACAACCAAGTATGATCTTCAGGATGGTCTTTCAGAGAAGACCCCTGGCAATCATGAGATGAGAGAATATCTTCCCAAGGAAATTCAAAGAAAGATTATTTTGATATCCCTGCAAAACGACCCAAGCACTAGATTTAATCTGCAGCGGGTCAATTCATTTTTCAATGCTGTAGTTCAAAGCATTCCAGCACCCAAATTTCACATTGGTGAACATGTTCTTCAAGACGTACCAAACCCCGTAAGTGTGAGGAGGTTGTATATGTCTGCAGGCAGAGGAAGCGGTCTTGCTTTGGCCATTAGGAGAACTGTAAATGACAGGAGGTGGTGGGGTGCATGGTTGTACCTTAGACAGGATATTCTAAGAAACTTTGAACTAACTGGAATATGGTACCGACAAAGAGATTAATTCATGAAGATTACTTGACACTGTCATAAGGATTTACTCCTAATTACATTTCACAATCGGTCAATGGTTGTCATGTATTTTCCCCTGTTTTATTCACAGCTGGGAATTTAGAGAATTCAGAAAAGCATGTTCTCTTCATTCTTGTTGTAGAGAAGATTTTGTTTTGATAATAAGTATTTTTCTGTCTTTAGGTATTCTGTTGGATTTTAAGTTACTTCAAGTACAAATATTGCATGATTATCGTCAAAATGGGCCGAATATGAGAAGAGGGACGCACTCTGTTACAAATCGTTTCCTCAACTGGATATTACAATATCAATAATTAACAACAGAGTAAACTGTCCTCAACATTGTAGTAGTACAAAGTTTATATCAGCTAATACAGAAACAATTGCGGCTTTAGGCTGTTATGTGTCGATGCAAAAATTCACTTCATGATATGTTCTTATTTGTCCAGTATACGCCCAAGGACCTGACAATATAAGTGTTTTGCTTGGCTTATATCCAAGCCTCTCGGGCAAAAAGTTTAGAGAGTGTTTTAGTATGATTTCTTATTCAGTAACATATATTAGGTGGTAGGTGTCTTCTCCCTTCATCTCAATTCCGTTCGCAAGACATAACTCGCACCAGTCTCCACCACTGGCTAATTTAAGCCTTGCAGCATTTCTTTCACTTTCCCCTGCTAACTAAGCAAAGCACTATATCTGAAAAGCATAGTAGACTCCGATTTTCTATCACAGATTCGTTAAGAAAATACGGCCAGGCTTTAATTGCCTGTGACGGAGACTGGTGCGTTAATACCTGCGTATGGAAATTGACTTCTTCTATGGATCTATTGATCAATTTACCTGTAAAAATAAAAGGGCAAATTGGGTTTCACAACTTCCATTATCATGTTTATTCTCTTTTAAACATACATATATTCATCAATGGTTCTAACACTACTAATCACAGGCTATCAAAACACTATGTGCTATTTGTGATGCCTTTACTCATCCAAGGCATATAAGTTTTGTCACAACTACTAAAATCAAAAGAAATTTAATATTGTTTTTGGTAATCTAAATCTAAACAAAGATTCCGCTCAACTTCATAATGAAAAGTTGTTGGTCCGTTAAACATAATTTCATCTATTTGAAAACGTCTATTCTATAAGACATTACTGCATTACTGTTACTAGTTCTTCTATACCTACAGGTATAAGGTAGCATTGCCATTGGACTATGCTACTGATATCGAATTGTTTTTATTAACAGCCATTGTGTTTTCTCTATCATGTTCCTTCTAATAAGTATTATGCAAAATGTAACTTTTGTCTGTTGTAGTTTGATAGTTCAATGCTTTTTTTTATATATGAAAATCTTACTATGTTAGGTACATGTATATGTGATATATACAATATCAAGGAACTGAAGTTGATATCATTCAAAACGGTTAAAATATAGCTAACTAATTAAGTTCGATTTTACATGACTAATGGTACCATGAGAAGTTGATATTAATGTGAAACGGTTAAAAAGCTTCGGTTCTTATTTTCATTCCAAGATTTTTATTACTAGCTATTGTATTCTGAAGATGCTGATGAATGTTTCGTGATCGGGACGTTTAGTAAGTTTGACAATTTATTTGTTTGTAGTGGTGGTATATGTAAGAACATATATTTCAGTTTATGTTATGGTAGCTCTTCTTTACAAATCTTTAAATAGTTAGTTGTTTTCTCTACCGTTCATATGAGTCATGCATGACGTTTATTCGTTTGTTCTCCCAACGATAGATATATTATTTTACAGTTGACATTATATGCATATCACAGGCTAGTGCTATTAAACGTTATTTATATCATGGCAAATGAGTTATGTTTTGTGTACGCGATAATAATGTTTATTCTCACATGTAAGTGGTTTGGTACATTTGTCAAAACATGTGAATATTGATAGTTTTGTTGCAATGAATATTTCCTTTAGCTTTCCTGAGGAGAGGCCTTTTTCTGTCTCATAAACTGAAACGTATCACATATGTCTATTTTTTTTATAAATGGCATGCATAGTCTTCTTCAAAACGCAAAACAGACGTCGATTAAATCTCACTTAATAATCTAAGCCGTAAGTTTAAGACGACTAACGATCGAAGTCCTCATCATTCAGCTCAACTGCTTTGGTACACTAGTATGACCGATATATTAAGTATGCAGCATGATGAAGGTTTAAAAACATTTTTAAATTTTGAGTTATATTTTATAAAGGAATCAGTCACGGTACACACACCACCTACAGCAAAACATATAGATATTTGAAGAGAAATACTCCCAATATATACTCCAAGAAACATCCCTATTGGGAGGGCGGAGGCCTTCACTAAAGCTTATTATCTGGGCTTACAAAGTCTTTCATCGGGATGTTCCATTAAGATAAATACTGAACTGAAAGGGTGTTAACACATCCGTGAGATGTAATAGTTCCCGAGGTCGAGGTCGGTAACTATTTTACACAATTCTATACCAAAACAGATACAGAATGAAAACACGTTTAGTGAAAATTTTAGGGATATTATTTTCAACATATTTGGGTAAAAAAGACGATTGTCCTTTTCAGAAAAACGGTGTCTATATCAGTCAGTTTGCACACTGAGCGAGTCCTGATGCACGTGTAACACACTGAATTGTACAAACCAAGTTACGCTATGTCTCACATAACGGATGTTTATTTGTTTGATTCGCAAAAAAAAAAATGTACCGTAAATTACGAAATAAGGGCGGTAGGGTTGATAAAATCAAGCCAAAAGGGAATCAAACAAAATACTTCGTTGGATAGGAAATTGAATTTTCTTTAAAATGAGTATACTTAGGTTGTCATATATTGTCTTCATAGTGCTGTTCAGATCGCATTCTCATGGTATTGTATACAGTTTTATTTTCAAGAATATTTATACATTTTGACAATTCATATTGTTGTGCCTGAAGACCATGCCATGAAGACCTGATTCGAAATAATACTTTATTATTTAGGAAAAAAAATAATACCATATTAGTTTCATTATTTCTCATCAAATACTGAATTCATTCTATTTTAACTTTTTTTCTAAAGTAAATTTCCAGAATTGTTACATTTTAAAAATTGGGTCAAAACGAAAAATGTAACACTTTTTTGGGTTGTTACATTTTTCGTACGTGATGTACGAAAAATGTAACAAAACATTATTTTGTTACATTTTTCGTACGTGACGTACGAAAAATGTAACAATTTTCCATTTTGTTACATTTTTCGCAGTTGTTACATTTTTCGTTGCAACAATGCTTGAGGAACATGAATTCGTAAATTGTATAAGGAATGAAAAGGTTATGCATGTTCGAGTGGTCACATGGATGTTTTCAGTGTCTCAGAATCAAGGACCTGAAATTGTAAATGTTGCTCCCCCATACTAACGTGTTGTGCTGCATGAAATCCATTAGTATTACATTGGATATGTGTCCATGCCATAAGGCCATCCGGCCTTTCAGACCTTGTGAGCTGAACATTAAGGAGAGACAGAGAGAGGGAGTGACAGAGAAGGAGAGACCGAGGGATCGCATTTATAAAGCCATTCCATCATTTAGATTCAAAATCTCTCAATAAGGTTTAATTTTCTTTGATCACAGGGAAACTGCAAAACTGAATATCCAATAGTTATTAATCATGTTTTAAACAACGTGTTTATTAACGAAATGGACCGAGAAGGTATGAAATACAGCACATGAGAGACCGCTTATTCATTATCTGACAATTTCGGAAATTTCAATTTCTAAGAAGATTTGAAAACATGAAAGATTGATACTTGATTGATGACGTTTGTAAAACATTTCCATTATCTGGAATCATTTTAAATATCTCATGGGAAATAATTTAATAATTCAAAGCGTTCGTGATCTTCTGTTTTTAAAATGCGTTCTGATAATACATTTAATCTTCATTTCATTTATTATTAGTAATGTTTCATTTTAAATGTCTCAAATATCAAAATAAATGTTTCAAAACAAAAATGCAGAACTATTTATTTTCACGATATGACCATTTAGATGTCAGGGTCCCCGTGAGGAAGGTTCAGAAGTGATGAAACCTTTAAAATACATTTTTCTGTTTCAAAAGGTTGGCATTTCAGATATTCAGTTGGTGAAATGAGAATTGTAATACCTGATTTCTTGTTACATCATTTTGGCCCAAGAAAATTATTTATTTTCTCAGTTTTCCTTTGTAGACTGACTTTTAGTCTTTGAGCGAATAAATTCTGGAGGTTGATGAAAAATGAGCCAATTATGGATACACAACTTCTTAATTCTGTTAAAGGCTGATTTTATAAATGTATATCTGTAAATTTACTGTTCTTTCGAATTCATTGTATAAATGTTATTTATTGTTCAGGTGCGTGGGTGCTCATACTACATACCTTGGAATTCAACATGAAAAGCCGACAAAGTTGTAACGGTTTTAGCATCATAACATGATTACTATCATATATCTGACATGCATGTCTAAATCTTGCTCACTCTAACTCTAATCAAACACACATTTCAACACAGAATAAAATACTGTCTTCATATGATAAAAGGATATCTGTTTTAGTTTCTCCGATGCAGGGGTTCACTTTTTGGGTCCATCAAATTGAGGGAAATGGGGAAATCTGGATCTGCCAATGATTTCATTGTGGGGACCTTTGACTGGAAATTTATAAAAATTATCCTTAATCATTTTTTAATTACTTTTTACGTAATTCTTGTTGGGAATAGTATATATTACATATTATGGATATTTCAGATTGATTAACTTTCAAGAGCATTACTTAATTATAAAACAGCTCATGAATTTCATTATTCATTTATCCGTTCTCATTTTATAAATGTAAGAATTAAATATCTTTTTTATGCTTTTTTTCTTAAAATGAAGACACGATTTACTGGTAAAAAGAAGAAGGTTCTCTGCCATTATCGTAACAAAAATGTTTAGTATAACTTGACTAACTATATTCCTTTCTTATTTTGCCTATCAGAACAAATAATTCATCGTTTTTTGACCATTTCTTTATTTGAATATGACATATACAACTGTATATTTTAGTTTGTATGTATGTATACATGATTTTCATGTATCCTTATATGCCTTTATATGTCTCTAACTCTAACCAAAAGATGTGAATTGACACGAAACAATTTATCAGTACCGTTAACCTATCAGACTGACTGATTAATTGTCCTAATGTGTAGATTTCATATTTCACCAACAATAATTATTCTACACCTCCTTTGGGTATATATAACATCAAATATCATTTTAGGTTGAATGTTCTCAAACACACGAGATTTACATTTGAAACTGATATTTCTGTAACTATGTACAAAGTCTTCACAAAAATATCCAACAAAGAAATATGTTTTAACAGTTGAATACACATGCAGTTGTGTCCATACATGTTAAACAATAACAATATAAAGCTTTATACTTTTTTAAACAAGTCACTGTAATATTGGCATTTTAAGTCATGATTTATAATTCAGATTTTATCATTATTCAAAACAATACAGCAATATTTATGTGTTAACAGCTTGGTGGACTGATATGCGCAATGTGGACGAACTGCCTTGCCCAGGACACAAGACGGGATGAGACGGAGGGCATAATTTGTTGATGTCTCGAAATCCGTGCCTTTGCCCTTGGAAGTCATCATGCTAACAACTGTACCCATGTGATCAACACGATAAAAGGCACAAATATTTTACTTTTATCAACGGATGTTGATATATTTCATATCATCCAAAATCATTCCCCATCACTTTCAATGAAAAATGTAAATCTCAGAACACACGAATTGAAATTACAGTGCGGCGAAGTCATAGCAATGTGTAGGGTATCGAACCAAATCTACTGTCAAAACGAGCCTACGGTTGGTCTCGTAACAACGATATCTCCCGCGGAATAAAGTTGTAATGCCAAACTTGTTGTACCCAGTCAGAGACCTAACTAAATGTCTGAATTTGGATGGCATGAACTTGATAAAGTTAGTCACGTTCTCCTCTGTACTAACCTGATACTACACTAAAAAGTACAGGTTCTAGTCGCCACATGGATGTAAACAGGCTGTACATTGTTGGTTTGTTTATGATATTTTCTGATAAGGATATGAACTTAAATGCAGTGTTTACTTTGATTAATGTAGGGTCCTATTGTTGTTGTCTAATTGAATGACTATACCATCTATTGAACGATTTGTAAATCTACGAAATACCTTATAATTGGTATCTTGTTGTCTTCACCTTATGGACTCTCAATAATTGACAACATATAAAAATAGATAGAAAGGCAGCATATTTACAAAGCCGTTCAATCATTTAGAATCAAACCTGTCTTCAGATGGTTTCTTTCTTTTATGACAATGAAAAAACAAATAATGAAAATGAAAAAGAGAATATTATCTTAAATAACTTATCTATCAAAGATGTTGACCGAAGTGTGAAATACACCACATGGGAGACTTCTTGTTCATTATCTGTCAAGTTTGATCTTTAAATTCTAAAAAGAGATGAACAAATAAAAGATTGAGAGTTGATTGAGATGTTTGTCACGCATTTCAATTATATGGAATCATTGTAATTATCTCATGGGAAATGCTTTAATAATCAATAGCATTTTTTTTATTGTTTTCTGATATCCCATTTTAAAGATTTTTTTCAATCAATAGTTTAGAAATGCTTCGTTTTCACGAATGCCTCAGGGGCCTTGATAACCTGAATTGACAAATGTCAAATGTCAAATATCTAAAACTTCAGAACAATAAAGCAGAAATATATATTTTTTTTATCGGATGTTAGAGGTAGGTTAACAACCCATGGAATGTTGCTTTTTAGCCTTGAGTTAACAAAAACGTTACATTATTTGAAAAAAGTATTTCAAAGCCATTCAGTGAAGGCAATCTACTATAATCACCTGGAGGTGGATTATTTGTGGGGTTCACTTATTGACAAGGAGGGGTATCACCTTTGAGGACCAATCAATTTACATGCAAACAATGGCAAGAAAGGGAAGGATTACATCACTGTTTCAAATCCTATTGATTTTACGTGTCTATTTACCTTATCACTGTTTCAAATCTTCAGACGCATCCATGTATATTTAATTCAACTTACCCATTGTTAATCTGTTGCTTCACGATATTGACGCAAATAGAGAAACCAGCTTATCAAGTAGGCTAATCAGACTCACGTTAGTAAACATTTTACTTAATACAAGTTCAAAAATCGTTATTTCTCCTGAACTCAGTTGTACAGTTGTACTATTAGGGCAAACGTATGATCTATCATAAATGAAATCTTTTATTTATCAAATTTTGATAATAAGTCTCAGACAAATGAGAAGTAGATATGTAGACTTGGTTGTGAGAAGGATATACAAATAAAGGTAAAGCAATACTAGGCTTTGACTTAAACTACCACAATCTCAGTAAAATATATTTTTTTGTTTTAACGTCATTGACGTGAGAATCGATACAAAACACTCTATCAGTATCATCAGACTGTTTAAGTGTCCTTGTGCGTGTAATTGATTCTTTCCGTACCGTGTACAGAGTAATTCTATACCTCCACTGGGTATATGAACACATCTGACATAAAATTCCATTTCAAGTTGAATCATTCTTAACCACATGGGACATGATGACTTACTTTTTTCACAAATCTGTTACTGTGCACAAAGCCTCCACGTGCATATGCAAAGAGTTTATTAACAGTTGAATACAGAGAATAGTTATACATCAATATAGTTGTACATCAAGTCATAATCGTATTCATAATTCATATATTTTAAAATGTATATTCATATAATACAATCAGAGGAGAAATGTGTGAGGTTACGGCTCCATAGATGTCAATATTTACTTAGAACAATGTCCAATTTAATTTAACCACTCTAGCACTTTTTTGCATGTAATGAATTCTCAAATTTTCCATTTATTATCAAATTATATACAATATATTGCTATGTTAGAGGATAAACATCTCATTACACGACCCGATAAGCCGTTTCTATACAAAACGGTTATCCTTATTGGAAGAATATAATGCGATGGGTAAAGCGACATTGGTGTAGAACTCTTCGGTGTGAGAGCTATATTCGTAGTTATCATGAGAATTTGAGAGTTCAGACAGGAAGATTGTAGACCATTCCATTATGGTGCCATAATTAAAACTCTAGCCTGAATGTTTAGGTATCGCCACATCAGTCAGATCACTTGACCTGCCTAAGAGCGACCATTTTAATGTGAACACCGAACACCGAAGGGTAATGGACTCGCATGGCTTAACCGAACCATGTACATTTGTTTGGTCTGCTTTTTATTGATTGAGGGTTATTATTCAGCCATTGATAACACTTATTTATCTGTTCCTGAGACCACTTTATTTCAGTAAGAACGGCTCCAATTAATTAAATATAAAACTCCATACCACTCTTGTCAACAATTGGAGCAAGTGACTTTTAATGGCAAAGATTAATCTGCATGAAAGGAATACACTTAAATATCACTATATTGTTTGAATTTGATAGTTTGATGTTCATGAAACATTGTTATGCTATATGTGTAAGTCATTTGCATTTAATAAACACAAAAGTCAAACCAGTCGTTTAAACCTATCAGACTTAATGGTATATGTCAGAGAGCTATTTTGAAATATCCATGTTCTATCTTTGCACAACGATGTAAAGTATGTATGTTAACGATACCAATGCCATAATATGCATTTTATAGTATATACCATTATAACTATTTTATTTAGTTTAGTAATTAGTAATTTAGTTAGGTTATTAGTTTTAGGGTATTAGGGTTTAGGGTTAGGGTTGGTATTAGGGTTTAGGGTTAGGGTTAGCTTTAGGGTTAGGGTTAGGGTTATCATTAGGGTTTAGGGTTATGGTTAGCATTAGGGTTTAGGGTTAGGGTTGCTATAAGGGTCTAGGGTTAGGGTTAGCATTTAGATTTAGAGTTAGGGTTGGTATTAGGGTTCAGGGTTAGGGTTAGCATTAGGGTTTAGGGTTAGGGTTAGGGTTAGGGTTAGGGTTAGGGTTAGTTTTTGGGTTTAGGGTTAGGGTTATCATTAGGGTTTAGGGTTAGGGTTAATATTAGGGTTTAGGGTTAGGGTAAGCATAAAGGTTTAGGGTGAGGGTTGGTATAAGGGTTTAGGGTTAGGGTTAGCATTAGGGTTACGGTTAGGGTTATCATTAGGGTTTAGGGTTAGTGTTGGTATTAGGGTTTAGGGTTAGGGTTAGCATAAGGGTTTAGCGTTAGGTGGTATTAGGGTTTAGGGTTAGGGTGAGCATTAGGGTTAAGGTTAGGGTTAGCATTAGGGTTTATGGTTAGGGTTGGTATTAGGGTTTAAGGTTAGCTTTAGGTTTAGGGTTAGGGTTAGGGTTATTTCTCCTGAACTCAAATACAGTTTTACTATCAGTGCAAACGTATGGAAATATTTCAATCATAAGTAAAAGCTCTTATTTATTAATGAATAAGAAGTCTGAGACAAATAAAAAGTTCAACATAAATGTAGACTTGGTTATGTGAAAACTACCACAATCCTTGGTGTGGGAATCGATACATCTACCAGTATCATCAGACTGTTATATTGTCCTATCGTGTGTTATTTATTCTTTCCGTAACTTTTACAGAGAAGTTCTATATCTCCTCTGGGTATATTAACACATCTGGCGTGAAAATTCATGTCAGGTTGAATCATTCTTAACCACATGGACATGATTACTTACTTATTTTACAGATATGTAACTGCGTACAAAGGCTTCACGTGCATATACAAGGTAGAGTTTTCTAACAGTTGAATACAGTTGAATAACATGTTGACATACAGTTGAATAACATGTTGACATACAGTTGAATAACATGTTGACATACAGTTGAATAACATGTTGACATACAGTTGAATAACATGTTGACATACAAGTGGTTATGCGATATGTGTGTACTAACATCGAACAGAAGTGGTATCTTTGATGTGAAATTGTGCATCCTAATTTGTATCAACTATTCAAAACTTTAAAAGATAAATCCAATCGGTTCACTTAGAGGAAAGGCTTGTAAGGATACGACTTCATGTATGTCAATATTTACTAAGAACAGTGTACAATCAAACCCTTAATTGTTTAATCGTTCATGTATGCAATTATTCAAACATCAAACTTTATAACACTCCTGACAACACTTTGATCAAGTAGTATTTCATTGCCGAGATTAATCAACATGACACAAATACACATAAATATCATGTAATTTTTTTAATTTGATAGTTTGATGTACATCAAACATTGATATTACTATGATATATGTGTAAGTCATTTACCATTTTATAACGACAGAATTATAACCAAAAGTTTAAACCTATCAAACTTAATGTTATATGTCAGAGAGCTCTTTTGAAATATCAACGTTTTATCTTTGCACAATGTAAAGAATGTATGTTAACGATACCAATGCCATTATATACATGTAAAAGTATAAATCTCTAGTGACGCTAATCCATTTTAGGGACTTAATTTATATATAAGTGCTCATCGTGTCTTTCAACCTTAGTTTGTCAGGATATTACTGAAGTAATCTTAATGTTACGTGAATCACTACCTCAGAACATCAAAGAATCTCCCGACATTGAGACGTTCAAAACCAGTCTGCAAACCTTTCCCTATAGAAGGTTCAATTTTCACTGACTATCTTCTCACGAACTCCCCTACTCTGTGTGAATATTGTAGCGCTTAGGGATGTACCTTGTGGATGGAAACAAGTCCAGTACAAAAATACTAAATATGATTATTTATACATCTTTTTATATTTTCTCTTTCAGCAAATACGTTATGTTGTTTTACAAAATTGAATAACTTAAATGTGTATACAATAAACGTCAACTGGATAATATTTAAAAGAATTTTAATTTTCCTTTGCGAAAGTCGTGTAGGCTTGCAATATCTTTATGATATACATTGATGTTAACATCACAAAGGAAATGGTTAGTTCATATTGCAGCTTGACTAATGAACAAGAGCAGCCAACTTCAAGTAGAGACATGTAATTTAGTTCCTATTTAAGCAGCAATAGTATCTATATTTTCTTACAAAATGTGCTGAAGAACATTTGAAAGACTAAACATCATTAGTCTTTGTGATTTCAAAATTCATTTCTCGTCCATTTCACAAGTAAATCCTCTCTGTTTCATATATATCTAATAACATTTATATAAGTAATAATTGATGTTTGTAACAGTAAGACAATCTTTATAGATCGCAAGAACAAACGGAATCCTTCAAATTAATCAACAGGAAGGAAAACTATACAAATAGCAATAAAATCTCGTTCAGCAATATGACAATCTGGATAAACATAAATTATATTAATAAAGGGAATCCCTCTTTGTGTCAATATATCGTGATCATTCTTCTATGACTCTTAAAATTTGAGTGGATTAATTCTTAAATGTGAAACCTTTTTTAACTTTTAACTAACACAAATAAAATAGAAGGTGTTTTTACTGGTAAAAACAGGTGTCTCCCCTTTGGCGTCGATCGATCAATTAGTTTTGGAGTTCTGCTCCAGAAACAAACCCTACCCTTCAAGAAGACAAAGTATTAATTGTTAAATATTTTTCTCAATAAAGTTCAATTCCCAAAAGGAACATCTACATAATATGAGGAGGCATACCCTTCAAATAGACACGATCGAAATTGTCATTGAAACATATAATATCTAAAGGAGTTCAAACAAGTGCATTTCAAATTTGGTGAACATTGGACAAGTAGTTCTAGATTAATGCTCAGTAACGGACCAGGAAGACAATGAAAGAGGACAAGAGATGGTTATTAATACATCTGATGAAATGTGCTGTGAAGAACTGATATTCTCTGAGTTCCCTTTTTCATATTTTGATAAAATAGTCATTTTTATCATGAAGAAGAATCACTAATAATAGTCAGTCTCATTTAACTAAACTTAAACAAAGTCCAAACAAAGTAGACAGGACATGCATGATAGGAAGCAAGTTTATATGAGAAGTATTTAGGTCTATGTCCTTTTCAAGATGCTGTCGCCAATTCAAAATAAAGTGTTATAATCAGAGAGGTTGTGTGCATAATCTTACAAAAACAACTTGCTAATCATATAAACAGTCGTATCAGTGTTTTTCGTAATTGTGGCAGAAACGCTCCCTCGGTCATCAAAATTTGTTCTGAAAACTGATTTACACTGACTTTTGTGTTCATATCTTTTGAAATATGATGTACTGTCTGCTTTAAGATGCTACCTAGGTTATTGAGATTGACAAGACTAGGAATAAAGTATTTGTGTCATATAGGCCTACATGTAGATTATTAACATCCACATCATGCTTGTATTTTCTATGCAATTATCAGAGTTTGACCATTCATCATAACCTAACCGGGTTATAAAAATTGCTGTTTTCTATATTACTTGATTTCCCATTACAGATTTGAAATATATATAATATAAAGTCGCATGTGATGATTTCTATAATACATAAGTTCCCATTAAAACATTTAAAAATACTTCACATAAATTGGAACCCCAGCCAACAGGAAATGACTGTACTGTTAATCTCCTACAGTAACTGTAAAGAAGCAGAGGCTTGTGATGTAATGTCAGGGAACCTTGATATCTTATCACTAAACACATTACAAGCTTCAACAACAACAACAAATCCTCTGTTCTGAAGATACCTGGTAGCATCAATGAACATATATAGAATACTAAGCGATGTCCCATTTGATAACATGTTTATGAAACGAGTGAATGGTTTTGTATTTTAACGAGCGAAAGCGAGTTAAATACCGACGCCATTCACGAATTTCATAAACTTGTTATCAAACGGGGCCCAGTTTAGTATTCTATTTATTACTCAATTATGTAAATAGCGCTGAATTGCAAGAAAATCGAGTTTAGTGAAGTTCACTTGCAAAAATTCCCACGTTATTGAAGTTGCGTGGCTGACATTGTGACGTCAATCAAAAACGACTATGACGTCACGCTCTCATTATGACGTTATGGCAGCACGAGGTGGTATCACACATGTGTGAAACCAACTCATAGTTATCTAATGAGTGATATCACCTTAGTTGCGTAATAAAAACATGTATTGCTACTGACAATGAGTGGAAACTGTGTCAAATATTTTTTACTCAACGTGACAGAACATTAGATTAGTATTTTCTTCAAACCAAATAATAACAGACATCACTGTTCACATTTTACCATATGTTCGTAGCCTCGGGTAAGTCTACGATGTGTATCGTTAAATATTTTGGAAAGCATACTTTGCAGAATTCACTCCAACAAGTGCTATTGATTAAGAATGGCCATTTGTAGTTTGTGTCATTGTCAGACCAATTTCTAGCATGAGAAGAATAGCAAATGTTATTCTTCAAGTCTTCTGACGTTTTCATAACTCAAAAATTTACTTTCTGAGCTACGTGCCACCATCCATGAAGACATTATAGATACATGAAGAATTTCGTATATACACCAGCTGGTAGCTGAAAGGATGAGAGAATGTTTGTAAACAAGCAGATTGTGGGAAATATGTTTGGGCGGACACAAAGTCTTTGGGAGAGGAAGTCAATCTGTTGAAATGCTTAACCTAAAGTTTTTTAATCAATGCTTTTGGCCTTGAAATAAAAGTACTGGTAAGAAATTCAACCTTTTTATTTTGGCAGATTGAACAGTCTTAATTTAATGTAACTTCACAGTGAAACTGAGAATGTTGTTTCATATGGATCATTGATATTTTGTGTCAATAAATGTCTAATGAAGTAACTTAAGTGTATATTCATTCTATGTATGTTTATCCAGCTTAAAGTGAAAGTAAACATGTATTGTCATCTAAATTCAGATACCATACACGTTTTATGTACATTGTTTGATTCTCTGATTAGTAACGTGCTGACTATCTTCCTTAATAAGAGGATAAACTATCGATACATTAAATAATTCTCTCCATCAGAATTCTCTCTTGTGGGGATTGTTAACTGTTACCCTTTTGAGAGATGCAAGAAGCCAATTATAAATTAATTCAGATCTCGCTTAAAATTGATGAAATCATTTTATTAATGGGAAGAAAGACAAACTGTCTCAAAAGGATTACTGAACAAATACTGAACAAAGATGTGGTAAAGTTGAAACAAGATCCTTCAAATACATCCTGTTGATTACACACAAATTACTTTAAATTTCAAAGCTACTTTAAAAAAAGGACATATTGATAATTGAAAATATCCTCGTTGACATTCCTTATAGATTTATTAATGTTTTAGTTAAAAGGATTGCTGTAAATATCACATGAGACAGATTCTGATTATCAAGATGAAAGTTTAGGAAAATAAATTAGAAATACCCCAGGGTGTACGATTGTATAGATGATTAATGAAGATAACATATTTCAGTGACATTTTAGCAGACATGTTATGTAATGATAAAAATATTAATTTTACTGTATGTTCTCCCTTTATGAATGTCAAAACATGATAAAACAATGTTTTAGTACCACATAAGCTGAAAGGCATTTTTCTTAGTTTGCTTTAAAGTAAAACGTTAAATCTCATGTTTGAAATGTAATCTGAAATACACGTTTTATTTGAATCAGGAACTCTTGGATATTGTTAAAATTCACTAGATGGACTCGTTGTCACCGAGGAAAACGGGTAAAATGATAATGTTGGTGCTATTGACCAGGGCATTTCAAGTGCGTCAGGTAACATAAACATTACAGGAAAAAAGCCCTAAAAGCTGTGTGACTATGCTCTGTTCGTAGTCAAAGGCAGATAACCTGTATCAGCCTGTCGCCAAGGGAAAAAGCCATTTCAAACTTTGACTTTTACCCAAGGCAATGTGTAAGGGCATTTAGATGTGGTAAACATAAGAACAGGAATGCAAAGTTTCAGATTAAATACTCCAAAACATTGTGTATTTTAACATTAAAGAAGTTGTTATCCAGAAAATCGTCATGTTCTTAAAGGTACATCCATTGTGTTGTTTGGGGTCATATATTGCAAACGTTGTAAATGGTGTTACTTTATTGAGAACTACCATTTTGATGATTGTCAACTTAGTATATTGAAGATATGAAGGTAAAAGTGGTGTTTTCTGATCGAAAACCGGACAATGCACAGCGTGTGGCGCGCGTCAATGAGTCAACGTAATTTTGGAATCTTATTTATAACAGACAAAAAGACAAATTTGAGTTGATAATGTTTAATAGGTCACATAACAACTGTGCATGTAAATGGGACATGCAGTTTCGGTTTCTGCACATGCATAATGATGTTACTCAATTTTAATTGGAAACTAGTAATTATGATATATTTCGCGATAAGGGGATAAATATGCAAGTTGAGTTAATTTATTTGTATTGTTGACATCACATGTGGTGAGTTGGAACATATTTAACCCAAATAAAATTTTATGAAACACAATGGATGTACCTTTAAGCATAGTATGACAGGGTTGTTTTCATATTACATCCTGAATCAGCCCTCGACAAAAGCGCTTATGCTAAAATTGGGGTCTCAAACTGATACGACTGAGATATGAAAACACTCATACAATATTATACATTACTGTCTGAATCGGATAAACTTATCGCTGCTCAGTCATGTGTGTGGAATACCATGAATAGGTATATTAGACTACAGCAGTACGTGTATTATTATTCAATAGAGTCACTTTATATAGTTATTTTCTAGATGTCTGTTAATTCTATTGTTAACTCATTATACATTTGCCATAGAAACTACGTATCATGTTTACAATAAATTATGTGAGGACATACACATATAGTTTTGTTGGTGACCTTTTATTTAAAATAAATTTCATTGATCAATTATCATGGTTTCATGCTTTTTTTCATGTATATACTGAAAATACTCACATTGAACAAGAATATCTCCGTTCCCGATCATTCTCTAGCCATATTGAAAATTAGAACTTTAAGATGAAATAATAATTAAGTTAAATGACAGTGTTTTCAAACCTTTGATTAAATTAATATACCCAAAAAGAGATCCTGTTCTGCAAATTTGTTTTGTTTTTTTTTACTTTCTATTTCTCGATAAACATTAAGGCATAAATTTAGAATCGCCGACATATGATAAATAATGAGGACTTCAATGTGTACTAAAAACAGTTTTTTTTACTGATGAGAAATAAGATTCATTTATTTTGTTAGTAGAATCTTTGAACCTTGGATAAACCTATCAGAATAACATATCAATAGGTAATTCTTAGAGAGAAATACATTAAGGTAAATAACATAAAACCCTCATCATGCTCATGATGAAAGAACAACGCCATCATTTGTTTGTTTGATCTCAGAAGACTCTTAGATCACTAGCGTCTGTATAACTATGTCATCCAAAAAATGTGTAATTGTGGTGTGGTGTTTTCCTGTTAGCAAGTTGGGAACACATGAATGTGAAATGAGATAATGAACTTAAGGGAGACTGCAAGCAAGTCAAGGGGTTGTATTATTATCATAAGATGATATTTCAATTTCTCATATATCTTACCATGTCCATGTCTTTGGAGAACTTTCAAAACTTTAACAGTTTAGTTTTTATTTTGAAATATTAGCTCAATTACTCCAGTTGTTATTGGTATCATTCTGTTACATTACAGCAATTGAACAGAGAAACGAAATATTAAAAACACCGTGATCAATTACGTCAGTATGCGTCTTTGCTTTCCATTCTTTGATCATGATAAAACAGATACAATATGTAACAAAATCAGGTAAAATTTCCTTAAGAATTATTTATCAACGGTTTTGAAACTTCTTGTTCATTAAATTGAAATTGGATTATGGAGCTTTTGTAAAAAGGTAAAGAGAGAAACTTTATCTGAAACATTACAAATCCATCTTTTTTGTTTATTCAATCTGTGCACATGTGAAATTCTTGATAAATATCTCAAGATGCATGTTTTTACCAAATTGTAGATTTTCAAACTTATGCGCAGAAATATTGTGATCCAATAACGTTTGTTTCAGTGTTCCAAAAAATGGATATTATGATTGCTATTATGTCAAAAGAAAAGAAATAGATTAAAAAAGCCATAAGCAACTGATCTGTCAACTCTCCTGATATGGTTTACATTCTTTAATCATTGGGATAAGAACAACGTTTGTCATTAAATGAGCTTTATATGCTTTGAAATGAATTATTTACGAAATGAGATGCAATTAAGGGGTATGAAATATGTGAGATCATCTTCTTCACAACAAATCGTGTGGTAATGCAGTATTTTTGATAATGCTATTTTCAGACTTCTTCTTCATTACAAAGTTCCGGCAATGACGAACTAAAGTTCTTCTTCATTTCAAATGTGCAACAACGGAAAGGTTTGGACTATGATATGTGATAACTCCTTCTTCAATACAAAGGTGAAGCAGTGAAGAGGTATGAAATACTACAAGAACAATCAACGACTTGCGAGGAATTACGGATTATCTGTCTGAGTTTGATATAATAATTCACGAGGGACAGATAATTCGTAATTCCGAGCACCAAGTTGGTTATTCTTTTTCTTACCCAAGATCATTTTAATGCTAAAATTATTTTTAAAAAACAAGACGCCAATTCACGATCTTTGATTTGACTGTAAAGTACAAATTGTAGTCATACGCCATTCATAAACTATTTCACACCTTCATGACACGCATATCCAAATAGTTTCCAACTTGCGCTCTTTATTCAGAAAGATTCTAAAGTAACTGTTGAATTTCATTCCCAAATTGCTTTATTGGCATAGTAAACAACTCGTTTATATTGTTAACATTGTCGCAGAATTAGAGAACATTAATGAAAACGTGAACTAACAATTGAAAGTTGGAATGCAAGATAGGAGTGATATTACGTCACCAAATGACGTCATGATTAATGACGTAACAAAGCCATGACGTCATGGCAGTGCAGCAAGTGACTCTTGCATGCTGCTTCGCCTTGCAAGTTTAGTTCTGTAAATACCGTTTCGGAAACATAGGTTGAACATTTTCTATTGTATATGTTTTACTGGCGTGTGACTTCAAATAGGTATGCTCGAAATTGTTCAATTACGTGCTTTGGCTTAAACAGGAGAGCTAAGCAATTCATGAATGAGTGCAAAGTAGTTCCATAAACCAATCAAAACGCATGTTATGTTTTTAAAAACTTAAACTTCCATGACCATTATGAAAACTTTAATACCCTGCATATCTTTGCTCGCTTGGGTAAGACAAATTTAAACTTCATCTTCAAAGCAGAAATATGATCTTTAGGTTTTCCAACATAAATAAATAAAAACTAAGAGTTGATAGAAAATTTAAATCGTAGCTTTAACACCCAAGAAGTCATCATTAATAACTTTCGTGAAAAGAAATCTACATGAACAATTAGTACACAATTTGATGTCTGATGATTAATAAAGTGTAGTGATATTCATCCATTCTTGTTGGTGGGAGATACATAATAGTATGCATCTACATCCCTTACTATTTATTATTGTGTACAGTGCACCAAGGCTGCGCTCTCCACAGATGAAAACATATTAAATTGTAACAAAATACAGGATTATCACATTTGTTTGAACTAAACAAGATAAGTAAAACTACATATCAATAACATGCCAGATAATACATAAAGATTTCGCAATATTAAATAATTTGGAAAGCATTGTTGATACATTTATTAATTATTTGAAGGCTTACCATGTCAGAATAAAATATTGTAGAAAAAGTTACTCAAAGCATAAATTGATGTGCCAACATCAGTTGAGGCAAACCCTCAGTGAGTATGACATGCTTGAGGAACATGAATTCGTAAATTGCATAAGGAATAAAAACGTTATGCATGTTCGAGTGGTAACATGGATGTTTTCAGTGTCTCAGAATCAAGGATCTGAAATTGTAAATGTTGCTCCCAAATACTTACGTGTTGTGCTGCATGAAAACCATTAGTATTACATTGGATATGTGGCCATGCCATAAGGCCATCGGCCTTTCAGACCTTGTGAGCTAAACATTAAGGAGAGACAGAGAGAGGGAGTGACAGAGAGGGAGAGACCGAGGGATCGCATTTATAAAGCCATTCCATCATTTAGATTCAAAATCCCTTAATAAGGTTTATTTTCTTTGATCACAGGGAAACTGCAAAACTGAAAATCCAAAAGTTATTAATCATGTCCTAAACAACGTGTCTATTAACGAAATGGACCGGGAAGGTATGAATTTAATACAGCATATGAGAGACCGCTTATTCATTATCTGACAATTTCGGAAATTTCAATTTCTAAGAAGATTTGAAAACATGAAAGATTGATACTTGATTGATGACGTTTGTAAAACATTTCCATTATCTGGAATCATTTTAAATATCTCATGGGAAATAATTTAATAATTCAAAGCGTTCGTGATCTTCTGTTTTTAAAATGCGTTCTGATAATACATTTAATCTTCATTTCATTTATTATTAGTAATGTTTCATTTTAAATGTCTCAAATATCAAAATAAATGTTTCAAAACAAAAATGCAGAACTATTTATTTTCACGATATGACCATTTAGATGTCAGGGTGCCCGTGATGAAGGTTACAGAAGCGATGAAACCTTTAAAACAAAAGTTTGTCATTTCTGATATTCACTTGATGAAATGAGACTTGTAATTCCTGATTTCTTGCTAAATCATTTTGGGCCAAGAAACTTTGGATGTTCATCTATTTCCCCAGTATTCCTTTGTAGACTAACTTTTATTATTTTAGCGAATACTTTCTGGAGGGTGATGAAGAATAAGACAATTATGGATACACAACTTCTTAATTCTGTTTAAAGGCTGCTTTTATAAATGTATATCTGTATCTTTACTATTCTTTCGAATTCATTGTATAAGTGTTATTTATTGTTCAGGTGCGTGGGTGCTCATACTACATACCTTGAAATTCAACATGAAAAGCCGACGGTTTTAGCATCATTACATGATTACTATCATATATCTGACATGCATGTCTGAATCTAGCTCACTCTAACTCTTATCAAAAACCATCACAACACATAATGAAATACTGCCTTCATATGATACAAGGATATTTGTTTTAGTTTCTGAAATGCAATGAATATTTTACAAGATCATGTCTAGCCCTGCCGTTACTCTTAAAGCGCATCTATAGTTAATCTTACAGTCTCAAGAAGTAGTCATTAAGCAGGCAATAAACTTGAATTGTGTTTATCATTAGGGAATTGGAAATACCATTTTACTATACAACATTGTTATACGGGTATTTAGGATCACACTATCTGCAATAGTACTCGTTCGACTTGAAATTAAATTTAGAAGTATAATAATGTTGTTACAGACAGACACAGCATGTTTATCTCATCTAAACATAGAATTTCTTATAAAAGAAGATAAGGCTTTAAAAGTAGAAGAAGAATTAAATGATGCCACTTTAATGATGTGATATGAAGCTTTCAAGGACATTGGTGATTGATATAAAGGGATTCGGTAGATGCCCACCTGGATTTAATATTAAACTGAGAATTTGGGGGGGGGGGGGGGGGGTTCACTTTTGGGGTACATCAAATTGAGGGAAATGGGGAAATCTGGATCTGCCAATGATTTCATTGTGGGGACCTTTGACTGGAAATTTATAAAAATTATCCTTTATCATTTTTTAATTACTTTTTAACGTAATTCTTGTTGGTAATAGTATATATTACATATTATGGATATTTCCATTTTTGATTAACTTTCAAGAGCATTACTTAATTATAAAATAGCTCATGAATTTCATTATTCATTTATCCGTTCTCATTTTATACATGTAAGAATTAAATATCTTAGTCTTATTTATGCTTTTTTTTCTTAAAATGAAGACACTATTTACTGGTTAAAATATGAAGATTCTCTGCCGTTATTATAACAAAAATGTTTAGTATAACTTGTCTAATTATCTTCCTTTCTTATTTTGCCTAACAGAACATATAATCCATCGTTTCTTGACCATTTCTTTATTTGTATATGGCATATACAACTGTACATTTCAGTTTGTATGTATGTATTCATTATTTTCATGTATCCTCATATGCCTTTATAAGTCTCTACCTCTAACCAAGAGATGCTAGTGATGTGATGAATTGACACGAAACAATTTATCAGTACCGTTAACCTATCTGACTGACTGATTACATTTCCTAATGTGTAGATTTCATATTTCACCAACAATAATTATTCTACATCTCCTTTGGGTATATCTGACATCAAATTCCATTTTAGGTTTAATGTTCTCAAAACCACACGAGATTTACATTTGAAACTGATATTTCTGTAACTATGTACACAGACTTCACAAATATATCCAACAAAGAATTATGTTTCAACAGTTGAATAGACATGCAGCTGTGTCCATTCATGTTAAACAATAGCAATATAAAGCGTTATACTTTTTTAAACAAGTCACTGTAATATTGGCATTTTATGTCATGATTTATAATTCAAATGTTATCATTATTCAAAACAATAGAGCAATATGTATGTGTTAACAGCTTGGTGGACTGATATGCGGACGAAGTGCCTTGCCCAGGACACAAGACAGGATGAGACCGAGGGCACAATTTTGTGGTGTCTCGAATCCGTGCCTTTGCCTTTAGAGGTCATCATGCTAACTGCTGCATTCCGGTGATCAACATGAATTGATAAAAGGCACAAATATTTTACTTTTATCAACGGATGTTGATATATTTCATATCATCCAAAATCATCCCCCATCACTTTCAATGAATATTGTAAATCTTTGAACACTTGTATTGAAATTCCAGTGCGTCGATGTCATAGCAATTTGTAGGGCATCGTACCAAATCTACTGTCAAAATGAGCCTACGTTCGGTCTCGCAACAGCGATATTTTCCGCGGAATAGAGTTCCAATGCCAAACTTGTCGTACCCAGTCAGAGACATAACTAAAAGCACTTAGTCTGAATTTAAATGGATATTCAACATTGATATTGAAACTGTATAAACACATATCACATTTGTTGAAATCAACACTCCAACTGAAATGAATACGTGACTGCATATGAAGTTCGTGAAGAAATAGGGAACATATATTCGTTAATTTATAAATTATATACCAGCCTTCAGCGATACGAGGGAAATATTTACAAATACCATGATTGAACTTGATAAAGTTAGTCACATTCTCCTCTTTACTAGCCTGACACTACACTACAAAGTGATTAAGTACAGGTGCTTGTCGCCACATGGATGTAAACAGTCTGTACATTGTTGGTTTGTTTATGATATTTTCTGATAAGGATATGAACTTAAATGCAGTGTTTACTTTGATTAATGTATGATCATATTGTTGTTGTCTAATTGAATGACTACAACATCTGTTGAACGATTTGTTAATCTACCTTATAATTGGTATATTGTTGTCTTCACCTAATTATGGACTCTCAATAATTGATAACTTAAAAAATAGATAGAAAGACAGCATATGTACAAACCCGTTCAATCATTTAGAGTCAAATACGTCTTCAATTGGTTTGTTTCTTTGATGACAATGAAAAAACAAATAATGAAAATGAAAAAGAGAATATTATCTTAAATAACGTTTCTATCAAAGATGTTGACCGACATGGGTGACTTCTTGTTCATTATCTGGCAAGTTTGATCTTTAAATTCTAAAAAGAGATGAAAACATAAAAGATTGATAGTTGATTGAGACGTTTGTCACGAATTTCAATTATATGGAATCATTATAATTTTCTCATGGGAAATGCTTTAATAATCAATAGCATTTTTTTTATTGTTTTCTGATATCCCATTTTAAGAATTTTTTCAATCAATAGTTTAGAAATGCTTCGTTTTCACGAATGTCTCAGGGGCCTTGTTTCCCTGAATTGACAAATGTCAAATGTCAAATATCTAAAATTTCAGAACAATAAAGAAGAAATATATCGTTTTTTATCGGATGTTAGAGGTAGGTTAACAACCCAATGGAATGTTGTTTTTTAGCCTTGAGTTAACAAAAACGTTACATTATTTGAAAAAAATATTTCAAAACCACTCAGTAAAGGCATCTACTATAATCAGCTGGAGGTGGATTATTTGTGCGGATCACTTATTGAAAAGGAGGGGTCTCACCTTTGAGGACCAATCAATTTACATTCAAAACATGGCAAGAAAGGGAAGGATCATATCACTGTTTCAAATCCTATTGATTTTACGTGTCTATTTACCTTCAAATCTTCAGACGCATCCATGTATATTTAATTCAACTTACCCATTGTTAATCTGTTGCTTCACGATATTGACGCAAATAGAGAAACCAGCTTATCAAGTAGGCTAATTAGACACGTTGGTAAACATTTTACTTAATACAAGTTCAAGTATCGTTATTTCTCCTGAACTCAAACACAGCTTTACTATCGGTGAAAACGTATGATCTATTATAAATAAAATATCTTATTTATCAAATGTTAATAAGAAGTTTCAGGCAAATGAGACATATATATGTAGACTTGGTTGTGAGAAGGATATACAAATAAAGGTAAAGCAATACTAGGCTTTGACTAAATCTACCACAATCTCAGTCTGTGTTTTAACGTCATTGACTTGAGAATCGATACAAAACGCTCTATCAGTATCATCAGACTGTTTAAGTGTCCTATTGCGTGTAATTGATTCTTTCCGTACCGTGTACAGAGTAATTCTATACTTCCTCTGGGTATATTAACACATCTGACATAAAATTCCATTTCAAGTTGAATCATTCTTAAACACATGGGACATGATGACTTACTTATTTCACAAATCTGTTACTGTGCATAAAGGCTCCACGTGCATATGAAAAGAGTTTATTAACTGTTGAATTACAGAGAATAGTTTGACCTACAAGTGGCGATACGATATGTGTGTACTAACATGCAATAGAAGTAGCAACTCTAGTGAGAAATTGTACATCAATTCATAATCGTATTCATAATTCATATAGTTTAAAGGAGAGCCGTGTGAGACTCCATATATGTCGATATTTACTATGACCAATGTCAAATTTTATTTAACCACTCAAGCACTTTTTTGCATGTCATGTTTTCTCAAATTTGCCATTTATTATAACTTTTTATACAATATATTGCTATGTTAGAGGATAAAACATCTCATTACACGACCCGATAAGTCGTTTCTATACAAAACGGTTATCCGTATTGGAAGAATATGGTGCGATTGGTAAAGCGACATTGGTGTAGAACTCTTCGGCGTGAGAGCTATATTCGTAGGTTTCATGCGAATTTGAGAGTTCTGACAGGAAGATTGTAGACCATTCCATCATGGTGCCATAATTAAAACTCTACTCTGAATGTTTAGGTATCGCCACATCAGTCAGATCACTTGACCTGCCCAAGAGCGGCCATTTTAATGTGAACACCTTAAACGGCCGTTCGAAGGGAAATGGACTCGCATGGCTTAACCGAACCATGTACAATTGTTTGGTCCATTTTCTATTGATTGAGGGGTATTATTCAGCCATTGATAACACTTATTTATCTGTTCGTGAGACCACTTTATTTCAGTAAGAACGGCTCCAATTAATCAAATATAAAACTCCATACCACTCTTGTCAACAATTGGATCAAGTGACATTTAATGGCAAAGATTAATCTGCATGAAAGGAATACATTTAAATATCACTATATTGTTTGAATTTGATTGTTTCATGTACATGAAACATTACTATGCTATATGTGTAAGTCATTTTGCATCTAATAACCACAAAAGTCAAACCAATCGTTTAAACCTATCAGACTTAATGGTATATGTCAGAGAGCTATTTGAAATATCAATTTTCTATCTTTGCACGATGTAAAATATGTATATTAACGATATCAATGCCATAATATGCATTTTATAGTATATACCATTATAACTATTTTATTTAGTTTAGTTATTAGTCATTTAGTTACGTTATTAGTTAGGGTTTAACGTTAGGGTTGATATTAGGGTTTAGGATTAGGGTTAGCATTAGGGTTTAGGGTGAGGTTTGCTATTAGGGTTTAGGGTTAGGGTTAGCACTGGGGTTTAGGGATAGGGTTGGTATTAGGGTTTAGGGTTAGGGTGAGGGTTAGGGTTTAGGGTTAGGGTTAGCATTAGGGTTTAGGGTTAGGGTTAGTTTTTGGGTTTAGGGTTAGGGTTAGGGTTATCATAAGGGTTTAGGGTTAGGGTTGGTATTAGGGTTTAGAGTTAGGGTTAGCATTAGGGTTTAGGGTTAGGGTTGGTATTAGGGTTTAGGGTTAGGGTTAGCATTAGGGTTAGGGTTGGTATTAGGGTTTAGGGTTAGGGTTAGCATAAGGGTTTAGGGTTAGGGTTGGTATTAGGGTTTAGGGTAATGCTAGCATTAGAGTAAGGGTTAGCATTAGGGTTTAGGGTTAGGGTTGGTATTAGGGTTTAGGGTTAGGGTTAGGGTTAGCATTAGGGTTTAGTGTTAGGGTTAGGGTTATTTCACCTGAACTCAAATACAGTTTTACTATCAGTGCAAACGTATCGAAATATATCAATCATAAATAAAAGCTCTTATTTATTAATTAATAAGAAGTCTGAGACAAATGAAAAGTTCAACATACATGTAGACTTGGTTATGTTAAAACTACCACAATCTCAGTAAAATGTATGTTTTGTTTTGACGTCCTTGATGTGAGAATCGATACATCTACCAGTATCATCAGACTGTTATATTGTCCTATCGTGTGTAACTTTTACAGAGTAATTCTATATCTCCTCTGGGTATATTAACACATTTGGCATAAAAATTCATTTCAGGTTGAATCATTCTTAACCACATGGACACGATGACTTACTTTTTCACAGATATGTAACTGTGTACAAAGGCTTCACGTGCATATACAAGGTAGAGTTTTCTAACAGTTGAATACAGTCGAATAACATGTTGACATACAGTTGAATAACATGTTGACATACAATTGAATAACATGTTGACATACAGTTGAATAACATGTTAACATACAATTGAATAACATGTTGACATACAGTTGAATAACATGCTGACGTGCAGTTGAATAACATGTTGACATACAAGTTGTGATGCGGTATGTGTGTACTAACATGCAACAGAAGTGTTATCTTTGTTGTGAAATTTTACATCCTAATTTGTATCAACTATTCAAATATTTTAAAATATAAATCCAATTGGTACACTTAGAGGAAAGGCTTGTAAGGATACGACTTCATGTATGTCAATTAATTGTTTAATCCTTCATGTATGCAATTATTCAAATATCAAACTTTATAACACTCCTGACAACACTTTGATCAATTAGTATTTCATTGCCGAGATTAATCAACATGACACAATTACACATAAATATGTAATTTTTTTAATTTGATAGTTTTATGTACATGAAACATTGATATTACTATGATATATGTGTAAGTCATTTACCATTTTATAACGACAGAATTATAACCAAAAGTTTAAACCTATCAAACTTAATGTTATATGCCAGAGGGCTCTTTTGAAATATCAACGTTTTATCTTTGCACAATGTAAAGTATGTATGTTAACGATACCAATGCCATTATATACATGTAAAAGTATAAACCTCTAGTGACGCTAATCCATTTTAGGGACTTAATTTATATATAAGTGCTCATCGTGTCTTTCAACCTTAGTTTGTCGGGATATTACTGAAGTAATCTTAATGTTACGTGAATCACTACCTCAGAACATCAAAGAATCTCCCGACATTGAGACGTTCAAAACCAGTCTGAAAACCTTTCCCTATAGAAGGTTCAATTTTCACTGACTATCTTCTCACGAATTCTCCTACTCTGTGTGAATATTGTAGCGCTTAAGAATGTACCTTGTGGATGGAAACAAGTCCAGTACAAAAATACTTAATATCATTATTTATACATCTTTTTATATTTTCTCTTTCAGCCAATACGTTATGTTGTTTTACAAAATTGAATAACTTAAATGTGCATACAATAAACGTCAACTTGCTGATATTTAAAATAATTTTAATTTTCCTTTGTGAAAGGCGTGTAGGCTTGCATCATCTTTGTGATATACATTGATGTACATGTAAACATCACAAAGGAAATGGTTCTTATTGCAGCTTGACTTATGAACAAGAGCAGCCAACTTTAAGTAGAGACATGTCATTTAGTTCCTATTTAAGCAGTAATGGTATCTACTTTTTCTTACAAAATGTGCTGAAGAACATTTGAAAGACTAAACATCATTAGTCTTTGTGATTTCAAAATTCAGTTCTCATCCATTTCACAACTAAGTCCTCTCTGTTTCATTTATATCTAATAACATTTATATAAGTAATACATGATGTTTGTAACAGTTAGACGTTCCTTATATATTGCAAGAACAACCGGAATCCTTCAAATTACCATTAATCAACAGGAAGGAAGACAACACCATAGCAATAAAATCTCGTTCAGCAATATGACTAAATCTAGATAATCATAATTTATATTAATAAAGGGAATCCCTCTTCGTGTCAATATATCTTGATCAATATTCTATGACTCTTAAAATTTCAGTGGATTAATTTTAAAATGTTAAACCTTTAACTTATAATAAAAAAAATAAACTAGAAGGTGTTTTTACTGGTAAAAACAGGTGTCTCTCTTTCCCCCAATTTAATTCCACTAATCTAAAAGATACATTGCAAATTGTTACCAGCTAAACAGAAAGAAGGCACATGATATGAGGAGGAAGTATACCAGATTTGGTGTGGATCGATGAATTCGTTTTAGCGTTCTACTCCAGAAACAAACCCTACCCTTCATAAAGACAAAGTCTTAATTGTTGTCTAGAGAACAAAATATCTTTTTCAAAAAAGTTCAAATTCCCAAAAGGAACATCTACATGATATGAGGAGGCAGTATACTTAATTTGGTTAGGATTGATCATGTAGTTTGGGAAATCAGCTCCGGAAAGAAACCCTACCCTTCAAACAAATTGTCGTTGAAACAACTGCATACAAAATTTTGGAAAGATTGGTAAAGGTGATTTAGATTAAAGCTCAGGAATGGACCAGGAAGACAATAAGGGGGGCAAGAAAGGGTTATTCATACATCTGATAAAATATGTTATGAAGAACTGATATTCTCTGGGTCACCTTTTTATATTTCAATGAAAGGTATTTCAGAGACTAATAGTCAGTCTCATTTAACTTAACTTAACTTAACAAACTCCAAACAAAGAAGACAGACAGGTATAATAGGAGGAGAAGTATTCAGATCAATGACCATTCGGGATGATGTTGCCAATTCAAACTAAAGTGTTTATAATCAAGGATCATAATCTTTCACAAAGAACTTGCTAATCATATGGACAGCCCTATCAGTGTTTTTGGTTTCTCTTTCATCGAAACTTAATCTGGAAACTGATTTACACAGACTATTGTGTACAAATGTTTTGACAAATGATTTACTATTTTCTTTTAGATGCTACCTAGGTTATTGAGATTGCCAAGACAAGAAATAAGGTATAATTTTGTCATATATACTCATGGTAATAATAGTCGACACCCCCTAGTAGTTAAAGGAATGAAATGTTATATAAACAACCTAACGTGTTATAATTATTTTGGTAAAACATGTTACTACTGGATGTCTTTTTGTGAATAATGTCTTTGGGGATATGCTATTTCTCCACTTGTACTTTGAAATACAACAGAAAACGGAATATAAGAAAAATTAAATTTATTCAAAAGAATTCATCCCTTGTGTCTTGAGATCTTGGCATTTGTATATTGTTAATGTGGTTGAGTGTTGTCATTTTGGTTCTAATAAATAATGAAAAGTTGCATTCGAAAAAAACATTCTAGTGAACCCAAAAATAAACAAAATCTTTCAAGGAGACTCATTACACACAATACATACACGGCAAGTATTATATAGTTTACATCATGTGTTTGTGCCATTTAATTTCGAAAATACCATAATATCAAACAATATTAGTTATCCAAGCATTTAATTTGTTAAAATCCATTTTCTGTGTAGGGGCGTCAAAATTTTTTACCATGCAGAGTATACCTGTAGATTGTCAACAGCAACATCAAAGATTGAATACAGTAATATCAAATCATTTGATTTTGTTTATTGTATATACTGTATATACATACTGTATAGGATATATGATAACAATGATACATTGTTGTGCTTGTATTTTCACACATGGGAGTAAAATGTAGTGTTAATTATAATGCAAAATCATAAAATGTTCATCATCAATCATTTAAAATCTCACTGAAATGACAATGAACCTTAACCAAAACGGTTTTAAAAGTGCTGGTTTTCATATGATTTGATTTCCGATTACAGATTGGAAAATATGTATCATATGAAGTGGCATGTTCTCTGTCTATTATTACTAAAACGTTTTTAGCTCATCAGGCCTAAAAAGACCGATTTGCACATGGCATGGCGTCTATCAATTGACCAATCCGTAAACTATTCGCTTTTTCATCTTCTTTTCAAGAACCACAGGCTCCAGAGCTGCAAAGTTGTGTACAGACTCATCTGCGATTTGGAATTATAACGATTTGGTATCAATGGGCTTTAATAAGGTGCCACAGCCTAAAAAAATACTTTTGTCTCATTAATGAAAAGCTAAAGAAAAAGTTCGGATACTAATGTAAGATGTTTTATGTAATCATAATGCAAAATCATAGAATTTTTATCATTAATCATTGAAAATATCACAGAAATGACAATGAACCTTAACCAAAACGGATTCAAAAGTGCCGGTTTCTATTTTACTAGATTTCCAATGAAAGATTTGAAATATATATGATATAAAGTGCCATGTGCTGATTTTGATAATACGTGTAAACCATTGAAAGACATTTAAAATAAATTCGCACCCTGGCCAACAGGAAATGACTGTGTTGTTGATTTCTTACAGCAACCGGAAAGACGTAGATGCGTGTTGTGTAATGTCATGGGAACCTTGATATCCTATCACTAAACACATTACAAGCTTCAACAACAACAAACCTTCTGTTCTGAAGATACCTGATAGCATCAATGAACATATCAAGTATTGCTTCTGACAAAGAGTGGAGACTTTGTCAAATATTTGCTGCTCAACGTGACAGAACATTAGATTAGGATTTTCTTCAAAACAAATAATAACAGACATCACTGTTCACATTTTATCATAATATGTTCGTATCAGTGAACAAAGGCTGCAGAATTAACTCCTTCATCATGAGTTTGCGTGTCTAGATAAAACAGTTTTCATTAAGCAATTCTGGAGTTTTAATGCTGCAGCTGAACATATGTATACGTTGATAAACAGTGAAGGCATCACTATATGAGAAGGCAATACAGATGTTCTGAATCTGCAAACGTTTTACTTATACAGTAACTCAACCTTCGACTTTGCATTTCACTTTAGACTTCAATACAAACGTGACCATTGTGAGTTAATTTGTTTCATTACTGTTCCTGCTATCGCGATAATAAGTACAATTGATTAAGGATGCATATTTGTAGTTTGTGTCATTTCGAAACCTTTTTCTAACATGAGAAGAATAGCAAATGTTATTCTTTCTTTTCTTTCCAACTGAAAGTCACTTTCTGATCATGAGCTACGTGCCATCATCTTAAGACATTATAGATACAAGAAGCATTTTGGATATAAACTAGCTGGGAACTGAAAGGATGAGAGAATCTTTATAAACAAGCAGATTGTGGAAAATATGTTTGGGCGGACACAAGTCTTTGGAAGAGAAAGTCTGATGATTTTTGACCTTGAAATAAAAGTACTGGTAAGAAAATCAACCTTTTTATATCAGCTGATTGGACATTGTTAATTTAAGACTTCATAGTGAAACTGAGAATGTTGTGTAATGTGGATCATTGATATTTGTTTTCAGTAAATGTATAATGACTAAACTTGTTTATCCAGCTTAAAATGAAAGTAAATGTATGTCATCTGATTCATTCATTTATGTACAGTGTTAAATTCTTTGATTAGTAACGTGCTGTCTATCTTCCTTAATAGGAGGATAAACTATTGATGCTTTAAATTATTCTCTCCATCATAATTCTCTCGTGTGGGAATTGTTAACTGTTAACCTTCTGAGATATGTAAGAAGCCATTATAAATTAATTCAGATCTTGCCTGAAATGGATGAAATCATTTTATCAATGGAAAGAAAGACAAACTGTCTCAAAAGGATTACTGAACAAGTACTGAACAAAGATGTGGAAAGTTGAAACAAGATCATTCGATTGATTGTTATGTTTCTGATAAAAATATTAGTCTTAATGTATATTCTAATAGCATGACATGATCAAACACTGTTTTAGTGAGAGGCTTTTTTCTTAGTTTGCTTTAAGGTAAAATGTCAAATTTCATGTTTGCACTGTGTTCTGAAATACACGTTTTATTTGAATCAGGAACTCTTGGATATTGCTTAAATTCACTAGATGGACTCGTTGTCACCGAGGAAAACGGGGTAACTGAGAATTATGGTGTTCACTAACAAGGGCGTTCCAGGTGTATCAGACAAAAAAACTCTATAGGAAGAAAACACGTAAAACTAGTGTGGCTATGCTCTGCCCGTAGTCAAGGGATAACCTGATAACAGGTTGTTATCCAGAACATATTCCTGTATGACAGGGTTGTTTTTTTTCATATTAAATCCTGCATCAGCACTCGACTAAAGCACTCGTGCTGATATTTGCGTCTCAAACTAATACTGTGACATGAAAACACGCAAACAATACTTTATATTTACTGTCTCAATCTGATAAACGTATCTCTGCTCATTTGTGTGGAATACCATGAATATGTATATGTTCATGTCTACTTCCACTACAGTTTTAGACTACAGCAGCATATTATAGAAACTATGTATCATGTTTACAATAAATTATGTGACATACACGTGTAGCTTTGTTCATGATATTTTCTCTAAAACAAATTTTATTAATCAATAATCATGCTTTCATGCTAATTTTTGTATGTGTATACTGAAAATACATTGAACATGAATAGTTCCTTTCCTGGTCATTCTCTAGTCATATTGAACATGAGGACTTGAAAATGAAGTAATAATTGAATTAAATGATAGCAGTTTCATACCTTTGATTAAATTAATATAATCAAAAAGAGATCATATTCTGCAAAAAAATATCAGTTATTTTACTTTCGATTCCTCAATAAAGATTAACGCAAAGGAAATTTAGAATCACCTACATATGATAAATATAAAAAAGACTTCAATGTGTACTAAAAAGGGTTTTTTCACTGATGAGAAATAAGATTCATTTATTTTGTTAGTAGAATATTTGAACCTGGGATAAGCATATCAGAAATCCATATCAATAGGTAATTCTTAGAGAAAAATGTTTTCATATATACGTTTAGGTAAACAACATAAAGCCCTCATGATGAAAGAACAACGCCATCAGCTCTTTGTTTGATCTCAGAAGACATTTAGATCACTGGCGTCTGTATAACTGTGTCATCAAAAAAAAGTGTGTAACTGTTGTGTTTTCTTTTCCTGTAAGTAAGTTGGGAACACATGAATGTGAAATGAGATAATGAAATTATGGGAGACTGCAAGCAAGGCAAGGTGTTGCATTATTATCATATATTTTAATTTCTCATATATCTAACCATGTCAATGTCTTTGGAGAATGTTTTTCTTCAAATTATAGTTGTTATTCTAATCTTTCTGTTACATTACAGCAATTAAACAGAGAAACGAAATATTAAAAACACCAATATCAGTTACTTCAGTATTAGTCTTTGGTTTCCATTCTTTGATCGATGATAAAACAGATACAACATGTAATAAAATCAGAGAAATATTTTCTTATATTTTTATTTTTATTTTATATTTTATTTATCAAAGGTCTTGAAACGAGTTTTAAAACTACACCACTTACAAAACTTACTTATCATTAAATTGAAATTGGATTGTGGAGCTTTTGTAAAAACATAAAGAGAGGAAACTTTATCTGAAACATTACATATCCATCTTTTTTACTTATTTATTCAATCAGTGCTTATGTGAAATTCTTGATAAATATCTCAAGATGCATGTTTTCACATAACTGTAGGTTTTTAAACATATGCGCAGAAATATTCTGATCCAATAAAGTTTGTTTCACTGTTCCAAAAATGCATATTATGATTGCCAGTATGTCAAAAGAAAAGAAATAGATTAACAAGCCATAAGCAACTTACCTATCAACTCTCCTGATATGGTTAACATTCTTTGATCATTGGGAGAAGAATATTATTTGTCATTAAACGAGCTTCATATTCTTTGAAATGAATTATTTACCAAATGAGAGGCAATTCAATTTGGCACTATTTCTTAACAGAACAAATTATGGAAAATATTTTTGGACAAGATGTAGAGAAGTCATTTTTACACTTCATATACAAGGGACAGATATGTAACATGCTAGAAATAATTTTGGCGCACAACTAAAGAGACAAGGTGTCAACATTTGAAATTTTAGATTTCATTGTTTCTTCAATAAAATATTAAATAACATAATGTCGGTAAAATTTCGACAGTTATAGAAAATATTGGTAAATGTGATGATAGGAATTTCTTTTTTTCCCTAAATGATTAAAATATGACAATTTTATAAAACAATACAAACAAATTGAAGGAGTGCATTCGAGAAGGGCACATGTGCTATGTTAACTACATAGAACATGTGCCCTTCTTGAATGCACCCCTTCAATTGAGTTTGGGATCTTTGGATAAATATTTACCATATTTGGTGCTGTAGAAATATTAGTATCATCTTGAAGTATATGATACAGAAATGATTTTTCTACGTCTAAACAAAGATTCATAACTTTTGCGGGCATATTTAAGGAATATATCAAACTTTAATGAACACAGAATAACATGTCATTTGCACTGAGTTGGAGGAACAGTTAAACAAACTTCTGTTCAACAGCTGTATACATATTATTTACGAAATTAGATGCAATGAAGGGGTGTGAAATATGTGAAATCATCATCTTCGTAACAAATGGTGTCGTAATGTAGAAGTTTATGGATAATGCTATTTTAAGACTTAAGACTAAAGTTCTTCATCATTTCAAATGTGCAACAACGGAGAGGTTTTGATTATAATATGTGAAAACTCATTCTTCCGAACAAAGGGGCAGCAACGAAGAGGTATGTAATACTACAAGCATAATCAACGACTTGCGAGGAATTACGGATTGTGTGTCGCGAATTAATAATTGTGATAAACTCAAAGCTTTAGCTTTAGAGTTTGATATAATAATTCACGAGGGACAGATAATTCGTAATTCAGAGCATCGAGTTGGATATTCTTTTTCTTCATTTTAACGCGTAAAAATAAAACAGGACGCCAATTCACGATCTTTGATTTGACCTGTAAAATGCAAATTGTACTCATACGTCATTCATAAACTCTTTCACACCTTCAAGACGCGCATATCTAAATAGTTTGCAACTTGGGCTCTTTATTCAGAAAGATTCTCAAGTAACTGTTGAATTTCATTCCCAAATTGCTTTGTTGGCATAGTAACAAACTCGTTTAGAATTAGAGAAAATTAATGAAAACATGAACTAACAATCGCACTGTTGGAATACAAGATAGCGGTGTAATTACGTCATCAAATGACATCATAATTAATGATGCCACAAAGCCATGACGTCACGGCAGTGCAGCCAGTGACTCTTGCATGTTGCAAGTTTTAGTTCTGTAAATATCGTTTCAGAAACATAGGTTGAACATGTTTATGTTTTGTTTTACTGACGTGTGACTTCAAATAGGTATGCTCGAAATTGTTCAATTATATGCTTTAGCTTAAACAGGGAGCTAAGCAATTCATGAATGAGTGCAAAGTAGTTCCGTAAACCAATCAAAACGCATGTTATATTTTGAAAAACTTAAACTTCCATGACCATTATGAAAACTTAAATAAACGGCATATCTTTGCCAGCTTGGGTAAAAAAAAATTTAATTTCATCTTCAAAGCAGAAAAATTATCTTTAGGTTTTCTAAAATAAATAGATAAACACTAAGAGTTGATAGAAAATTTAAATCGTAGCTTTAGTCATCATTAATAACTCTTGTGAACAGAAATCTACATGAACAATTAGTAGACAAGTTGATGTCTGATGATGGTTAAAGTGTAGTGATATTCATCCATTCTTGTTGGTGGGAGATACATAATAGTATGCATCTACATCCCTTACTATGTATTATTGTGTACAGTGCACCAAGGCCACGCTCTCCACAAGTGACGAAATATTAGATTATAACAAAATACAGGATTATCACTCTTGTTGATGGTGAGTGAAATAAATCAACATAAGTAAAACTACATATCAATAACATACCAGATAGTACATAAAGATTTGGCAATATTAAAGGATTTAGAAAGCATGGTTGATACATTTATTAATTAGTAGAAGACTTACCATGTCTGAATAAAATCTTGTAGAAAAAGAGACTCAAAGCACTAAATCTGAATTTAAATTGATGTCAACATCAATTGATGAAATGCAGTTTGAGGTACATGAATTCGTGAATTGTATAAGGGATGAAAAGGTTAGGCATGTTCGATTGGTCATATGGATGTTTTCAGTGTCTCAGAATCAAGGACCTGAAATTGTAAATGTTGTTCCCCCATACTTGTTGTGCTGCATGAAAACCATTAGTATTACATTGGACATTGTCTATGCCATAAGTCCATCAGGCCTTTCAGACCTTGTGACCTAAACATTAAGGAGAGATAGAGAGAGGAAATTTCAGAGAGGGAGAGACCGAGGGTTGCATTAATAAAGTCCTTCTATCATTTAGATTCAAAACCTCTCAATAAGGTTTATTTTCTTTGATCACAGGGAAACTGCAAAACTGAAAATCCAAAGGTAATTAATCATGTTTTAAACAACGTGTCTATTAACGAAATGGACCGGGAAGGTATGAAATACAGCACATGAGAGACCGCTTATTCATTATCTGACAATTTCGGAAATTTCAATTTCTAAGAAGATTTGAAAACATGAAAGATTGATACTTGATTGAAGACGTTTGTAAAACATTTCCATTATCTGGAATCATTTTAAATATCTCATGGGAAATAATTTAATAATTCAAAGCGTTGGTGATCTTCTGTTTTTAAAATGCGTTCTGGTAATACATTTAATCTTCATTTCATTTATTATTAGTAATGTTTCATTTTAAATGTCTCAAATATCAAAATAAATGTTTCAAAACAAAAATGCAGAACTTTTTATTTTCACGATATGACCACTTAGAATGTTACAGAAGCGATGTAACCTTTAAAACACATTTTTTTGGTTTCAAAAGGTTGGCATTTCTGATATTCAGTTGATTAAATAAGAATTGTAATTCCTGATTTCTTGCTACATCATTTTGGGCCAAGAAACTATTTTCCCAGTTTTCCTTTGTAGTCTGACTTTTAGTCTTTGAGCGAATACTTTCTGGAGGGTGATGAAGAATAAGCCAATTATGGATACACAACTTCTTAATTCTGTTAAAGGCTGCTTTTATAAATGTCTATCTGTAACTTTACTGTTCTTTCGAATTCATTGTATAAATGTTATTTATTGTTCAGATGCGTGGGTGCTCATACCACATACCTTGGAATTAAACATGAAAAGCCGACCAAGTTGGAACGGTTTTAGCATCATAACATGATTACTACCATATATCTGACATGCATGTCTGAATCTAGCTCACTCTAACTCTAATCAAACACACATTACAACACAGAATAAAATACTGTCTTCATATGATAAAAGGATATCTGTTTTATTTTCTGAAATGCAATGAATATTTTACAAGATCACGTCTAGCCCTGCCGTGACTCTTAAAGCGCATCTATAGTTAATCTTACAGTCTCAAGAAGTAGTCATTAAGCAGGCAATAAACTTGAATTGTGTTTATCAGTAGGGAATTGGAAATACAAATTTACTATACAACATTGTTATACAGGTATTTAGGATCACACTATCTGCAATAGTACTCGTTCGACTTGAAATTAAATTTAGAAGTATAATAATTATGTTACAGACAGACACAGCATGTTTATCTCATCTAAACATGGCATTTCTTATAAAAGAAGATAAGGTATAAAAGTAGAAGAAGAATTAAATGATGCCACTTTAATGATGTGATATGAAGCTTTCAAGGACATTGGTGATTGATATCAAGGGATTCGGTAGATGCCCACCTGGATTTAATATTAAATAATCGATAATTGGGGGGGTGGGGGGGGGGGGGGGGGGGGGGTTCACTTTTGGGGTCCATCAAATTGAGAGAAATGGGGAAATCTTGATCTGCCAATGATTTCATTGTGGGGACCTTTGACTGGAAATTTATAAAAATTATCCTTAATCATTTTTTGATTACTTCTTACGTAATTCTTGTTGGGAATAGTATATATTACATATTATGGATATTTCAGATTAATTAACTTTCAAGTGCATTACTTAATTATAAAACAGCTCATAAATTTCATTATTCATTTACCCGTTCTCATTTTATAAATGTATGAATTAAATATCTTAGTCTTATTTTATGCTTTTTTTTCTTAAAATGAAGACACTATTTACTGGTTAAAATATGAAGATTCTCTGCCGTTATTATAACAAAAATGTTTAGTATAACTTGTCTAATTATCTTCCTTTCTTATTTTGCCTAACATAACATATAATCCATCGTTTCTTGACCATTTCTTTATTTGTATATGGCATATACAACTGTACATTTCAGTTTGTATGTATGTATTCATTATTTTCATGTATCCTCATATGCCTTTATATGTCTCTACCTCTAACCAAGAGATGCTAGTGATGAATTGACACGAAACAATTTATCAGTACCGTTAACCTATCTGACTGACTGATTACATTTCCTAATGTGTAGATTTCATATTTCACCAACACTAATTATTCTACATCTCCTTTGGGTATATCTGACATCAAATTCCATTTTAGGTTTAATGTTCTCAAAACCACACGAGATTTACATTTGAAACTGATATTTCTGTAACTATGTACACAGACTTCACAAATATATCCAACAAAGAATTATGTTTCAACAGTTGAATACACATGCAGCTGTGTCCATTCATGTTAAACAATAGCAATATAAAGCGTTATACTTTTTTAAACAAGTCGCTGTAATATTGGCATTTTATGTCATGATTTATAATTCAAATGTTATCATTATTCAAAACAATAGAGCAATATGTATGTGTTAACAGCTTGGTGGACTGATATGCGGACGAAGTGCCTTGCCCAGGACACAAGACAGGATGAGACCGAGGGCACAATTTTGTGGTGTCTCGAATCCGTGCCTTTGCCTTTAGAGGTCATCATGCTAACTACTGCATTCCGGTGATCAACATGAATTGATAAAAGGCACAAATATTTTACTTTTATCAACGGATGTTGATATATTTCATATCATCCAAAATCATCCCCCATCACTTTCAATGAAAAATGTAAATCTCAGAACACTTGTATTGAAATTCCAGTGCGGCGATGTCATAGCAATTTGTAGGGTATCGTACCAAATCTACTGTCAAAATGAGCCTACGTTCGGTCTCGTAACAGCGATATCCCCCGCGGAATTGAGTTTCAATGCCAAACTTGTCGTACCCAGACAGAGACCTAACTAAAAACACTAAGTCTGAATTTGAATGGATGTTCAACGTTGATATTGAAACTGTATAAACATCACATTTGTTGAAATCAACACTCAAACTGAAATGAATAGTGACTGCATATGAAGTTCGTGAGGAAAAAGGGAACATATATTCGTTAATTTATAAAGTATATACCAGCCTTCAGCGTTACGAGGGAAATCCTGTTGTGACAACCAGGGAATGCGCGTACAAATACCATGATTGAACTTGATAAAGTTAGTCACATTCTCCTCTTTACTAACCTTATACTACACTAAAAATTGATTAAGTACAGGTGCTTGGATGTAAACAGTCTGTACATTGTTGGTTTGTTTATGATATTTTCTGATAAGGATATGAACTTAAATGCAGTGTTTACTTTGATTACTGTATGATCCTATTGTTGTTGTCTAATTGAATGACTATACCATCTATTGAACGATTTGTAAATCTCCGAAATACCTTATAATTGGTATCTTGTTGTCTTCACCTAATGGACTCTCAATAATTGACAACATAAAAAATAGATAGAAAGGCAGCATATTTACAAAGCCGTTCAATCATTTAGAATCAAATCCGTCTTCAGGTGGTTTCTTTCTTTTATGACAATGAAAAAACAAATAATGAAAATGAAAAAGAGAATATTATCTTAAATAACTTATCTATCAAAGATGTTGACTGAAGTGTGAAAATTAATGCACCACATGGGAGACTTCTTGTTCATTATCTGTCAAGTTTGATCTTTAAATTCTAAAAAGAGATGAAAACATAACAGATTGATAGTAGATTGAGACGTTTGTCACGCATTTCAATTATATGGAATCATTGTAATTATCTCATGGGAAATGCTTTAATAATCAATAGCATTTTTTTTATTGTTTTCTGATATCCTATTTTAAAGATTTTTTTCAATCAAAAGTTTAGAAATGCTTCATTTTCACGAATGCCTCATGGGCCTTGATAACCTGAATTGACAAATGTCCAATGTCAAATATCTAAAACTTCAGAACAATAAAGCAGAAATATATTGGGGTTTTTTTATCGGATGTTAGAGGTAGGTTAACAACCCAATGGGATGTTGCTTTTTAGCCTTGAGTTAACAAAAACGTTACATTATTTGAAAAAAGTATTTCAAAGCCACTCAGTAAAGGCATATACTATAATCAGCTGCAGGTGAATTATTTGTGCGATTCATTTATTGAAAAGGAGGGGTCTCACCTTTGAGGACCAATCAATTTACATGCAAAAAATGGCAAGAAGGGGAAGCGGGTGTTTCGATCATATCACTGTTTCAAATCCTATTGATTTTACGTGTCTATTTACCGTATCACTGTTTCAAATCTCATTGATTTTCGTGTATACTATAACCTAACTTTCAGACGCATCCATGTATATTTAATTCGACTTACCCATTGTTAATCTGTTGCTTCACGATATTGACGCAAATAGAGAAACCAGCTTATCAAGTAGGCTAATTAGACACGTTGGTAACTTAATACAAGTTCGAAAATCGTTATTTCTCCTGAACTCAAACACAGTTTTACTATCAGTGCAAACGTATGATCTATCATAAATAAAATCTTATATTTATCAAAAATTTATAAGACGTCTCAGACAAATGAGACATGGATATGTAGGCTTGGTTGTGAGAAGGATATACAAATAAAGGTAAAGCAATACTAGGCTTTGACTAAAACTACCACAATCTCAGTCTGTGTTTTAACGTCATTGACTTGAGAATCGATACAAAACGCTCTATCAGTATCATCAGACTGTTTAAGTGTCCTATTGCGTGTAATTGATTCTTTCCGTACCGTGTACAGAGTAATTCTATACTTCCTCTGGGTATATTAACACATCTGACATAAAATTCCATTTCAAGTTGAATCATTCTTAACCACATGGGACATGATGACTTACTTATTTCACAAATCTGTTACTGTGCATAAAGTCTCCACGTGCATATGAAAAGAGTTTATTAACAGTTGAATAACAGAGAATAGTTTGACCTACAAGTGGCGATACGATATGTGTGTACTAACATGCAACAGAAGTAATAACTCTAGTGCGAAATTGTACATCAATTCATGATCGTATTCATAATTCATATATTTTAAAGGAGAGCCGTGTGAGACTCCATATATGTCGATATTTACTAAGACCAATGTCCAATTTAATTTAACCACTCTTGCACTTTTTTGCATGTCATATTTCTTAAATTTGCTATTTATTATAAATTTTTATACAATATATCGCTATGTTAGAGGATAAAACATCTCATTACACGACCCGATAAGCCGTATCTATTCAAAACGGTTATCCGTATTTGAAGAATAGGGTGCGATGTGTAAAGCGACGTTGGTGTAGAACTCTTCGGTGTGAGAGCTATATTCGTAGGTTTCATGAGAATTTGAGAGTTCAGACAGGAAGATTGTAGACCATTCCATTATGGTGCCATAATTAAAACTCTACTCTGAATGTTTAGGTATCGCTACATCAATCAGATTACTTGACCTGCCCAAGAGCGGCCATTTTAATGTGAACACCTTAAACGGCCGTTCGAAGGGAAATGGCCTCGCATGGCTTAACCGAACCATGTACATTTGTTTGGTCCATTTTCTATTGATTGAGGGGTATTATTCAGCCATTGATAACACTTATTTATCTGTTCGTGAGACCACTTTATTTCAGTAAGAACGGCTCCAATTAATCAAATATAAAACTCCATACCACTCTTGTCTACAATTGGATCAAGTGACATTTAACGGCAAAGATTAATCTGCATGAAAGGAATACATTTAAATATCACTATATTGTTTGAATTTGATTGTTTCATGTACATGAAACATTACTATGCTATATGTGTAAGTCTTTTTGCATCTAATAACCACAAAAGTCAAACCAATCGTTTAAACCTATCAGACTTAATGGTATATGTCAGAGAGCTATTTGAAATATCAATTTTCTATCTTTGCACGATGTAAAATATGTATATTAACGATATCAATGCCATAATATGCATTTTATAGTATATACCATTATAACTATTTTATTTAGTTTAGTTATTAGTCATTTAGTTAGGTTATTAGTTAGGGTTTAAGGTTAGGGTTGGTATTAGGGTTTAGGGTTAGGGTTAGCACTGGGGTTTAGGGATAGGGTTGGTATTATGGTTCAGGGTTAGGGTTAGCATTAGGGTTTAGGGTTAGGGTTAGCATTAGGGTTTAGGGTTAGGGTTAGTTTTTGGGTTTAGGGTTAGGGTTATCATTACGGTTAGGGTTGGTATTAGGGTTTAGAGTTAGGTTTAGCATTAGGGTTTAGGGTTAGGGTTGGTATTAGGGTTTAGGGTACGGGTTAGCATTAGGGTGAGGGTTAGGGTATCATCAGGGTTTAGGGTTAGGGTTGGTATTAGGGTTGGTATTAGGGTTTAGGGTTAGGGTTAGCATAAGGGTTTAGGGTTAGGGTTGGTATTAGGGTTTAGGGTAAGGCTAGCATTAGAGTTAGGGTTAGGGTTAGGGTTAGCATTAGGGTTTAGGGTTTAGGGTTAGGGTTGGTATTAGGGTTTAGGGTTAGCTTTAGGGTTAGGGTTAGGGTTAGGGTTAGGGTTAGCATTAGGGTTTAGTGTTAGGGTTAGGGTTATTTCTCCTGAACTCAAATACAGTTTTACTATCAGTGCAAACGTATGGAAATATATCAATCATAAATAAAAGCTCTTATTTATTAATTAATAAGAAGTCTGAGACACATGAAAAGTTCAACATACATGTAGACTTGGTTATGTTAAAACTACCACAATCTCAGTAAAATGTATGTTTTGTTTTGACGTCCTTGATGTGAGAATCGATACATTTACCAGTATCATCAGACTGTTATATTGTCCTATCGTGTGTAACTTTTACAGAGTAGTTCTATATATCCTCTGGGTATATTTAACACATCTGGCATAAAAATTCATTTCAGGTTGAATCATTCTTAACCACATGGACACGATGACTTACTTATTTCACAGATATGTAACTGTGTACAAAGGCTTCACGTGCATATACAAGGTAGAGTTTTCTAACAGTTGAATACAGTCGAATAACATGTTGACATACAGTTGAATAACATGTTGACATACAATTGAATAACATGTTGACATACAGTTGAATAACATGTTAACATACAGTTGAGTAACATGTTGACATACAGTTGAATAACATGTTGACGTGCAGTTGAATAACATGTTGACATACAGTTGAATAACATGTTGACATACAGTTGAATAACATGTTGACATACAGTTGAATAACATGTTGACATACAAGTTGTGATGCGGTATGTGTGTACTAACATGAAACAGAAGTGTTATCTTTGTTGTGAAATTTTACATCCTAATTTGTATCAACTATTCAAATATTTTAAAATATAAATCCAATTGGTACACTTAGAGGAAAGGCTTGTAAGGATACGACTTCATGTATTTCAATTAATTGTTTAATCGTTTATGTATGCACTTATTCAAATATCAAACTTTATAACACTCCTGACAACACTTTGATCAATTAGTATTTCATTGCCGAGATTAATCAACATGACACAATTACACATAAATATCATGTAATTTTTTTAATTTGATAGTTTGATGTACATGAAACATTGATATTACTATGATATATGTGTAATTCATTTACCATTTTATAACGACAGAATTATAACCAAAAGTTTAAACCTATCAAACTTAATGTTATATGCCAGAAAGCTCTTTTGAAATATCAACGTTTTATCTTTGCACAATGTAAAGTATGTATGTTAACGATACCAATGCCATTATATACATGTAAAAGTATAAACCTCTAGTGACGCTAATCCATTTTAGGGACTTAATTTATATATAGGTGCTCATCGTGTCTTTCAACCTTAGTTTGTCGGGATATTACTGAAGTAATCTTAATGTTACGTGAATCACTACCTCAGAACATCAAAGAATCTCCCGACATTGAGACGTTCAAAACCAGTCTGAAAACCTTTCCCTATAGAAGGTTCAATTTTCACTGACTATCTTCTCACGAATTCTCCTACTCTGTCTGAATATTGTAGTGCTTAGGAATGTACCTTGTGGATGGAAATAAGTCCAGTACAAAAATACTTAATATCATTATTTATACATCTTTTTATATTTTCTCTTTCAGCAAATACGATATGTTGTTTTACAAAATTGAATAACTAAAATGTGTATACAATAAACGTCAACTGGGTAATATTCAAAAGAATTTTAATTTTCCTTTGCGAAAGGCGTGTAGTGTTGTAATATATTTATAATATACATTGACGTTAACATCACAAAGGAAATGGTTAGTTCATATTGCAGCTTGATTTATGAACAAGAGTAGCCAACTTGTAATAGATACATGATGACACAAGTGGTGTATACAAAATATCATCGAGCTATCATCTCACGAGGGGGCGGAGCCCCCGAGTGAGTGATAGCGAGATGATATTTTGTATACACCCACTTTTGTCAATCATGTATCTGTTTTATCCAATGGGCAACGTTCGACAATTATGCGCCTGTCACGTGACATGACTTTCGCGCTTAATAATCAGTCTGGGGAAATCCGCTGTTAGAGATGGTTTACCCGTTTCACCTCAGGAAGTCAGTCGGGCTTTGGAACCATTCCCGCAGGCCCCTTTTCCGGCTGGTGTTTTCGAGGCATGTGGAATTTCTTCTTACATACATACATGTACATCAACATACAGAATTGTCAAGTGAACATTAATTATCACCCCCAAATGACTGTTCATTATTTTCCGCTGGATTGATTGCCTTCGTGTTAATTAATGACGATTTAAAAACAATGGTGTTTTTTTTTAGATTTTTTTTTATAGTTTCTAGTTTTATAGTTTCTTCAGCTGATCATTTGTTTTTATCATTAAAAGAGTACTGAGTGACATTTGTTTTGTTTTTCTATTGAGCGACATACATCCCTTTGATCTCATCTGGTTTTGCAACAATGTTGTAATTACTCAAGGTCGCCAGCCAGGTGTCTGTAGCTCCGCCCTTCGACCGCCCTGCTTCTCCACGGTCGTCCTATCAGAGAGTTTAAAATAACTGTGGCTGATAAATAAGTGACGTCATGGATACAACCACTATTTTCTTGATACATGATATATCGTCTCAAATACATCAAAGGGAATTTAACCGCCCATTGGATAATAAGTAGAGACATGTCATTTAGTTCCTTTAAGCAACAATAGTATCTTTATTTTCTAACAAAATGTGCTGAAGAACATTTGAAAGACTAAACATCATTAGTCTTTGTGATTTCAAAATTCATTTCTCGTTCATTTCACAAGTCAGTATTCTCTGTTTCATATATATCTAATAACATTTATATAAGTAATAAATGATGTTTGTAACAGTTAGACGTTCCTTACATATCGCAAAAACAAACGGAATCCTTCAAATTACCAGTAATCAACCGGAAGGAATACTATACCACAGCAATAAAATCTCGTTCAGGAATATGACAAAATCTAGATAATCATAATTCATATTAATAAAGGGAAGCCCTCTTTGTGTCAATATATCGTGATCATTCTTCTATGACTCTTAAAATTTGAGTGGATTAATTCTTAAATGTTAAACCTTTTTTAACTTTTAACTAACACAAATAAACTAGAAGGTGTTTTTACTGGTAAAAACAGGTGTCTCCCCTTTTGCGTCGATCGATCAATTAGTTTTGGAGTTCTTCTCCAGAAACAAACCCTACCCTTCAAAAAGACAAAGTATTAATTGTTAAATATTTTTCTCAATAAAGTTCAATTCCCAAAAGGAACATCTACATAATATGAGGAGGCATACCCTTCAAATAGGCACGGTCGAAATTGTCATTGAAACATATAATATCTAAAGGAGTTCAAACAAGTGCATTTCAAAATTGGTGAATATTGGACAAGTAGTTCTAGATTAATGCTCAGTAACAGACCAGGAAGACAATGAAGGAGGACAAGAGATGGTTATTAATACATCTGATGAAATAAACTGTGAAGAACTGATATTCTCTGAGTTCCCTTTTTTTATTTTGATAAAATAGTCATTTTTATCATGAAGAAGAATCATATAAAGTGTTGCAGAGACTAATAATAGTCAGTCTCATTTAACTAAACTTAAACAAAGTCCAAACAAAGAAGACAGGACATGCATGATAGGAAGCAAGTTCATATGAGAAGTATTTCGATATATGTCCTTTTCAAGATGCTGTCGCCAATCAAAATAAAGTTTTATAATCAGAGAGGTTGTTTACATAACCTTACACAAACAACTTGCTAATCATATAAACAGCCGCATCAGTGTATTTCGTAAATGTGGCAGAAACGCTCCCTCGTTCATCAAAAATTGTTCTGGAAACTGATTTACACTGACTTTTGTGTATAAATCTTTTGAAATATGATTTACTGTCTGCTTTTAGATGCTACCTAGGTTATTGAGATTGACAAGACTAGAAATAAGGTATTTTTGTCATATACATGTAGATTATTAACATCCACATGTTTTGCTTGTATTTTCTCACATGGTAGTAAAATGCAGTGCTAATCATTATGCAATTATCAGATTTTGATCATTCATCATAACCAAAACGAGGTTATAAAAATGCTGTTTTCTATATTACTTGATTTCCCATTACAGATTTGAAATATATATAATATAAAGTCGCATGGGCTGATTTCTATAATACATAAGTTCTCATAAAAATATTGAAAAATACTTCACATAAATTGGCACCCTAGCCAACAGGAAATGAATGTGCTGTTAATCTCCTACAGCAACCATAAAGAAGCAGAGGCTTGTGATGTTGTGTCATGGGAACCTTGATATCTTATCACTTAACACATTACAAGCTTCAACAACAACAAACCCTCTGTTCTGAAGATACCTGGTAGAATCAATGAAAATATATAGAATACTAAGCGATGTCCCATTTGATAACATGTTTATGAAACGAGTGAATGGTTTTGTATTTTAACGAGGAGGGCGAGTTAAATACCGACGCCATTCTCGAGTTTAGTATTCTGTTTATTACACTATTATGTAAATAGCGCTGAATTGCAAGAAAATCGAGTTTATTGACGTTTTTGCAAAAAAATTCCCACGTTATTGAAGTCGTGCGGCTGACATTGTGTCGTCAACCAAAAACGACTATGACGTCACGCTCCCATTATGACGTTATGGCAGCATGCTGTGGTATCACACATGTGTGATACCAACTCATAGTTACCTAATGAGTGATATTATCATGGTTGAGTAATAAAAACATGTATTGCTACTGACAATGAGTGGAGACTGTGTCAAATATTTGTTACTCAACGTGACAGAACATCAGATTAGAATTTTCTTCAAACCAAATAATAACAGACATCACTGTTCATATTTTACCATATGTTCGTAGCCTTGTAGTAAGGCTACGATGTGTCTCGTTAAATCTTTTGGAAAGCATACTTTGCAGAAGTCACTCCAACAAGTGCTATTGATAAAGAATGGCCATTTGTAGTTTGTGTCATTGTCAGACCAATTTCTAGCATGAGAAGAATAGCAAATGTTATTCTTCAAGTCTTCTGAAGTTTTCATAACTCAAAACTTTACTTTCTGAGCTAAGTGCCACCATCCATGAAGACATTATAGATACATAGATATACACCAGCTGGTAGCTGAAAGGATGAGAGAATGTTTGTAAACAAGCAGATTGTGGGAAATATGTTTGGGCGGACACAAAGTCTTTGGTAGAGAAAGTCAATCTGTTGACATGCTTAACCTGAAGTTTTTTAATCAATGTTTTGGGCCTTGAAATAAATGTACTGGAAAGAAAATCGACCTTTTTATTTTGGCAGATTTAACAGTGTCAATTTAATGTAACTTCACAGTGAAACTGAGAATGTTGTTTCATATGGATCATTGATATTTTGTGTCAATAAATGTCTAGTGAAGTAACTTAAGTGTGCATTCATTCAATACATGTTTTTCCAGCTTAAAGTGAAAGTAAACATGTATTGTCATCTAAATTCAGATACCATACATGTTTTATGTACAGTGTTTCATTCTCTGATTAGTAACGTGCTGTCTATCTTCCTTAATAAGAGGATAAACTATTGAAACATCAAATTATTATTCATCAGAATTCTCTCGTGTGGGGATTGTTAACTGTTAACCTTCTGAGAGATGCAAGAAGCCAATGATACATTAATTCAGATCTCGCTTGAAATGGATGAAATCATTTTATTAATGGGAAGCAAGACAAACTGTTTCAAAAGGATTACTGAACAAGTACTGAACAAAGATGTGGTAAAGTTGAAACAAGATCCTTCAAAGACATCCTGTTATTTACACACAAATTACTTAAAGTTTCAAAGCTATTTTAGAAAAAAATAAGGACATATTGATAATTGAAAATATCCTCGTTGACATTCCTAATAGATTTATTAATGTTTTAGTTAAAAGGATTGCTGTAAATATCACATGAGACAGGTTCTGATTATCAAGATGAAAGTTTAGGAAAATGAATTAGAAATACCCCAAGGTGTACGATTTTATAGATGTTTAATGAAGATAACATATTTCAGTGACATTTTAGCAGACATGTTATGTAAAGATACAAATATTTATTTTATTGTATGTTCTCCCTTTATTAATGTCAAAACATGATAAAACAATGTTTTAGTACCACATTAGCTGAAAGGCATTTTTCTTAGTTTGCTTTAAATTAAAATGTTAAATCTCATGTTTGCACTGTGTTCTGAAATACGTTTTATTTGAATCGGGAAATCTTGGATATTGTCAAAATTCACTAGATGGACTCCTTGTCACCGAGGAAAACGGGTAAAATGATAATTTTGGTGTTCACTGGCAAAAAAAAATTAAAGGAAGAACTTCCCTAAAAGCTGTGTGACTATGCTCTGTTCGTAGTCAAAGGCAGATAACCTGTATCAGCCTGTCGGCAAGGGAAAATGTCATTTCAAACTTTGACTTGTACTCAAGGAAATATTTGATAAACAAAGTATGATGTTTTTAAGAGCATTTAGAACTGGTATACATAAGAACAGGAATGTAAAGTTTCAGAGTATATACTCCAAAACATTGTGTATTTTCACATGATAGAAGTTGTTATCCAGAAAATCGTCCTGTTCTTAAACATAGTATGACGAGGTTGTTTTCATATTACATCCTGAATCAGCCCTCGACAAAAGTGCTCATCCTAAAATGTGGGTCTCAAACTGATACGAATGTGATGTGAAAACACCCATACAATATTATATATTGACTGTCTCAATCTGATAAACTTATCTGTGCTCGTTGGTGTGGAATACCATGAATATGTATATTTTCATGTCTACCACCACTACAATATTAGACTACAACAGTACGTGTATTGATAATTCAATAGAGTCACTTTATATAGTTATTTTCTAGATGTCTGTTAATTCTATTGTTAACACATTATCAATTTGCCATAGAAACTACGTATCATGTTTACAATAAATTATGTGAGGACATACACATATAGTTTTGTTGATGACCTTTTATTTAAAACAAATTTTATTAATCAATGTTCATGCTTTCATGCTTTTTTTTAATGTATATACTGAAAATATTCATATTGAACAAGAATATCTCCGTTCCCGATCACTCTAGCCATATTGAAAATTAGAACTTTAAGATGAAATAATAATTAAGTTAAATGACAGTGTTTTCAAACCTTTGATTACATTAATATACCCAAAAAGAGATCCTGTTCTGCAAATTTGTTTTACTTTTTTTACTTTCTATTTCTCGATAAACATTAAGGCATAACTTTAGAATCGCTGACATGTGTATTGATAATTCAATAGAGTCACTTTATATAGTTATTTTCTAGATGTCTGTTAATTCTATTGTTAACACATTATAAATTTGCCATAGAAACTACGTATCATGTTTACAATAAATTATGTGAGGACATACACATATAGCTTAGTTGATGACCTTTTATTTAAAACAAATTTTATTAATCAATTATCATGCTTTCATGCTTTTTTTCATGTATATACTGAAAATACTCACATTGAACAATAATATCTCCGTTCCCGATCACTCTCAAATTAATATACCCAAAAAGAGATCCTGTTCTGCAAATTTGTTTTATTTTTTTTTACTTTCTATTTCTCGATAAACATTAAGGCATAAATTTAGAATCGCCGACATATGATAAATAATGAGGACTTCAATGTGTACTAAAAAGAGTTTTTCCCCTGATGAGAAATAAGATTCATTTATTTTGTTAGTAGAATCTTTGAACCTGGGATAAACATATCAGAATAACATATAAATAGGTAATTCTTAGAGAGAAAATATTTTCGTAGTTAGATTAAGGTAAATAACATAAAGCCCTCATCATGCTCATGATGAAAGAACAACGCCAGCATTTGTTTGTTTGATCTCAGAAGATTCTTCGATCACTACTAGCGTCTGTATAACTGTGTCATCCAAAAAATATGTGTAACTGTGGTGTGGTGTTTTCCTGTTAGCAAGTTGGGAACAAATGAATGTGAAATAAGATAATGAAATTATGGGAGACTGCAAGCAAGGCAGGGTGTTGCATTATTATCAAAGATGATATTTCAATTTCTCATATATCTAACCATGTCCATGTCTTTGGAGAACTTTCAAAACTTTAACAGTTTAGTTTTATTTTGAAATAACAGCTCAATTACTGCAGTTGTTATTGTAATTTTTCTGTTACATTACAGCAATTGAACAGAGAAACGAAATATTAAAAAAACCAATATAAGCTACTTCAGTATGCGTCTTTGGTTTCCTTTTTTTGATCGATTATAAAACAGATACGATATATAACAAAATCAGGTAAATATTTTCTTAAGAATTATTTATCAAAGGTTCTGAAACTTCTTGTTCATTAAATTTAAATTGGATGCTGGAGCTTTTGTAAAAAAGATAAAGAGAGAAACTTTATCTGAAACATTACAAATCCATCTTTTTTGTTTATTCAATCTGTGCACATGTGAAATTCTTGATAAATATCTCAAGATGCATGTTTTTACCAAATTGTAGATTTTAAAACATATGCCCAGAAATATTGTGATCCAATAACGTTTATCTTTCCTTACAGTAAAATACTCGTTTTTGATTGGCTAACGGTCGTTACATTTTTATTCATGTACCTCGTCAGTCTCAAGGTGTACAAATTTCATGTACCCTGCTGCCATAGTAACAGCTCCTAGCTGAGAGTAGGTGTCGCATTATGGTGAGATGACGTTATAAAATTACGCACGCGGTGTACGGAGTTTTGAACAGTTCGATCAGCTGTTTGCGGGTCTATTAATTACAGACTTATTTTCCCAATAGTTGCTGCTTTGTTGGGAAACAAATCTTATTTTGCATTGTTTGCACACTCAATTAAATAAAGAATAACTCGTTTTAAGGCATTTAAAAGTTTGTAGAAATACGTTAAATGACTTTTAACATTTCAGTCGAGACGGTTGACGCCATTTTGTTTACGTTTAGGGTCAAGGTCATTCAAGTGATATCAGCTGATCAGTCACTCGCAGTCAAAACGCAATATCTATAATAATACTAATTTTATTGACGTGAAGGAAAGATAAATACGTTGTATACTTCTCCCTCGGGTAATACGGTCTCATGTACCATCTTTGTACCAGTGGCACCCTCGCCTGAAGGCTCGGCGACACTGGTACAAAGATGGTACATGAGACCGTATTACCCTCGTGAGAAGCATACAACTTATATTGTTTCAGTGTTCCAAAAATGGATATTATGATTGCTATTATGTTAAAAGAAAATAAATAGATTAAGAAAGCCATAAGCAACTTATCTGTCAACTCTCCTGATATGGTTAACATTCTTTAATCATTTGGATAAGAACAACGTTTGTCATTAAATGAGCTTTATATTCTTTGAAATGAATTATTTACGAAATGAGATGCAATTAAGGGGTATGAAATATGTGAGATCATCATCTTCACAACAAATGGTGTGGTAATGTAGAAGTTTGGATAATGCTATTTTTAGACTTCATCTTCATTAGAAAGTTCCCGCAATGACGAACTAAAGTTCTTCTTCATTTCAAAAGTGCAACAACGGAGAGGTTTGGACTATGATATGTGAAAACTCCTTCTTCAGTACAAAGGTGCAGCAGTGAAGAGGTACTAAATACTACAAGAACAATCAACGACTTGAGAGGAATTACGGATTATCTGTCCCGAGTTAATTATTGTGATTTAGCAAGGAGTTTGATATAATAATTCACGAGGGACAGATAATTCGTAATTCCGAGCACCAAGTTGGTTATTTTTTTTCTTACCCAAGATCATTTTAATGCTAAAAATATTTTAAAAAACAAGACGCCAATTCACGATCTTTGATTTGACTGTAAAATACAAATTGTAGTCATATGCCATTCATAAACTATTCAACACCTTCAAGACGCGCATATCTAAATAGTTTGCAACTTGCGTTCTTAATTCAGAAAGATTCTAAAGTAACTGTTGAATTTCATTCCCAAATTGCTTTTTTGGCATAGTAAACAACTCGTTTATATTGTTAACATTGTCGCAGAATTAGAGAAAATTAATGAAAACGTGAACTAACAATTGAAAGTTGGAATGCAAGATAGGAGTGTAATTACGTCACCAAATGACGTCATGATTGATGACGTCACAAAGCCATGATTCACGGCAGTGCAGCCAGTGACTCTTGCATGCTGCTTCGCCTTACAATTTAGTTCCGTAAATACCGTTTTGAAAACATAGGTTGAACATGATTTTATGTTGTAAATGTTTTACTGACGTGTGACTTCAAATTGTTCAATTATGTGATTTAACAGGAGAGCTAAGCAATTCATGAATGAGTACAAAGTAGTTCCATTAACCAATCAAAACGCATGTTATATTTTGAAAAACTTAAACTTCCATGACCATTATGAAAACTTTAATACCCGGCATATCTTTGCCCGCCTGGGTAAGAATTTTTTTTAATTTTCATCTTCAAAGCAGAAAAATTATCTTTAGGTTTTCTTACATAAATAGATAAAGACTAAGAGTTGTAAGAAAATTAAACACCCAAGGATTCATCATTAATTACTCTTGTGAAAGAAAATCTACATGAACAATTAGTGGACAATTTGATGTCTGATGATGGTTAAAGTTTAGTGATATTTCTTCTTGATGGTGGGAGATACTTATATAGAACATCCTACTTGTGCATTTGGATCGTTTGTATTGAACGAGAAGATGTCATGGAAGCGGAGGAACAACGAGTTCGAAGAACGAGTTGTTCCTCCGCTTCCATGACAGCTTCGAGTTCAATACAAACGATCCAAATGCACAAGTAGGATGTTCTATATTTATTATATACCCCTTTTTATTAGCAAATTTGTAATCAAATAAAGTTGCATATATTTACTAGGACGACGTGCTGCGTATTGATACATGGACGGTTGCTTGACCAGCACGACTCACGATTTGATATCTTAATAATATCTTTATTTTCTCATTTGTCAACCCAATAGAGCTGTAAGTGAAATTTTCTTCAGTGTGGTAACATAATTCAAACATCAAATTTGCTTTACTATTATTTAATTACAAAGAACTGAAAATAAGAAAAAACATTCAGGCTTCTGTCCGTCGTGCTTCTTTCGAATGACATAACCATGGTTATGACGTCACACAAGTTAACGGTTGTGACGTCACAGTGACGCAGCATCGCTAGTGAAACTTTCGGCAATGCTTTCGATTCCCCGTACACTTTGTGCTTTTCCTGCCTTGTTAATGATAATTTGAGTGACATTTTCTCTGCTTGTGTTGTTAATATTCAGCCAATTCCATACTGATACTTTAATCAACTGAAAAAATACTAGCAGTGTTATTAAAACATAAATTCCGGAGATTATATTGGGAAAAAAAATTAAAGTACGGAAAACTCCGAGAAGTGCCGAAGTTTAGAGAAAGTAGAACCTCCAGCCGTGCAATACGAAATTCACCGTGCAATACGGAAATCTCATCTTAAGTTAACATGGGTATATAATAAATAATAGTATGGATCTACATCCCTTACTATGTATTATTGTGTACAGTGCACCAAGGCCACGCCCTCTACAGAAGAAGAAATATTAGATTATAGCAAAAAAAAGGATTATCACTCTTGTTGATGACGAGTGAACTAAACAAGATAAGTAAAACTACATATCAATAACATACCAGATAGTACATTAAGATTTGGCAATATTAAAGGATTTAGAAAGCATGGATGATTTATTAATTATTTGAAGACTTACCATGTCAGAATAAAATATTGTAGAAAATGAGACTCAAAGCACTAAATCTGAATTTAAATTGATGTCAACATCAGTTGAGGCAAACCCTCAATGAGCATGATATGCAGTTTGGGAAACATGAATTCGTAAATTGTGCAAGAAATGAAAAGGTCATGCATGTTCCAGTGGTCACATGGATGTTTTCAGTGTCTCAGAATCAAGGACCTGAAATTTGAAATGGTGTTCCTCCATACTTACTTGTTGTGCTGCATGAAAACCATTAGTATTACATTGGATATTTGTCCATGCCATAAGTCCATCAGGCCTTTCAGACCTTGTGAGCTAAACACTAAGAGAGACAGAGAGAGGGAGTGACAGTGAGGGAGAGACCGAGGGATCGCATTTATAAAACCATTCCATCATTTAGATTCAAAACCTCTCAATAAAGTTTATTTTCTTTGATCACAGGGAAACTGCAAAACTGAAAGTCCAACGGTAATTAATCATGTCTTAAACAACGTGTTTATTAACGAAATGGACCGAAAAGGTATGAAATACAGCACATGAGAGACCGCTTATTCATTATCTGACAATTTCGGAAATTTCAATTTCTAAGAAGATTTGAAAACATGAAAGATTGATACTTGATTGAAGACGTTTGTAAAACATTTCCATTATCTGGAATCATTTTAAATATCTCATGGGAAATAATTTAATAATTCAAAGCGTTTCAACAAACATGGCGGCCCCCAGGTCGAGCCAAAGTGACGGTTTATAGTTTATGTAACTATTAAACCAATTGGCCAAATGCAAACATATTTTGTGAGAAAATCCCTGATAACTCAATCATTTATGGGAAAAAATTTGAAATTACGCTGGAATATTCCCTTACTTATAAAACAGCTCATGAAATTCATTATTCATTTATCCGTTCTCATTTTATAAATGTAAGAATTAAATATCTTTTTTATGCTGTTTTTCTTAAAATGAAGACACGATTTACTGGTAAAAAGAAGAAGGTTCTCTGCCATTATCGTAACAAAAATGTTTAGTATAACTTGACTAATTATATTCCTTTCTTATTTTGCCTATCAGAACATATAATTCATCGTTTCTTGACCATTTCTTATTTGTATATGACATATACTACTGTATATTTTAGTTTGTATGTATGTATACATTATTTTCATGTATCCTTATATGCCTTTATATGTCTCTAACTCTAACCAAAAGATTTGAATTGACACGAAACAATTTATCAGTACCGTTAACCTATCAGACTGACTGATTAATTGTCCTAATGTGTAGATTTCATATTTCACCAACAATAATTATTCTACACCTCCTTTGGGTATATATAACATCAAATATCATTTTAGGTTCAATGTTCTAAAAAACACGAGATTTACATTTGAAACTGATATTTCTGTAACTATGTACAAAGACTTCACAAAAATATCCAACAAAGAAATATGTTTTAACAGTTGAATACACATGCAGTTGTGTCCATACATGTTAAACAATAACAATATAAAGCTTTATATTTTTTAAACAAGTCACTGTAATATTGGCATTTTCAGTCATGATTTATAATTAAGATTTTATCATTATTCAAAACAATACAGCAATATTTATTTGTTAACAGCTTGATGGATTGATGTGCGCAATGTGGAGGAAGTGCCTTGCCCAGGACACAAGACAGGATGAGACCGAGGGCATAATTTGTTGGTGTCTCGAATCCGTGCCTTTGCCCTTAGAAGTCATCATGCTAACAATTGTACCCCTGTGATCAACACGATAAAAAGGCACAAATATTACTTTTATCAACGGATGTTGATATATTTCATATCATCCAAAATCATTCCCCATCACTTTCGATGAAAAATGTAAATCTCAGAACACACGTATTGAAATTCTAGTGCGGCGATTTCATAGCAATGTGTAGGGTATCGTACCAAATCTACTGTCAAAACGAGCCTACGGTCGGTCTCGTAACAGCGATATCTCCCGCGGAATAGAGTTTTAATGCCAAACTTGTCGTACCCAGTCAGAGACCTAACTAAAAGCACTAAGTCTGAATTTGGATGGAATCAACTTGATAAAGTTAGTCACATTCTCCTCTTTACTAACCTGATACTACACTAAAAAGTGATTAAGTACAGGTTCTAGTCGCCACATGGATGTAAACAGGCTGTACATTGTTGGTTTGTTTATGATATTTTCTGATAAGGATATGAACTTAAATGCAGTGTTTACTTTGATTAATGTATGATCCTATTGTTGTTGTCTAATTGAATGACTATACCATCTATTGAACGATTTGTAAATCTCCGAAATACCTTATAATTGGTATCTTGTTGTCTTCACCTTATGGACTCTCAATAATTGACAACATAAAAAATAGATAGAAAGGCAGCATATTTACAAAGCCGTTCAATCATTTAGAATCAAATCCGTCTTCAGATGGTTTCTTTCTTTTATGACAATGAAAAAACAAATAATGAAAATGAAAAAGAGAATATTATCTTAAATAACTTATCTATCAAAGATGTTGTCCCAAGTGTGAAATACACCACATGGGAGACTTCGTGTTCATTATCTGTCAAGTTTGATCTTTAAATTCTCTAAAGAGATGAAAACATAAAAGATTGATAGTTGATTGAGACGTCTGTCACGCATTTCAATTATATGGAATCATTGTAATTATCTCATGGGAAATGCTTTAATAATCAATAGCATTTTTTTTATTGTTTTCTGATATCCCATTTTAAAGATTTTTTTCAATCAATAGTTTAGAAATGTTTCGTTTTCACGAATGCCTCAGGGGCCTTGATAACCTGAATTGACAAATGTCCAATGTCAAATATCTAAAACTTCAGAACAATAAAGCAGAAATATATTGGTTTTTTTATCGGATGCTAGAGGTAGGTTAACAACCCAATGGAATGTTGCTTTTTAGCCTTGAGTTAACAAAAACGTTACATTATTTGAAAAAAGTATTTCAAAGCCATTCAGTGAAGGCATCTACTATAATCAGCTGGAGGTGGATTATTTGTGGGGTTCACTTATTGACAAGGAGGGGTATCACCTTTGAGGACCAATCAATTTACGTGGAAACAATGGCAAGAAAGGTAAGGATCATATCACTGTTTCAAATCCTATTGATTTTACGTGTCTATTTACCTTATCACTGTTTCAAATCTTCAGACGCATCCATGTATATTTAATTCAACTTACCCATTGTTAATCTGTTGCTTTACGATATTGACGCAATTAGAGAAACCAGCTTATCAAGTAGGCTAATAAGACTCACGTTGGTAAACATTTTACTTAATACAAGTTCAAGTATCGTTATTTCTCCTGAACTCAAACACGGCTTTACTATCAGTGAAAACGTATGATATATCATAAAAAAAATATCTTATTTATCAAATATTAATAAGAAGTCTCAGACAAATGAGACATAGATATGTAGACTTGGTTGTGAGAAGGGTATACAAATAAAGGTAAAGCAATACTAGGCTTTGACTAAAACTACCACAATCTCAATCTTTGTTTTAACGTCATTGACTTGAGAATCGAAACAAAACGCTCTATCAGTATCATCAGACTGTTTAAGTGTCCTATTGCGTGTAATAGATTCTTTCCGTACCGTGAACAGAGTAATTCTATACCTCCTCTGGGTATATTAACACATCTGACATAAAATTCCATTTCAAGTTGAATCATTCTTAACCACATGGGACATGATGACTTACTTATTTCACAAATCTGTTACTGAGCATAAAGGCTCCACGTGCATATGAAAATAGTTTATAAACAGTTGAATTACAGAGAATAGTTTGACCTACAAGTGGCGATACGATATGTGTGTACTAACATGCAACAGAAGTAACAACTCTAGTGAGAAATTGTACATCAATTCATGATCGTATTCATAATTCATATATTTTAAAGGAGAGCCGTGTGAGACTCCATATATGTCGATATTTACTAAGACCAATGTCAAATTTTATTTAACCACTCAAGCACTTTTTGGCATGTCATGTTTTCTCAAATTTGCCATTTATTATCACTTTTTATACAATATATTGCTATGTTAGAGGATAAAACATCTCATTACACGACCCGATAAGCCGTTTCTATACAAAACGGTTATCCGTATTGGAAGAATATGGTGTGATGGGTAAAGCGACATTGGTGTAGAACTCTTCGGTGTGAGAGCTATATTCGTAGGTTTCATGCGAATTTAAGAGTTCAGACACGAAGATTGTAGACCATTCCATCATGGTGCCATGATTAAAACTCTACTCTGAATGTTTAGGTATCGCCACATCAGTCAGATCACTTGACATGCCTAAGGGCGACCATTTTAATGTGAACACCTTAAACGGCCGTTCGAAGGGAAATGGATTCGCATAGCTTAACCGAACCATGTACAATTGTTTGGTCTGCTTTCTATTGATTGAGGGGTATTATTCAGCCATTGACACTTATTTATCTGTTCGTGAGACCACTTTATATCAGTAAGAACGGCTCCAATTAATCAAATATAAAACTCCTTACCACTCTTGTCAACAACTGGATCAAGTGACATTTAATGGCAAAGATTAATCTGCATGAAAGGAATACATTTAAATATCACTATATTGTTTGAATTTGATAGTTTGATGTACATGAAACATTACTATGCTATATGTGTAAGTCATACGCATCTAATAACCACAAAATACAAACCATTCATTTAAACCTATCAGACTTAATGGTATATGTCAGAGAGCTATTTTGAAATATCCATGTTCTATCTTTGCACGATGTAAAGTATTATGTTAACGATACCAATGCCATAATGTGCATTTTATAGTATATACCGTTATAACTATTTTATTTAGTTTAGTTATTAGTCATTTAGTTAGGTTATTAGTTAGGGTTTAGGGTTAGGGTTGGTATTAGGGTATAGGGTTAGGGTTAGCATTAGGGTTTAGGGTTAGGGTTGGTATTAGGGTTTAGGGTTAGGATTAGCATTAGGATTAAGGGTTAGGGTTGGTATTAGGGTTTAGGGTTAGGGTTAGCGTTGGGGTTTAGGGTTAGGGTTGGTATTAGGGTTTAGGGTTAGGGTTAGCATTATGGTTTAGGGTTAGGGTTACTTTTTGGGTTTAGGGTTAGGGTTAGCATTAGGGTTTAGGGTTAGGGTTGGTATTATGGTATAGGGTTAGGGTTAGCATAAGGGTTTTGGGTTAGGGTTTAGGGTTAGGGTTAGCATTAAGGTTAAGGGTTAGGGTTAGCATTATGGTTTAGGGTTAGGATTGGTATTAGGATTTAGGGTTAGGGTTGGTATTAGGGTTTAGGGTTAGGGTTAGCTTTAGGGTTAGGGTTAGCATTAGGGTTCAGTGTTAGGGTTATATGGTTATTTCTCCTGAACTCAAATACAGTTTTACTATCAGTGCAAACGTATGGAAATATATCAATCATAAATAAAAGCTCTTATTTATTAATTAATAAGAAGTCTGAGACAAATGAAAAGTTCAAAATAGATGTAGACTTGGTTATGTGAAAACTACCACAACTTCAGTAAATGTATGTTTTGTTTTGACGTCCTTGATGTGAGAATCGATACATATCATCAGACTGTTATATTGTCCTATCGTGTGTAATTTATTCTTTCAGTAACTTGTACAGAGTAGTTTTATATCTCCTCTGGGTATACTAACACATGTGGCATGAAAATTCATTTCAGGTTGAATCATTCTTAACCACATGGATATGATGACTTACTTATATATTTCACAGATCTGTAACTGTGTACAAAGGCTTCACGTGCATATGCAAGGTAGAGTTTTCTAACAGTTGAATACAGTTGAATAACATGTTGACATACAGTTGAATAACATGTTGACATACAGTTGAATAACATGTTGACATACAGTTGAATAACATGTTGACATACAACTGGTTATGCGATATGTGTGTACTAACATGCAACAGAAGTGGTATCTTCGATGCGAAATTGTACATCCTAATTTGTATCAACTATTCAAATATTTTAAAATATAAATCCAATTGGTACAATAAGAGGAAAGGCTTGTAAGGATACGACTTCATGTATGTCAATATTTACTAAGAACAGTGTACAATTAATCCTTTAATTGTCTAAGCGTTCATGTATGCAATTATTCAAATATCAAACTTTATAACACTCTTGACAACACTTTGATCAAGTAGTATTTCATTGCCGAGATTGATCAACATGACACAAATACACATAAATATCATGCAATTTTTTTAATTTGATAGTTTGATGTACAAGAAACATTGATATTACTATGATATACATGTAAGTCATTTACCATTTTATAACGAAAGAATTATAACCAAAAGTTTAAACCTATCAAACTTAATGTTATATGCCAGAGAGCTCTTTTGAAATATCAACGTTTTATCTTTGCACAATGTGAAGTATGTATATTAACGATACCAAAGCCATTATATACATGTAAAAGTATAAATCTCTAGTGACGCTAATCCATTTTAGGGACTTAATTTATATATAAGTGCTCATCGTGTCTTTCAACCTTAGTTTGTCGGGATATTACTGAAGTAATCTTAATGTTACGTGAATCACTACCTCAGAACATCAAAGAATCTTCCGACATTGAGACGTTCAAAACCTGTCTGAAAACCTTTCCCTATAGAAGGTTCAATTTTCACTGACTATCTTCTCACGAATTCCCCTACTCTGTGTGAATATTGTAGCGCTTAGGAATGTACCTTGTGGATGGAAACAAGTCCAGTACAAAAATACTTAATATCATTATTTATACATCTTTTGATATTTTCTCTTTCAGCCAATACGTTATGTTGTTTTACAAAATTGAATAACTTAAATGCGTATACAATAAACGTCAACTTGGTGATATTTAAAGGAATTTTAATTTTCCTTTGCGAAAGGCGTGTAGGCTTGCATCATCTTTATGATATACATTGATGTACATGTAAACATCACATAGGAAATGGTTCTTATTGCAGCTTGACTTATGAACAAGAGCAGCCAACTTTAAGTAGAGACATGTCATTTAGTTCCTATTTAAGCAGTAATGGTATCTACTTTTTCTTACAAAATGTGCTGAAGAACATTTGAAAGACTAAACATCATTAGTCTTTGTGATTTCAAGATTCAGTTCTCATCCATTTCACAACTAAGTCCTCTCTGTTTCATTTATATCTAATAACATTTATATAAGTAATAAATGATGTTTGTAACAGTTAGACGTTCCTTATATATCGCAAGAACAAACGGAATCCTTCAAATTACCATTAATCAACAGAAAGGAAGACAACACCATAGCAATAAAATCTCGTTCAGCAATATGACTAAATCTAGATAATCATAATTTATATTAATAAAGGGAATCCCTCTTCGTGTCAATATATCGTGATCAATCTTCTATGACTCTTAACATTTCAGTGGATTAATTTTAAAATGTTAAACCTTTAACTTATAATAAAAAAAATAAACTAGAAGGTGTTTTTACTGGTAAAAACAGGTGTCTCTCCTTCCCCCAATTTAATTCCACTAATTACCCTTTTAAAAGATACATTGCAAATTGTTACCAGCTAAACAGAAAAAAGGCACATGATATGAGGAGGAAGTATACCAGATTTGGTGTGGATCGATGAATTCGTTTTAGCGTTCTACTCCAGAAACAAACCCTACCCTTCATAAAGACAAAGTCTTAATTGTTGTCTAGAGAACAAAATATCTTTTTCAAAAAAGTTCAAATTCCCAAAAGGAACATCTACATGATATGAGGAGGCAGTATACTTAATTTGGTTAGGATTGATCATGTAGTTTGGGAAATCAGCTCCGGAAAGAAACCCTACCCTTCAAACAAATTGTCGTTGAAACAACTGCATACAAAATTTTGGAAAGATTGGTAAAGGTGATTTAGATTAAAGCTCAGGAATGGACCAGGAAGACAATAAGGGGGGCAAGAAAGGGTTATTCATACATCTGATAAAATATGTTATGAAGAACTGATATTCTCTGGGTCACCTTTTTATATTTCAATGAACGGTATTTCAGAGACTAATAGTCAGTCTCATTTAACTTAACTTAACTTAACAAACTCCAAACAAAGAAGACAGACAGGTATAATAGGAGGAGAAGTATTCACATCAATCACCATTCGGGATGATGTTGCCAATTCAAACTAAAGTGTTTATAATCAAGGATCATAATCTTTCACAAAGAACTTGCTAATCATATGGACAGCCCTATCAGTGTTTTTGGTTTCTTTTTCATCGAAACTTAATCTTGAAACTGATTCACACTGACTATTGTGTACAAATGTTTTGACAAATGATTTTCTATTTTCTTTTAGATGCTTCCTAGGTTATTGAGGTTGCCAAGACAAGAAATAAGGTATAATTTTGTCATATATACTCATGGTAATAATAGTCGACACCCCCTAGTAGTTATAGGAATGAAATGTTATATAAACAACCTAACGTGTAATAACTATTTTGGTAAAACATGTTACTACTGGATGTCTTTTGTGAATAATGTCTTTGGGGATATGCTATTTCTCCACTTGTACTTTGAAATACAACAGAAAACGGAATATAAGAAAAATTAAATTTATTCAAAAGAATTCATCCCTTGTGTCTTGAGATCTTGGCATTGGTATATTGTTAATGTGGTTGAGTGTTGTCATTTTGGTTCTAATAAATAATGAAAAGTTGCATTCGAAAAAAACATTCTAGTGAACCCAAAAATAAACAAAATCTTTCAAGGAGACTCATTACACACAGTACATACACGGCAAGTATTATATAGTTTACATCATGTGTTTGTGCCATTTAATTTCGAAAATACCATAATATCAAACAATATTAGTTATCCAAGCATTTAATTTGTTAAAATCCATTTTCTGTGTAGGGGCGTCAACCATTTTTACCATGCAGAGTATACCTGAGATTGTCAACAGCAACATCAAAGATTGAATATAGTAATATCAAATCATTTGATTTTGTATATTGTATATACTGTATATACATACTGTAAAGGATATATGATAACAATGATACATTGTTGTGCTTGTATTTTCACACATGGGAGTAAAATGTCGTGTTAATTATAATGCAAAATCATAAAATTTTGATCATCAATCATTTAAAATCTCACTGAAATGACAATGAACCTTAACCAAAACGGTTTTAAAAGTGCTGGTTTTCATATGATTTGATTTCCGATTACAGATTGGAAAATATGTATCATATGAAGTGGCATGTTCTCTGTCTATTATTACTAAAACGTTTTTAGCTCATCAGGCCTAAAAAGACCGATTTGCACATGGCATGGCGTCTATCAATTGACCAATCCGTAAACTATTCGCTTTTTCACCTTCTTTTCAAGAACCACAGGCTCCAGAGCTGCAAAGTTGTGTACAGACTCATCTGCGATTTGGAATTATAACGATTTGGTATCAATGGACTTTAATAAGGTGCCACAGCCTAAAAAAATACTTTTGTCTCATTAATGAAAAGCAAAAGAAAAAGTCCGGATACTAATGTAAGATGTTTTATGTAATGATAATGCAAAATCATAGAATTGTTATCATTAATCATTTAAAATATCACAGAAATGACAATGAACCTTAACCAAAACGGATTCAAAAGTGCCGGTTTCTATTTTACTAGATTTCCAATGAAAGATTTGAAATAGATATGATATAAAGTGCCATGTGCTGATTTTGATAATACGTGTAAATCATTGAAAGACATTTAAAATAAATTCGCACCCTGGCCAACAGGAAATGACTGTGTTGTTGATTTCTTACAGCAACCGGAAAGACGTAGATACTTGTAGTGTAATGTCATGGGAACCTTGATATCCTATCACTAAACACATTACAAGCTTCAACAACAACAAACTTTCTGTTCTGAAGATACCTGATAGCATCAATGAACATAAACATGTTTTGCTGCTGACAAAGAGTGGAGACTTTGTCAAATATTTGCTGCTCAACGTGACAGAACATTAGATTAGGATTTTCTTCAAAACAAATAATAACAGACATCACTGTTCACATTTTATCATAATATGTTCGTATCAGTGAACAAAGGCTGCAGAATTAATTCCTTCATCATGAGTTTGCGTGTCTAGATAAAACATTTTTCATTAAGCAATTCTGGAGTTTTAATGCTGCAGCTGAACATATGTATACGTTGATATACAGTGAAGGCATCACTATATGAGAAGGCAATACAGATGTTCTGAATCTGCAAACGTTTTACTTATACAGTAACTCAACCATCGACTTTGCACTTCACTTTAGACTTCAATACAAACGTGACCATTGTGAGTTAATTTGTTTCATTACTGTTCCTGCTATCGCGATAATAAGTGCAATTGATTAAGGATGCATATTTGTAGTTTGTGTCATTTCGCAACCTTTTTCTAACATGAGAAGAATAGCAAATGTTATTCTTTCTTTTCTTTCCAACTGAAAGTCACTTTCTGATCATGAGCTACGTGCCATCATCTTAAGACATTATAGATACAAGAAGCATTTTGGATATAAACCAGCTGGGAACTGAAAGGATGAGAGAATCTTTATAAACAAGCAGATTGTGGAAAATATGTTTGGGCGGACACAAGTCCTTGGAAGAGAAAGTCAATCTGTTGAAATGCTCAACCTGATGATTTTTTACCTTGAAATAAAAGTACTGGTAAGAAAATCAACCTTTTTATATCAGCTGATTGGACATTGTTAATTTAAGACTTCATAGTGAAACTGAGAATGTTGTGTAATGTGGATCATTGATATCTGTTTTCAGTAAATGTATAATGACTAAACTTGTTTATCCAGCTTAAAGTGAAAGTAAATGTCTGTCATCTGATTCATTCATTTATGTACAGTTTTAAATTATTTGATTAGTAACGTGCTGTCTATCTTCCTTAATAGGAGGATAAACTATTGATGCTTTGAATTATTCTCTCCATCAGAATTCTCTCGTGTGGGAATTGTTAACTGTTAACCTTCTGAGATATGTAAGAAGCCATTATAAATTAATTCAGATCTTGCCTGAAATGGATGAAATCATTTTATCAATGGAAAGAAAGACAAACTGTCTCAAAAGGATTACTGAACAAGTACTGAACAAAGATGTGGAAAGTTGAAACAAGATCATTCGGTTGATTGTTATGTTTCTGATAAAAATATTAGTCTTAATGTATATTCTAATAGCATGACATGATCAAACACTGTTTTAGTGTCACATTAGCTGAGAGTTTGCTTTAAGGTAAAATGTCAAATTTCATGTTTGCACTGTGTTCTGAAATACACGTTTTATTTGAATCAGGAACTCTTGGATATTGCTTAAATTCACTAGATGGACTCGTTGTAACCAAGGAAAACGGGGTAACTGAGAATTATGGTGTTCACTAACAAGGGCGTTCCAGGTGTATCAGACAAAAAAACTCTATAGGAAGAAAACACGTAAAAGTAGTGTGGCTATGCTCTGCCCGTAGTCAAGGGATAACCTGATAACAGATAACCTGTATCACCCCTTCGCCAAGGGAAACTCAAATGACTTGTACTCTAGGCAAAATATGATAAACCTTGGGTGATGTTTTTGAGGAGCATTTAGAAGTGGCATACATAAGAACAGGAACGCAACTTATATACTCCGAAACATTGTGTATGTTCACATTAAATAAGTTGTTATCCAGAACATATTCTTGTTCTTAAACATAGTATGACAGGGTTTTTTTTCATATTAAATCCTGCATCAGCACTCGACTAAAGCACTCGTGCTGATATTTGCGTCTCAAACTAATACAGACTGTGACATGAAAACACGCATACAATACTTTATATTTACTGTATCAATCTGATAAACTTATCTCTGCTCATTTGTGTGGAATACCATGAATATGTATATGTTCATGTCTACTGCCACTACAGTTTTAGACTACAGCAGCATATTATAGAAACTATGTATCATGTTTACAATAAATTATGTGACATACACGTGTAGCTTTGTTCATGATATTTTCTCTAAAACAAATTTTATTAATCAATAATCATGCTTTCATGCTAATTTTTGTATGTGTATACTGAAAATACATTGAACATGAATAGTTCCTTTCCTGGTCATTCTCTAGTCATATTGAAAATGAGGACTTGAAAATGAAGTAATAATTGAATTAAATGATAGCAGTTTCATACCTTTGATTAAATTAATATAATCAAAAAGAGAGCATATTCTGCAAAAAAAATATCATTTATTTTACTTTCTATTTCTCAATAAAGATTAACGCAAATGAAATTTAGAATCACCTACATATGATAAATATAAAAAATACTTCAATGTGTACTAAAAAGGGTTTTTTCACTGATGAGAAATAAGATTCATTTATTGTGTAAGTAGAATATTTGAACCTGGGATAAGCATATCAGAAATCCATATCAATAGGTAATTCTTAGAGAAAAATGTTTTCATATATACGTTTAGGTAAACAACAAAAAGCCCTCATGATGAAAGAACAACGCCATCAGCTCTTTGTTTGATCTCGGAGAACTTTTAGATCACTGGCGTCTGTAGAACTGTGTCATCAAAAAAAATGTGTAACTGTTGTGTTTTCTTTTCCTGTAAGCAAGTTGGGAACACATGCATGTGAAATGAGATAATGAAATTATGGGAGACTGCAAGCAAGGCAAGGTGTTGCATTATTATCATATATTTTAATGTCTCATATATCTAACCATGTCCATGTCTTTGGAGAATTTTTTTTCTTCAAATTATAGTTGTTATTCTAATCTTTCTGTTACATTACAGCAATTAAACAGAGAAACGAAATATTAAAAACACCAATATCAGTTACTTCAGTATTAGTCTTTGGTTTCCATTCTTTGATCGATGATAAAACAGATACAACATGTAATAAAATCAGAGAAATATTTTCTTATATTTTATTTTATATTTTATATTTTATTTATCAAAGGTCTTGAAACGAGTTTTAAAACTACACCACTTACAAAACTTACTTATCATTAAATTGAAATTGGATTGTGGAGCTTTTGTAAAAAGATAAAGAGAAGAAACTTTATCTGAAACATTACAAATCCATCTTTTTTACTTATTTATTCAATCAGTGCTTATGTGAAATTCTTGATAAATATCTCAAGATGCATGTTTTCACATAACTGTAGGTTTTTAAACATATGCGCAGAAATATTCTGATCCAATAAAGTTTGTTTCACTGTTCCAAAAATGCATATTATGATTGCCAGTATGTCAAAAGAAAAGAAATAGATTAACAAGCCATAAGCAACTTACCTATCAACTCTCCTGATATGGTTAACATTCTTTGATCATTGGGAGAAGAACATAATTTGTCATTAAACGAGCTTTATATTCTTTGAAATGAATTATTTACCAAATGAGAGGCAATTCAATTTGGCACTATTTCTTAACAGAACACATTATGGAAAATATTTTTGGACAAGATGTAGAGAAGTCATTTTTACACTACATATACAAGGGACAGATATGAAACATGCTAGAAATAATGTTGGCGCACAACTAAAGAGACAAGGTGTCAACATTTGAAATTTTAGATTTCATTGTTTCTGCAATAAAATATTAAATAACATAATGTCGGTAACATTTCGACAGTTATAGAAAATATTGGTAAATGTGATGATAGGAATTTCTTTTTTTCCCTAAATGATTAAAATATGACAATTTTATAAAACAATACAAACAAATTGAGTTTGGGATTTTTGGATAAATATTTGCCATATTTGGTGCTGTAGAAATATTAGTATCATCTTGAAGTATATGATACAGAAATGATTTTTCTACGTCTAAACAAAGATTCATAACTTTTGCGGGCATATTTAAGGAATATATCAAACTTAAATGAACACAGAATTACATGTCATTTGCACTGAGTTGGAGGAACAGTTAAACAAACTTCTGTTCAACAGCTGTATACATATTATTTACGAAATTAGATGCAATGAAGGGGTGTGAAATATGTGAAATCATCATCTTCGTAACAAATGGTGTCGTAATGTAGAAGTTTATGGATAATGCTATTTTAAGACTTAAGACTAAAGTTCTTCATCATTTCAAATGTGCAACAACGGAGAGGTTTTGATTATATTGTGAAAACTCATTCTTCAGAACAAAGGGGCAGCAACGAAGAGGTATGTAATACTACAAGCATAATCAACGACTTGCGAGGAATTACGGATTGTGTGTCGCGAATTAATAATTGTGATAAACTCAAAGCTTTAGCTTAAGAGTTTGATATAATAATTCACGAGGGAGAGATAATTCGTAATTCCGAGCATCGAGTTGGATATTCTTTTTCTTCATTTTAACGCGTAAAAATAAAACAGGACGCCAATTCACGATCTTTGATTTCACCTGTAAAATACAAATTTTAGTCATACGTCATTCATAAACTCTTTCACACCTTCAAGACGCGCATATCTAAATAGTTTGCAACTTGGGCTCTTTATTCAGAAAGATTCTCAAGTAACTGTTGAATTTCATTCCCAAATTGCTTTGTTGGCATAGTAACAAACTCGTTTAGAATTAGAGAAAATTAATGAAAACATGAACTAACAATCGCACTGTTGGAATACAAGATAGCGGTGTAATTACGTCATCAAATGACATCATAATTAATGATGCCACAAAGCCATGACGTCACGGCAGTGCAGCCAGTGACTCTTGCATGTTGCAAGTTTTAGTTCTGTAAATATCGTTTCAGAAACATAGGTTGAACATGTTTATGTTTTGTTTTACTGACGTGTGACTTCAAATAGGTATGCTCGAAATTGTTCAATTATGTGCTTTAGCTTAAACAGGGAGCTAAGCAATTCATGAATGAGTGCAAAGTAGTTCCGTAAACCAATCAAAACGCATGTTATATTTTGAAAAACTTAAACTTCCATGACCATTATGAAAACTTTAATAAACGGCATATCTTTGCCCGCCTGGGTAAGAATTTTTTTTAATTTTCATCTTCAAAGCAGAAAAATTATCTGTAGGTTTTCTAAAATAAATAGATAAAGACTAAGAGTTGATAGAAAATTTAAATCGTAGCTTTAACACCCAAGGAGTCATCATTAATAACTCTTGTGAACAGAAATTTACATGAACATTTAGTAGACAATTTGATGTCTGATGATGGTTAAAGTGTAGTGATATTCATCCATTCTTGTTGGTGGGAAATACATAATAGTATGCATCTACATCCCTTACTATGTATTATTGTGTACAGTGCACCAAGGCCACGCTCTCCACAAGTGACGAAATATTAGATTATAACAAAATACAGGATTATCACTCTTGTTGATGGTGAGTGAAATAAATCAAGATAAGTAAAACTACATATCAATAACATACCAGATAGTACATAAAGATTTGGCAATATTAAAGGATTTAGAAAGCATGGTTGATACATTTATTAATTATTAGAAGACTTACCATGTCTGAATAAAATCTTGTAGAAAAAGAGACTCAAAGCACTAAATCTGAATTTAAATTGATGTCAACATCAATTGATGACATGCAGTTTGAGGTACATGAATTCGTGAATTGTATAAGGGATGAAAGGTTAAGCATGTTCGATTGGTCATATGGATGTTTTCAGTGTCTCAGAATCAAGGACCTGAAATTGTAAATGTTGTTCCCCCATACTTGTTGTGCTGCATGAAAACCATTAGTATTACATTGGACATTGTCTATGCCATAAGTCCATCAGGCCTTTCAGACTTTGTGAGCTAAACATTAAGGAGAGATAGAGAGAGGGAATTACAGAGAGGGAGAGACCGAGGGATCGCATTTATAAAGTCATTCCATCATTTAGATTCAAAACCTCTCAATAAGGTTTATTTTCTTTGATCACAGGGAAACTGCAAACTGAAAATCCAAAGGTAATTAATCATGTCTTAAACAACGTGTCTATTAACGAAATGGACCGGGAAGGTATGAAATACAGCACATGAGAGACCGCTTATTCATTATCTGACAATTTCGGAAATTTCAATTTCTAAGAAGATTTGAAAACATGAAAGATTGATACTTGATTGAAGACGTTTGTAAAACATTTCCTTTATCTGGAATCATTTTAAATATCTCAAGGGAAATAATTTAATAATTCAAAGCGTTGGTGATCTTCTGTTTTTAAAATGCGTTCTGATAATACATTTAATCTTCATTTCATTTAGTATTAGAAATGTTTCATTTTAAATGTCTAAAATATCAAAATAAATGTTTCAAAACAAAAATGCAGAATTATTTATTTCACGATATAGCCATTTAGAATGTTACAGAAGCGATGAAACCTTTAAAACACATTTTTTTATTTCAAAAGGTTGGCATTTCTGATATTCAGTTGATGAAATAAGAATTGTAATTCCTGATTTCTTGCTACATCATTTTGGGCCAAGAAACTATTTTCCCAGTTTTCCTTTGTAGACTGACTTTTAGTCTTTGAGCAAATAAATTCTGGAGGGTGATGAAGAATAAGACAATTATGGATACACAACTTCTTAATTCTATTAAAGGCTGCTTTTATAAACGTTTATCTGTAACTTTACTGTTCTTTCGAATTCATTGTATGAATGTTATTTACTGTTCAGGTGCGTCGGTGCTCATACCACATACCTTGGAATTCAACATGAAAAGCCGACAAAGTTGTAAGGGTTTTAGCATCATAACATGATTACTACCATATATTTGACATGCATGTCTAAATCTTGATCACTCTAACTCTAATCAAACACACACTTCAACACAGAATAAATTACTGTCTTCATATGATAAAAGGATATCTGTTTTAGTTTCTCCGATGCAGTGACTATTTCATAAGATCACGTCTAGCCCTGCCGTTAGTCTTAAAGCGCATCTATATTTAACCTTACAGTCTCAGGAAGTAGTCATTAAACAGGCAATAAAACTGAATTGTGTTTATCAGTAGGGAATATACAACATTGTTATACCAGTATTTAAGATCACACTATCTGCAATTTTGGGGTCCATCAAATTGAGGGAAATGGGGAAATCTGGATCTGCCAATGATTTCATTGTGGGGACCTTTGACTGTAAATTTATAAAAATTATCCTTAATCATTTTTTAATTACTTGTTATGTAATTCTTGTTGGGAATAGTATATATTACATATTATGGATATTTCAGATTGATTAACTTTCAAGAGCATTACTTAATTATAAAACAGCTCATGAATTTCATTATTCATTTATCCGTTCTCATTTTATAAATGTAAGAATTTCATATCTTTTTTATGCTTTTCTTCTTAAAATGAAGACACGATTTACTGGTAAAAAGAAGAAAGTTCTCTGCCATTATCGTAACAACAATGTTTAGTATAACTTGACTAATTATATTCCTTTCTTATTTTGCCTATCAGAACATATAATTCATCGTTTCTTGACCATTTCTTTATTTGTATATGACATATACAACTGTATATTTTAGTTTGTATGTATGTATACATTATTTTCATGTATCCTCATATGCCTTTATATGTCTCTAACTCTAACCAAAAGATGTGAATTGACACGAAACAATTTATCAGTACCGTTAGCCTATCAGACTGACTGATTAATTGTCCTAATGTGTAGATTTCATATTTCACCAACAATAATTATTCTACACCTCCTTTGGGTATATATAACATCAAATATCATTTTAGGTTGAATGTTCTCAAAAACACGAGATTTACATTTGAAACTGATATTTCTGTAACTATGTACAAAGACTTCACAAAAATATCTAACAAAGAAATATGTTGAATACACATGCAGTTGTGTCCATACATGTTAAACAATAACAATATAAAGCTTTATACTTTTTTAAACAAGGCACTGTTATATTGGCATTTTAAGTCATGATTTATAATTCAGATTTTATCATTATTCAAAACAATACAGCAATATTTATGTGTTAACAGCTTGGTGGACTGATATGCGCAATGTGGACGAAGTGCCTTGTCCAGGACACAAGACGGGATGAGACGGAGGGCATAATTTGTTGATGTCTCGAAATCCGTGCCTTTGCCCTTAGAAGTCATCATGCTAACAACTGTACCCATGTGATCAACACGATAAAAGGCACAAATATTTTACTTTTATCAACGGATGTTGATATATTTCATATCATCCAAAATCATTCCCCATCACTTTCAATGAAAAATGTAAATCTCAGAACACACGTATTGAAATTACAGTGCGGCGATGTCATAGCAATGTGTAGGGTATCGAACCAAATCTACTGTCAAAACGAGCCTACGGTTGGTCTCGTAACAACGATATCTCCCGCGGAATAAAGTTTTAATGCCAAACTTGTTGTACCCAGTCAGAGACCTAACTAAATGTCTGAATTTGGATGGCATGAACTTGATAAAGTTAGTCACGTTCTCCTCTGTACTAACCTGATACTACACTAAAAAGTACAGGTTCTAGTCGCCACATGGATGTAAACAGGCTGTACATTGTTGGTTTGTTTATGATATTTTCTGATAAGGATATGAACTTAAATGCAGTGTTTACTTTGATTAATGTAGGGTCCTATTGTTGTTGTCTAATTGAATGACTATACCATCTATTGAACGATTTGTAAATCTACGAAATACCTTATAATTGGTATCTTGTTGTCTTCACCTTATGGACTCTCAATAATTGACAACATAAAAAATAGATAGAAAGGCAGCATATTTACAAAGCCGTTCAATCATTTAGAATCAAACCTGTTAAAACACGTTAAAAGGCACAAATAACGGTTGTTGATATATTTCATATCATCCAAAATCATTCCCCATCACCTTCAATAAAAAATGTAAATCTCAGAACACTTGTATTGAAATTCCAGTGCGGCGATGTCATAGCAATTTGTAGGGTATCGTACCAAATCTACTGTCAAAATGAGCCTACGTTCGGTCTCGTAACAGCGATATCCCCCGCGGAATTTAGTTTCAATGCCAAACTTGTCGTACCCAGTCAGAGACCTAACTAAAAGCACTAAGTCTGAATTTGAATAGATGTTCAACGTTGATATTGAAACTGTACATCACATTTGTTGAAATCAACACTCAAACTGAAATGAATACGTGACTGCATATGAAGTTCGTGAGGAAATAGGGAACATATATTCGTTAATTTATAAAGTATATACCAGCCTTCAGCGATACGAGGGAAATCCTGTTGTGACAATCAGGGAATGCGCGTACAAATACCATGATTGAACTTGATAAAGTTAGTCACATTCTCCTCTTTACTAACCTGATACTACACTAAAAATTGATTAAGTACAGGTGCTTGGATGTAAACAGTCTGTACATTGTTGGTTTGTTTATGATATTTTATGATAAGGATATGAACTTAAATGCAGTGTTTACTTTGATTAATGTATGATCCTATTGTTGTTGTCTAATTGAATGACTATAACATCTATTGAACGATTTGTAAATCTCCGAAATACTTTATAATTGGCATCTTGTTGTCTTCACCTTAGGGACTCTCAATAATTGACAACATAAAAAATAGATAGAAAGGCAGCATATTTACAAAGCCGTTCAATCATTTAGAATCAAACCCGTCTTCAGATCGTTTCTTTCTTTTATGACAATGAAAAAACAAATAATGAAAATGAAAAAGAGAATATTATCTTAAATAACTTATCTATCAAAGATGTTGACCGAAGTGTGAATTACACCACATGGGAGACTTCTTGTTCATTGTCTGTCAAGTTTGATCTTTAAATTCTAATAAGAGATGAAAACATAAAAGATTGATAGTTGATTGAGACGTTTGTCACGCATTTCAATTATATGGAATCATTGTAATTATCTCATGGGAAATGCTTTAATAATCAATAGCATTTTTTTTATTGTTTTCTGATATCCCATTTTAAAGATTTTTTTCAATCAATAGTTTAGAAATGCTTCGTTTTCACAAATGCCTCAGGGGCCTTGATAACCTGAATTGACAAATGTCCAATGTCAAATATCTAAAACTTCAGAACAATAAAGCAGAAATATATTGGTTTTTTTATCGGATGCTAGAGGTAGGTTAACAACCCAATGGAATGTTGCTTTTTAGCCTTGAGTTAACAAAAACGTTACATTATTTGAAAAAAGTATTTCAAAGCCATTCAGTGAAGGCGTCTACTATAATCAGCTGGAGGTGGATTATTTGTGGGGTTCACTTATTGACAAGGAGGGGTATCACCTTTGAGGACCAATCAATTTACATGCAAACAATGGCAAGAAAGGGAAGGGAGTCTTTCGATCATATCACTGTTTCGAATCCTATTGATTTTACGTGTCTATTTACCGGATCACTGTTTCAAATCTCATTGATTTTCTAACTAACCTAACCTTCAGACGCATCCATGTATATTTAATTCAACTTACCCATTGTTAATCTGTTGCTTCACGATATTGACGCAAATAGAGAAACCAGCTTATCAAAGTAGGCTAATTAGACACTTTGGTAAAAAATTTACTTAATACAAGTTCAAAAATCGTTATTTCTCCTGAACTCAAACACAGTTTTACTATCAGTGCAAACGTATGATCTATCATAAATAAAATCTTATATTTATCAAATATTGATAAGAAGTCTCAGACAAATGAGACATATATATGTTGACTTGGTTGTGAGAAGGATATACAAATAAAGGTAAAGCAATACTAGGCTTTGACTAAAACTACCACAATCTCAGTAAAGTATATGTTTTGTTTTAACGTCATTGACGATACAAAACGCTCTGTCAGTATCATCAGACTGTTTAAGTGTCCTATTGCGTGTAATTGATTCTTTCCCTACCGTGAACAGAGTAATTCTATACCGCCTCTGGGTATATTAACACATCTGACATAAAATTCCATTACAGGTTGAATCATGCTTAACCACATGGGACATGATAACTTACTTATTTCACAAATCTGTAACTGTGTACAAAGGCTCAACGTGCATTTGAAAAGTTGAATCACAGAGAATAGTTTGACCCACAAGTGACGATACGATATGTCTTACATGCAACAGAAGTAGCAACTCTAGTGAGAAATTGTACATCAATTCATAATCGTATTCATAATTCATATATTTTAAAATATATATTCATATAATACAATCAGAGGAGAAACTTGTGAGGATACGGCTCCATTTATGTCAATATTTACTTAGAACAATGTCCAATTTAATTTAACCACTCTAGCACTTTTTTGCATGTATTTAGTATCAAATTTTATACAATATATTGCTATGTTAGAGGATAAACATCTCATTACACGACCCGATAAGCCGTATCTATACAAAACGGTTATCCGTATTGGAAGAATATGGTGCGATGGGTAAAGCGACATTGGTGTAGAACTCTTCGGTGTGAGAGCTATATTCGTAGGTTTCATGCGAATTTGAGAGTTCAGACAGGAAGATTGTAGACCATTCCATCATGGTGCCATAATTAAAACTCTACTCTGAATGTTTAGGTATCGCTACATCAGTCAGATCACTTGACCTGCCTAAGGGCGACCATTTTAATGTGAACACCTTAAACGGCCGTTCGAAAGGAAATGGATTCGCATAGCTTAACCGACCCATTTACAATTGTTTGGTCCGCTTTCTATTGATTGAGGGGTATTATTCAGCCATTGATAACACTTATTTATCTGTTCATGAGATCACTTTATTTCAGTAAGAACGGCTCCAATTAATCAAATATAAAACTCCTTACCACTCTTGTCAACAATTGGATCAAGTGACATTTAATGGCAAAGATTAAACTGCATGAAAGGAATACATTTAAATATCACTATATTGTTTGAATTTGATAGTTTGATGTACATGAAACATTACTATGCTATATGTGTAAGTCATATGCATCTAATAACCACAAAAGTCAAACCAATCGTTTAAACCTATCAGACTTAATGGTATATGTGAGAGAGCTATTTTGAAATATCAATTTTCTATCTTTGCACGATGTAAAATATGTATGTTAACGATACCAATGCCATAATATGCATTTTATAGTATATACCATTATAACAATTTTATTTAGTTTAGTTATTAGTCATTTAGTTAGGTTATTAGTTAGGGTTTAGGGTCAGGGTTGGTATTAGGGTATAGGGTTAGGGTTAGGGTTAGCATAAGGGTTTTGGGTTAGGGTTAGGGTTAGCATTAGGGTTTAGGGTTAGGGTTAGCATTAGGGTTTAGGGTTAGGGTTGGTATCAGGGTTTAGGGTTAGGGTTAGCATTAGGATTAAGGGTTAGGGTTGGTATTAGGGTTTAGGGTTAGGGTTAGCATTGGGGTTTAGGGTTAGGGTTGGTATTATGGTATAGGGATAGGGTTAGCATAAGGGTTTTGGGTTAGGGTTTAGGGTTAGGGTTAGCATTAAGGTTTAGGGTTAGGGTTAGCATTAGGGTTTAGGATTAGGGTTAGCATTAGGGTTTAGGGTTAGGGTTGGTATTATGGTATAGGGTTAGGGTTAGCATAAGGGTTTTGGGTTAGGGTTTAGGGTTAGGGTTAGCATTACGGTTTAGGGTTAGGGTTAGCATTAAGGTTTAGGGTTAGGGTTAGCATTATGGTTTAGGGTTAGGGTTGGTATTAGGATTTAGGGTAAGGGTTGGTATTAGGGTTTAGGGTTAGGGTTAGCTTTAGGGTTAGGGTTAGCATTAGGGTTCAGTGTTAGGGTTATATATATGGTTATTTCTCCTGAACTCAAATACAGTTTTACTATCAGTGCAAACGTATGGAAATATATCAATCATAAATAAAAGCTCTTATTTATTAATTAATAAGAAGTCTGAGACAAATGAAAAGTTCAAAATAGATGTAGACTTGGTTATGTGAAAACTACCACAATCTCGGTAAAATGTATGTTTTGTTTTGACGTCCTTGATGTGAGAATCGATACATATCATCAGACTGTTATATTGTCCTATCGTGTGTAATTTATTCTTTCAGTAACTTGTACAGAGTAGTTCTATATCTCCTCTGGGTATATTAACACAACTGGCGTGAACATTCATTTCAGGTTGAATCATTCTTAACCACATGGACATGATAACTTAATTATATATTTCACAGATCTGTAACTGTGTACAAAGGCTTCACGTGCATATGCAAGGTAGAGTTTTCTAACAGTTGAATACAGTTGAATAACATGTTGAATACAGTTGAATACAGTTGAATAACATGTTGACATACAGTTGAATAACATGTTGACATACAGTTGAATAACATGTTGACATACAGTTGAATAACATGTTGACATACAGTTGAATAACATGTTGACATACAGTTGAATAACATGTTGACATACAGTTGAATAACATGTTGACATACAGTTGAATAACATGTTAGCATACAGTTGAATAACATGTTGACATACAGTTGAATAACATGTTGACAAACAGTAGAATAACATGATGACATACAGTTGAATAACATGTTGACATACAGTTGAATAACATGTTGACATACAGTTGAATAACATGTTGACATACAGTTGAATAACATGTTGACATACAGTTGAATAACATGTTGACATACAGTTGAATAACATGTTGACATACAGTTGAATTACATGTTGTCATACAGTTGAATAACATGTTGACATACAGTTGAATAACATGTTGACATACAGTTGAATAATATGTTGACATACAGTTGAATAACATGTTGACATACAGTTGAATAACATGTTGACATACAGTTGAATTACATGTTGTCATACAGTTGAATAACATGTTGACATACAGTTGAATAACATGTTGACATACAGTTGAATAACATGTTGACATACAGTTGAATAACATGTTGACATACAAGTGGTTATGCGATATGTGTGTACTAACATGCAACAGAAATGGTATCTTTGATGCGAAATTATACATCCTAATTTGTATCAACTATTCAAATATTTTAAAATATAAATCCAATTGGTACACCTAGAGGAAAGGCTTTTAAGGATACGACTTCATGTATGTCAATATTTACTAAGAACAATGTACAATCAAACCCTTAATTGTTTAATCGTTCATGTATGCAATTATTCAAATATCAAACTTTATAACACTCCTGACAACACTTTGATCAAGTAGTGTTTCATTGCCGAGATTAATCAACATGACATAAATACACATAAATATCATGTAATTTTTTTAATTTGATAGTTTGATGTACATGAAACATTGATATTACTATCATTTATTTGTAAGTCATTTGCCATTTTATAACGACAGAATTATAACCAAACGTTTAAACCTATCAAACTTAATGTTATATGTCAGAGAGATATTTTGAAATATCAATGTTTTATCTTTGCACAATGTAAAGTATGTATGTTACCAATGCCATTATATACATGTAAAAGTATAAACCTCCAGTGACGCTAATCAATTTTAGGGACTTAATTTATATATAACTGCTCATCGTGTCTTTCAACATTAGTTTGTCGGGATATTACTGAAGTAATTTTAATGTTACGTGAATCAATACCTCAGAACATCAAAGAATCTCCCAACATTGAGACTTTCAAAATCAGTCTGAAAACCTTTCCCTATAGAAGGTTCAATTTTCACTGACTATCTTCTCACGAATTCCCCTACTCTGTGTGCATAGTGTAGCGCTTAGGATTGTACCTTGTGGATAGAAACAAGTCCAGTACAAAAATACTTAATATCATTATTTATACATCTTTTTATATTTTCTCTTTCAGCATATACGATATGTTGTTTTACAAAATTGAATAACTTAAATGTGTATACAATAAACTTCAACTGGGTTATATTTAAAAGAATTTTAATTTTCCTTTGCGAAAGGCGTGTAGTGTTGTAATATATTTATAATATACAAAGAGAAAGAGAAAACATCTTTAAGTATAGACATGTGCATGTATTTCATTTAAGCAGCTATTAATTCTTACAAAATGTGCTGAGGAACATTTGATAGACCAAACATCATTAGTCCATTTCACAAGAAAGTCCTCTCTGTTTCATTTATATCTAATAACATTTATATAAGTAATAAATGATGTTTTTAACAGTTAGACGTTCCTTATATATCGCAAGAACAACCGGAACCCTTCAAATTACCACTTACCAACAGGAAGGAAGACAACACCATAGCAATCAAATCTCGTTCATATATATGACTAAATCTAGATAATCATAATTTATATTAATAAAGGGAATCCCTCTTCGTGTCAATATATCGTGATCATTCTTCTATGACTCTTAAACTTTTAGTGGATTAATTTTTAAATGTAAAACCAGTTTTATCTTGTAATACAAATAAACTAGAGGGTGTTTTTACTGGTAAAACAGGTGTCTCTCCTTCTCCCAATTCAATTCCAGTTATTACCCTTTTAAAAGATACAGTGCAAATTGTTACCATGGAAACAGAACAAAAATTAAGGTAAAAAGTACAAAACCTAAAAAGGCACATCTTCATGATATGAGGAGGTAGTATACCAGATTTTGTGTGGATCGGTCAATTAGTTTTAGAGTTCTGCTCCAGAAACAAACCCTACCCTTCAAAAAGACAAAGTCTTAATTGTTGTCAAGAAAACAAAATATTTTTTTCAAAAATGTTCAATTCCCAAAAGGAACATCTACATGATATGAGGAGGCATACCCTTCAAATATACACGGAAATTGTCATGGAAACATATAATATCTAAAGGAGTTCAAACAAGTGCATTTCAAATTTGGTGCATATTTGACAAGTAGTTCTAGATTAATGCTCAGTAACTGACCAGGAAGACAATGAAGGAGGACAAGAGATGGTTATTAATACATCTGATGAAATATGCTTTGAAAAACTGATATTCTCTGAGTTGGCTTTTTTTTTATTATGATAAAATAGTAATTTTTATCATGAAGAAGAATCATATATAGTGTTGAAGAGACTAATAATAGTCAGTCTCATTTAACTTAACTAAAACAAAGTCCAAACAAAGTAGACAGGACATGCATAATAGGAAGCAAGTTCATATGAGAAGTATTGAGATCTATGACCTTTTCAGGATGCTGTCGCCAATTCAAAATAAAGTGTTTATAATCAGAGAGGTTGTGTGCATAATCTTACACAATCAACTTGCTAATCATATAAACAGCCGTATCAGTGTATTTCGTAAATGTGGCAGAAACGCTCCCTCGTTCATCAAAATTTGTTCTGGAAACTGATTTACACTGACTTTTGTGTATAATTTTTTTGAAATATGATGTACTGTCTGCTTTTAGATGCTACCTAGGTTATTTAGATTGACTAGAAATAAGGTATTTTTGTCATATACATGTACATTATTAACATCCACATGTTTTTCTTGTATTTTCTCACATGGTAGTAAAATGCAGTGCTAATCATTATGCAATTATCAGATTTTGATCATTCATCATAACCAAAACGGGGTTATAAAATGTTGTTATTACAGATTTGAAATATATATAGTATAAAGTCGCATGGGCTGATTTCTATAATACATAAGTTTCATTAAAACATTGAAAAATACTTCACATAAATTGGCACCCTAGGCAACAGGAAATGGCTGTGCTGTTAATCTCCTACAGTAACCATAAAGAAGCAGAGGCTTCTTGTGTAATGTCAGGGAACCTTGAAATCTTATCACTAAACACATTACAAGCTTCAACAACAACAAACCCTCTGTTCTGAAGATACCTGGTAGCATCAATGAACATATATAGAATACTAAGCGATGTCCTATTTGATAACATGTTTATGAAACGAGTGAATGGTTTTGTATTTTAAAGCGAGATAATTACCGACGCCATTCACGAGTTTCATGAACATGTTATGAAACGGGACCCACTTTAGTATTTTATTTATTACTCAATTATGTAAATAGCGCTGAATTGCAAGAAAATCGCGTTTAGTGATGTTCACTTGTAAAAAATTCCCACATTATTGAAGTTGCGCGGCTGACATTATGACATCAACCAAAAACGACTATGACATCACGCTCTCATTATGACGTTATGGCAGCACGCAGTGGTATCACACATGTGTGATACCAACTCATAGTTACCTAATGAGTGATATCACCATGGTTGAGTAATAAAAACATGTATTGCTACTGACAATGAGTGGAGACTATGTCAAATATTTGTGACTCAACGTGACAGAACATAAGATTAGTATTTTCTTCAAACTAAATAATAACAGACATCACTGTTCACATTTTACCATTATGTTCGTAGCCTTGTAGTAAGTCTAAAATGTGTCTCGTTAAAAAATTTGGAAAGCATACTTTGCAGAATTAACTCCAACAAGTGCTATTGATTAAGAATGGCCATTTGTAGTTTGTGTCATTGTCAGACCAATTTCTAGCATGAGAAGAATAGCAAATGTTATTATTCAAGTCTTCTGAAGTCTTCATAACTCAAACTCACTTTCTGAGCTACGTGCCACCATCCATGAAGACATTATAGATACATGAAGCATTTCCTATACAAACCAGCTGGTAGCTGAAAGGATGAGAGAATGTTTGTAAACAAGCAGATTGTGGGAAATATGTTTGGGCGGACACAAAGTCTTTGGGAGAGAAAGTCATGCAATCTGTTGAAATGCTTAACCTGAAGTTGTTTAATCAATGCTTTTGTCCTTGAAATAACAGTACTGGTAAGAAATTCAACCTTTTTATTTTGGCAGATTGAACAGTGTTAATTTGAGAATGTTGTTTAATATGGATCGTTGATATTTTGTGTTAATAAATGTCTAATGAAGTAACTTAAGTGTGCATTCATTCTATACATGTTTATCCAGCTTAAAGTGAAAGTAAACATGTATTGTCATCTAAATTCAGATACCATACATGTTTTATGTACATTGTTTCATTCTCTGATTAGTAACGTGCTGTCTATCTTCCTTAATAAGAGGATAAACTATTGAATCATCAAATTATTATTCATCAGAATTCTCTCGTGTAGTGATTGTTAACTGTTAACCTTCTGAGAGATGCAAGAAGCCAATTATACATTAATTCAGATCTTGCTTGAAATGGATGAAATCATTTTATTAATGGAAAGAAAGACGAACTGTCTCAAAAGGATTACAGAACAAGTACTGAACAAAGATGTGGTAAAGTTGAAACAAGATCCTTCAAAGACATCCTGTTGATTACACACACACATTACTTTAAATTTCAAAGCTATTTTAGCAAAAAATAAGGACATATTGATAATTGAAAATATCCTCGTTGACATTCCTAATAGATTTATTAATGTTTTAGTTAAAAGGATTGCTGTAAATATCACATGAGACATGTTCTGATTATCAAGATGAAAGTTTAGGAAAATGAATTAGAAATACCCCAAGGTGTACGATTTTATAGATGATTAATGAAGATAACATATTTCAGTGACATTTTAGCAGACAGGGTATGTCATGATAAAAATATCAATTTTACTGTATGTTCGCCCTTTATGAATGTCAAAACATGATAAAACAATGTTTTAGTACCACATTAGCTGAAAGGTATTTTTCTTAGTTTTCTTTAAAGTAAAATGTTAAATCTCATGTTTGAAATTTAATCTGAAATACACGTTTTATTTGAATCGGGAACTCTTGGATATTGTTAAAATTCACTAGATGGACTCGTTGTCACCGAGGAAAACGGGTACAATGATAATTTTGGAGTTCATTGACGAGGGCTTTTCAAGTGCATCAGGTAAAAAAACATTACAGGAAGAAAGCCCTAAAATCTGTGTGACTATGCTCTGTTCGTGGTCAAAGGCAGATAACCTGTATCAGCCCGTCGCCAAGGGAAAAAGCCAACTTTGACTTGTACCCAAGGCAATGTGTAATAAGCAAAGTATGATGTTTTTAAGGGCATTTAGAAGTGGTAAACATAACAACAGGAATGCAAAGTTTCAGCGTAAATACTCCAAAACATTTTGTATTTTAAGAACTTGTTATCAAGAAAATCGTCATGTTCTTAAAGGTACATTCATTGTGTTGTTTGGGGTCATATATTGCAAACGTTGTAAATGGTGTTACTTTATCGAGAAGTACCGACTGTTACCGAAAACTACCATTTTGACGATTGTCAACTTAGTATATTGAAGATATGAAGGTAAAAGTGGTGTTTTCTGATCGAAAACCGGACAATGCACAGCGTGTGGCGCGCGTCAATGAGTCAAACGTAATTTTGGAATCTTATTTATAACAGACAAAAAGACAAATTTGAGTTGATAATGTTTAATAGGTCATACAACTACTGTGCATGTAAATGGGACATGCAGTTTCGGTTGCTGCACATGCATAATGATGTTACTCAATTTTAATTGGAAACTAGTAATTATGATATATTTCGAGATAAGGGGATAAATATGCAAGCTGAGTTAATTTATTTGTATTGTTGACATCACATGTGGTGAGTTGGAACATATTAAACCCAAATAAAATTTTATGAAACACAATGGATGTACCTTTAAGCATAGTATGACAGGGTTGTTTTCATATTACATCCTGAATCAGCCCTCGACAAAAGCGCTCATGCTAAAATTGGTCTCAAACTGATACGACTGAGATATGAAAACACTCAAACAATATTATACATTACTGTCTCAATCTGATAAACTTATCTCTGCTCAGTCATTTGTGTTGAATACCATGAATAGGTATATGTTCATGTCTACCACTACTACAGTATTAGACTACAGCAGTACGTGTATTTATTATTCAATAGAGTCACTGTATATAGTTATTTTCTAGATGTCTGTTAATTCTATTGTTAACACATTATACATTTGCCATAGAAACGCCGTATCATGTTTACAATAAATTATGTGAGGACATACACATATAGTTTTGTTGGTGACCTTTTATTTGAAACAAATTTTATTAATCAATTATCATGCTTTCATGCTTTTTTTCATGTATATACTGAAATTTTGAACACGAATATCTCCGTTCCCGATCATTTTCTAGCCATATTGAAAATTAGAACTTTAAGATGAAATAATAATTAAGTTAAATGACAGTGTTTTCAAACCTTTGATTAAATTAATATACCCAAAAAGAGATCCTGTTCTGCTTATTTGTTTTATTTTTTTTTACTTTCTATTTCTCGATAAACATTAAGGCATAAATTTAGAATCGCTGACATATGATAAATAATGGGGACTAATGTGTTCTAAAAAGAGTTTTTCACTGATGAGAAATAAGATTCATTTATTTTGTTAGTAGAATCTTTGAACCTGGGATAAACATATCAGAAAAGCATATCAATAGGTAATTCTTAGAGAGAAAACATTTTTGTAGATACATTAAGGTAAATAACATAAAGCCCTCATCATGCTCATGATGAAATAACAACGCCATCATTTGTTTGTTTGATCTCAGAAGACTTTTAGATCACTAGCGTCTGTATAACTGTGTCATCCAAAAATATGTGTAACTGTGGTGTGGTGTTTTCCTGTTAGCAAGTTGGGAACACATGAATGTGAAATGAGATAATGAACTTAAGGGAGACTGCAAGCAAGGCAAGGTGTTGCATTATTATCAAAAGATGATATTTCAATTTCTCATATATCTTACCATGTCCATTTCTTTGGAGAACTTTCAAAACTTTAACAGTTTAGTTTTTATTTTGAAATAATAGCTCAATTACTCCAGTTGTTATTGGTATCATTCTGTTACATTACAGCAATTGAACAGGGAAACGAAATATTAAAAACACCATTATCAATTACTTCAGTATGCGTCTTTGGTTTCCATTCTTTGATTATGATAAAACAGATACAATATGTAACGAAATCAGGTAAAATTTCCTTAAGAATTATTTATCAAAGGTTTTGAAACTTCTTGTTCATTAAATTTAAATTGGATTATGGAGCTTTTGTAAAAAGATAAAGAGAGAAACTTTATCTGAAACATTACAAATCCATCTTTTTTGTTTATTCAATCAGTGCACATGTGAAATTCTTGATAAATATCTCAAGATGCAGTTTCCACAAATTGTAGATTTTAAAACATATGCGCAGAAATATTGTGATCCAATAACGTATTTATCAGTGTTCCAAAAATGGATATTATGATTGCTATTATGTTAAAAGAAAAGAAATAGATTAAGAAAGCCATAAGCAACTATTCTGTAAACTCTCCTGATATGGTTTACATTCTTTAATCATTGGTTAAGAACAACGTTTGTCATTAAATGAGCTTTATATTCTTTGAAATGAATTATTTACCAAATGAGATGCAATTAAGGGATATGAAATATGTGAGATCATCATCTTCACAACAAATGGTGTGGTAATGTAGTAGTTTGGATAATTCTATTTTCAGACTTCATCTTCATTACAAAGTTCCCGCAATGATGAACTAAAGTTCTTCTACATTTCAAATGTGCAACAACGGAAAGGTTTGGACTATGATATGTGAAAACTCCTTCTTCAGTACAAAAGTGCAGCAGTGAAGAGGTATGAAATACTACAAGATTAATCAACGACTTGCGAGGAAATACGGATTATCTGTCCTGAGTTAATTATTGTGATTTAGCAAGGAGTTTGATATAATAAATCACGAGGGACAGATAATTCATAATTCCGAGCACCAAGTTGGTTATTCTTTTTCTTACCCAAGATCATTTTAATGCTAAAATTATTTTTAAAAAACAAGACGCCAATTCACGATTTTTTATTTGACTGTAAAATACAAATTGTAGTCATACGCCATTCATAAACTATTTCACACCTTCAAGAGCGCTTATCTAAATAGTTTGCAACTTGCGCTCTTTATTCAGAAAGATTCTAAAGTAACTGTTGAAAAACATTCCCAAATTGCTTTATTGGCATAGTAAACAACTCGTTTATATTGCTAACATTGTCGCAGATTTGGAGAAAATTAATGAAAACGTGAACTAACATTTGAAAGTTGGAATTCAAGATAGTGTAATTACGTCGCCAAATGACGTCATGATTAATGACTTCACCAAGCCATGACGTCACGGCAGTGCAGCCAGTGACTGTTGCATGCTGCTCCGCCTTACAAGTTTACTACAGGATTAAACCTCTTGTTGATGGCGAGTGAATTAAACAAGATAAGTAAACTACATATTAATAACATACCAGATAGTACATTAAGATTTGGCAATATTAAAGGATTTAGAAAGCATGGTTGATAAATTTATTAATTATTTGAAGACTTACCATGTCAAAATAAAATATTGTAGAAAAAGAGACTCAAAGCACTAAATCTGAATTTAAATTGATGTCAACATCAGTTGAGGCAAACCCTCAATGAGCATGATATGCAGTTTGGGAAACATGAATTCGTAAATTGTTTAAGAAATGAAAAGGTCATGCATGTTCCAGTGGTTACATGGATGTTTTCAGTGTCTCAGAATCAAGGACCTGAATTTTTAAATGGTGTTTCTCCATACTTACTTGTTGTGCTGCATGAAAACCATTAGTATTACATTGGATATGTGTCCATGCCATAAGTCCATCCGGCCTTTCAGACCTTGTAAGCTAAACACTAAGGAGAGACAGAGAGAGGGAGTGACAGAGAGGGAGAGACCGAGGGTTCGCATTTATAAAGCCATTCCATCATTTAGATTCAAAACCTCTCAATAAGGTTTATTTTCTTTGATCACAGGGAAACTGCAAAACTGAAAATCCAAAGGTAATTAATCATGTCTCGAACAACTTATTTATCAACGAAATGGACCGAAAAAGTAGGAAATACAGCATATGAGAGACCACTTATTCATTATCTGACTATTTCGGAAATTTCAATTTCTAAGAAGATTTGAAAACATGAAAGATTGATACTTGATTGATGACGTTTGTAAAACATTTCCATTATCTGGAATAATTTTAAATATCTCATGGGAAATTATTTAATAATTCAAAGCGTTCGTGATCTTCTGTTTTTAAAATGCGTTCTGGTAATACATTTTATCTTCATTTCATTTATTATTAGTAATGTTTCATTTTAAATGTCTCAAATATCAAAATAAATGTTTCAAAACAAAAATGCAGAACTTTTTATTTTCGCGATATGACCATTTAGAATGTTACAGAAGCGATGAAACCTTTAAAACACATTTTTTTGGTTTCAAAAGGTTGGCATTTCTGATATTCAGTTGATGAAATAAGAATTGTAATTCCTGATTTCTTGCTACATCATTTTTGGCCAAGAAACCTTTTTCCAAGTTTTCCTTTGTAGACTGACTTTTAGTCTTTGAGCGAATACTTTCTGGAGGGCGATGAAGAATAAGCCAATTATGGATACACAACTTCTTAATTCTGTTATAGGCTGCTTTTATAAATGTCTATCTGTAACTTTACCGTTATTTCGAATTCATTGTATAAATGTTATTTATTGTTCAGGTGCGTTGGTGCTCATACTACATACCTTGGAATTCAACATGAAAAGCCGACCAAGTTGGAACGGTTTTAGCATCATAACATGATTACTACCATATATCTGACATGCATGTCTGAATCTAGCTCACTCTAACTCTTATCCAAAACCATCACAACACATAATGAAATACTGCCTTCATATGATACAAGGATATCTGTTTTAGTTTCTGAAATGCAATGAATATTTTACAAGATCACGTCTAGCCCTGCCGTTACTCTTAAAGCGCATCTATAGTTAATCTTACAGTCTCAAGAAGTAGTCATTAAACAGGCAATAAACTTGAATTGTGTTTATCAGTAGGGAAATGGAACTACCAATTTACTATACAACATTGTTATACCGGTATTGAGGATCACACTATCTGCAATAGTACTCGTTCGACTTGAAATTAAATTTAGAAGTATAATAATGTTGTTACAGACAGACACAGCATGTTTATCTCATCTAAACATAGAAGATAATGTATAAAAGTAGAAGAAGAATTAAATGATGCCACTTTAATGATGTGATATGAAGCTTTCAAGGACATTGGTGATTGATATAAAGGGATTCGGTAGATGCCCACCTGGATTTAATATTAAATTGAGAATTGGGGGGGGGGGGGGGGGGGGGGGGGGGGGGGTTCACTTTTGGGGTCCTTCAAAATGAGGGAAATGGGGAAATCTGGATCTGCCAATGATTTCATTGTGGGGACCTTTGACTGGAAATTTATAAAAATTATCCTTAATCATTTTTTAATTACTTTTTACGTAATTCTTGTTGGGAATAGTATATATTACATATAATGGATATCTCAGATTGATTAACTTTTAAGAGCATTACTTAATTATAAAACAGCTCATGAATTTCATTATTCATTTATCCGTTCTCATTTTATAAATGTAAGAATTAAGTATCTTATTTATGCTTTTTTTCTTAAAATGAAGACACGATTTACTGGTAACAAGAAGAAGGTTCTCTGCCGTTATCGTAACAAAAATGTTTAGTATAACTTGACAAATTATATTCCTTTCTTATTTTGCCTATCAGAACATATAATTCATCGTTTCTTGACCATTTCCTTATTTGTATATGACATATACAACTGTATATTTTAGTTTGTATGTATGTATACATTATTTTCATGTATAATCATATGCCTTTATATGTCTCTAACTCTAACAAAAAGAGGTGAATTGACACGAAACAATTTATCAGTACCGTTAACCTATCAGACTGACTGATTAATTGTCCTAATGTGTAGATTTCATATTTCACCAACAATAATTATTCTACACCTCCTTTGGGTATATGTAACATCAAATATCATTTTAGGTTGAAAGTTCTCAAAAACACGAGATTTACATTTGAAACTGATATTTCTGTAACTATGTACAAAGACTTCACAAAAATATCAAACAAAGAAATATGTTTCAACAGTTGAATACATATGCAGCTGTGTCCATACATGTTAAACAATAACAATATAAAGCTTTACACTTTTTAAAACAAATCACTGTAATATTGGCATTTTTAAGTCATGATTTATAATTCATATTTTATCATTATCCAAAACAATACAGCAATATTTACGTGTTAACAGTCTGGTGGACTGAGTGCCTTGCCCAGGACACAAGAGAGGATGAGACCGAGGGCACAACTTTTTGGTGTCTCGAATCCGTACTTTGCCCTTAGAGGTCATCATGCTAACAACTGCACCCCTGTGATCAACACGTTAAAAGGCAAAAATAACGGATGTTGATATATTTCATATCATCCAAAATCATTCCCCATCACCTTCAATGAAAAATGTAAATCTCAGAACACTTGTATTGAAATTCCAGTGCAGCGATGTCATAGCAATTTGTAGGGTATCGTACCAAATCTACTGTCAAAACGAGCCTACGTTCGGTCTCGTAACAGCGATATCCCCCGCCGAATTGAGTTTCAATGCCAAACTTGTCGTACCCAGTAAGAGACCTAACTAAAAGCACTATGTCTGAATTTGAATGGATGTTCAACGTTGATATTGAAATTGTATAAACATCACATTTGTTGAAATCAACACTCAAACTGAAATGAATAAGTGACTGCATATGAAGTACGTGAGGAAATAGGGAACATATATTCGTTAATTTATAAAGTATATACCAGCCTTCAGCGATACGAGGGAAATCCTGTTGTGACAATCAGGGAATGCGCGTACAAATACCATGATTGAACTTGATAAAGTTAGTCACATTCTCCTCTTTACTAACCTGATACTACACTAAAAAGTGATTAAGTACAGGTGATTGTCGCCACATGGATGTAAACAGTCTGTACATTGTTGGTTTGTTTATGATATTATCTGATAAGGATATGAACTTAAATGCAGCGTTTACTTTGATTAATGTATGCTCCTATTGTTGTTGTCTAATTGAATGATTATAACATCTGTTGAACTATTTGTAAATCTCCGAAATACTTTATAATTGGTATCTTGTTGTCTTCACCTTATGGACTCTCAATAATTGACAACTTAAAAAATAGATAGAAAGGGAGCATATTTACAAAGCCGTTCAATCATTTAGAATCAAATCCGTCTTCAGATGGTTTCTTTCTTTGATGTCAATGAAAATACAAATAATGAAAATCAAAAAGATAATATTATCTTGAATAACTTATCTATCGACGATGTGGACCGAAGTGTGAAATACACCACATGGAAGACTTCTTTTTCATTATCTGTCAAGTTTGATCTTTAAATTCTAAAAAGAGATGAAAGTATAAAAGATTGATAGTTGATTGAAGACGTTTGTCACGCATTTCAATTATATGGAATCATTGTAATTATCTCATGGGAAATGCATTAATATCATCAATAACAATTTTTTTTTATTGTTTTCTGATATCCCATTTTAAGATTATTTTCAATCAATAGTTTAGTAATGCTTCGTTTTCACGAATGTCTCAAGGGCCTTAATTCCCTGAATTGACAAATGTCCAATGTCAAATATCTAAAATTTCAGAACAATAAAGCAGAAATATATTGTTTTTCATCGGATGTTAGAGGTAGGTTAACAACCCAATGGATTGTTGCTTTTTAGCCTTGAATTAACAAAAACGTTACATTATTTGAAAAAAAGTATTTCAAAAGAACTCAGTAAAGGCATCTACTATAATCAGATCGGAGGTGGATTATTTGTGGGTTCACTTATTGAAAAGGAGGGGTCTCACCTTTGAGGACCAATCAATTTACATGCAAAAAATGGCAAGAAAGGGAAGGATCATATCACTGTTTCAAATCCTATTGATTTTTGTGTATACTATAACCTAACCTTCAGACGCATCCATGTATATTTAATTCAACTTACCCATTGTTAATCTGTTGCTTCACGATATTGACGCAAATAGAGAAACCAGCTTATCAAGTAGGCTAATTAGACTCACGTTGGTAAACATTTTACTTAATACAAGTTCAAGTATCGTTATTTCTCCTGAACTCAAACACAGTTTTACTATCGGTGAAAACGTATGATCTATGATAAATAAAATATCTTATTTATCAAATATTGATAAGAAGTCTCAGACAAATGAGACATATATATGTAGACTTGGCTGTGAGAAGGATATACAAATAAAGGTAAAGCAATACTAGGCTTTGACTAAAACTACCACAATCACAATCTGTGTTTTAATGTCATTGACTTGAGAATCGATACAAAACGCTCTATCAGTATCATAAGACTGTTTTAGTGTCCTATTGTGTGTAATTGATTATTTCCGTACCGTGTACAGAGTAATGCTATACCTCCTCTGGGTATATTAACACATCTGACATAAAATTCCATTTCAGGTTGAATCTTTCTTAACCACATGGGACATGATGACTTACTTATTTCACAAATCTGTTACTGTGCACAAAGTCTCCACGTGCATATGCAAAGAGTTTATTAACTGTTGAATACAGAGAATAGTTTGACCTACAAGTGTTGATTTCGATATGTTTGTACTTACATGCAACAGAATTAACTAATCTAGTGAGAAATTGTACATCAATTTATGATCGTATTCATAATTCATATATTTTAAAATGTATATTCATATAATACAATCGGAGGAGAGCCTTGTGAGGATACAGCTCCAAATATGTCGATATATATTTACTTAGAACAATGTCCAATTTAATTTAACCACTCTTTCACTTTTTTGCATGTCATGTTTTCTCAGAGTTGCCATTTATTATAGGGTGCGATGTATAAAACGACATTGGTGTAGAACTCTTCGATGTGAGAGCTATATTCGTAGGTTTCATGCGAATTTGAGAGTTCAGACAGGAAGATTGTAGACCATTCCATTATGGTGCCATGATTAAAACTCTACTCTGAGGGTTTAGGTATCGCTACATCAGTCAGATCACTTGAACTGCCTAAGAACGACCATTTTAATGTGAACAAGTTAAACTGCCTTTCGAAGGGAAATGGACTCGCATGGCTTAACCGAACCATGTACATTTGTTTGGTCCGCTTACTATTGATTGAGGGGTATTATTCAGCCATTGATAACATTTATTTATCTGTTCGTGAGACCACTTTATTTCAGTAACAACGGCTCTAATTAATCAAATATAAAACTCCATACCCCTCTTGTCAACAATTGGATCAAGTGACATTTAATGGCAAAGATTAATCTGCATGAAAGAAATACATTTAGATATCACTATATTGTTTGAATTTGATAGTTTGATGTACATGAAACATTACTATGCTATATGTGTAAGTCATGTTGCATCTAATAATCACAAAAGTCAAACAATCGTTTAAACCTATCAGACTTAATGGTATATGTCAGAGAGCTATTTTGAAATATCCATGTTCTATCTTTGCACGATGTAAAGTATGTATGTTAACGATACCAATGCCATAATATGCATTTTATAGTATATACCGTTATAACTATTTTATTTAGTTTAGTTATTAGTTATTTTAGTTAGGTTAGTAGTTAGGGTTTAGGGTAAGTATTAGGGTTTATGGTTATGGTTAATTTTGGGTTTAGGGCTAGGGTTAGGGTTAGTATTAGGGTTTTGGGTTATGGTTATGGTTAGTATAAGGGTTTAGGATTAGGGTTAGTATTAGGGGTTAGGGTTTAGGATTAGTATTAGGGTTTAGGGTTTAGGGTTAGGGTTAGTATTAGGGTTTAAGTTTAGGGTTATGGTTAGTATTAGGGTTGAGGGTTAGTATTAGGGGTTAGGGTTAAGGTTAGGGCAAGAACTAGGGTTTATGGTTAGGGTTAGTATTAGGGTTTCGGTTTAGGGTTAGTATTAGGGTTTAGGGTTAGAGTTAGTATTAGGGTTTAGGGTTTAGGGTTAGGGTTAGGGGTTGGGTTAGGGTGAGGGGTAGTGTTAGGGTTCGGATAAGGGTTAATCTTTAGATTGTATTCGAAGTTGCAAACCAAGTCTATAGTTGTTCCATGAATCACTGCCTCAGAACATCAAAGAATCTCCCGAGATTGAGACTTTCAAAACCCGTCTGAAAACCTTCCCTATAGAAGGTTCAATTCCCACTGACGATCTCCTCGCGAACTTCCCTCCTCTGTGTGAATATTGTAGCGCTTATATTATGAATGTACCTTGTGATTTGAAACCAGTGCAGTACAAAAATACATAATATTATTATTTTAACATCTTTTCATATATTCACTTTCAGCAAATACGATATGTTCTTTAACCAAATTAAAATTTTATACAATAAACGTCAACTTGGTAATATTTAAAAGAAAAATTTAATGTTCCTTTACGAAAGGCGTGTAGGTTGGCAATATCTTTATGATATACATTGACGTTAACAGCATAAAGGAAATGGTTAGTTCTTATTGCAGCTTGTTTTGTGAACGATAACACCAAACTTTAAGTGTAGGCATGTGCATGTAGTTCATATTTAAGCAGCAATAGTATATATTATTTCTTACACAATGTGCTGAAGAACATTTGATGCCAAACATCATAAGTCTTTGTGATTTCATAATTCATCTCTCGTCCATTTGACAAGTAAGTCCACTTTGTCTAATTTATATCTAATAGCATTTATATAAGTAATAAATGATGTTTGTAACAGTTAGACGTTCCTCCAATATCGCAAGAACAAACGGAATACTTCATATTACATTTAATTAATAGAAAGGAATACAATACCATAGCAATAACATCTCCTTCAGCAATATGACTCAATCTGGATAATCATACTTTATATTAATAAAGATAATCCCTCTTCGTGTCGAAATATCGTGATCATTCTTCTATGACTCTTAAAATTTGAGTGGATTAAATTTAAAATGTTAAACCTATATTTTACTAAAGATACAAAACAAAATGTTAGATATAGTATATATTTATGCATCCTCGCTTATACTGCATTCACACCTTTAATCATTCTTGAATTATGCTTTTGTTGTATTGTTGTTTTAAAACTTTTTATAGTTAAATATATATTAACCATAATTATTTGAATATGATGTTGTTCATTTTGCAACATTGATAACCCTAAAACCAATTTCTGCAAAATTATTCGATTTTGGATTGTCCTCTGATTTAAATGTTTTAAGGTATGATTTACTACCTATATAAATTATTACATGTACATAATGATAAAAGTATTTCAAACGATATTTCTCTGTTGTCTCATTCACATCCATACATTACACATTTAAACAAAAATGTCATTTGTTAAAATGTGTATGCTTGTAATAACGTTTAATGGGAAAAGTTAATTCAAAACACGTCCACCAATCTAACAAAGTATCTCATTGGCTGACAAAGATGTTAAACTCAATGTGATTGGATAAACGACTAGTCAAGCACGTGGTACCCTCATCTGCCGGAAGCTGTAGCTTAACATTGTAGTATATTGTTCCCTCCTGTATATAGTGGGGTGTGTATTTATCTAAGGTTCTGTACTTAATATATGGAGCAATGTTGGCCTCTGGGTCAAACGAGAAGAATAGAGTACCATATAGTCCCTGAAAGAACGGATTTGACAGTGAAAGTTTATTTTTTACTTACTTTTTTACTAATCCTGGACAGAAGCTAACAAAAATGCGTAGTAAAACCTGGGATACTCTAGACTTGTTAGAAATGTTCTACACTAAAGAACGCTCCTTTCGTGTGTTATATTATGGTATGGATAAAAGACTGCCAAGAAAGATTAACATGCATAATAATGTTTTTAGAAAATAGTCGTTTTGAATAATGTGAAAACGGGTCAAATCAAAGCATTCGAGCCGTTGCCAATATCCTTGAAATTGGTCTAACTGTGTAACTTGTCGGAATCGAGCAATATAACTGTCATGAAATCGTGAAATGTTGAGGAAATGTTCTTGCCTTCAATCACGAACACTAGTAGCACTTACGTCATTGTAACGGGCTGGTACCTTTTCTATATAGTTTCTTGAGTTTTCCCTTTAAATTGACAAAATAACACTTTTGAAGTGGTTAGTTCTCATACTTATTTCATATATATGACACTATATGGAAAATTGTGTCTTGTCCGTTGGCCTCTTAACTATATGTTGGATATATCCACACTTATCACTTTTACATATATAAATTCATCCATGAAGAGTGCCATGACCACATAAAATGGCATGTACGGTAAATTGTCGAGTATGCACATGTTTGTGTGGAGGGAAACAATACTTTCTCCTAACATGCGGTAATATTGAGTGCGAGTGGGTGGCACATAATGCGAACATGATGTAGACCGAAGTACTTCCATTATTTCACTGTGTTGTTTGCTTCGTGCTTGTGCTCTATATGTCGGTGGCATTTCTGAAGAATCACGAATGTTTTGCAAAACGCCTTTTTACACACTAACAAACCAATGATTGCGTACATGTAAGTACCTTAAAATATATATATTGAAATATAAAGAGTATAGTAGATAAACATACATTGTAACATAGTATTACCTATGAGGCTGAACAATCAGTTTTTACACATTATTTAGGTACGATGCCCTTGAACAAATGATAACGTATAGTGGTGAGATGATATGAGAAACAAATGATAATTTATAGTGGTGAGATGATATGAGAAACAAAGGATAACTTATAGTGGTGATCATGAGTTGATGTGAGAAACAAATGATAACTTATAGTGGTGAGTTGATATGAGAAACAAATTATAACTTATAGTGGTGAGTTGATATGAGAAACACATGATAACATATAGTGGTGATCATGAGTTGATATGAGAAACAAATGATAACTTATAGTGGTGAGTTGATATGAGAAAAAATGATAACATATAGTGGTGATCATGAGTTGATATGAGAAACAAATGATAACTTATAGTGGTGAGTTGATATGAGAAAAAATGATAAATTATAGTGGTGAGTTGATATGAGAACAAATGATAACTTACAGTCTGTAAGTAGTGAGTTGATATGAGAAACAAATGATAACTTATAGTGGTGATCATGAGTTGATATGAGAAACTATACTAAGACGTCACGTTTCATGTAAAGCGACAGTTGGGTGATGTATTATCCTTGTATCAATGAAGCAAATACTCAACAGACCAAAGTTGTCCTCCTTTTCATTAGTACTTAGATCAATAAAAATATTCAGTGAAGCCCTTATTTACTTGTTACTATATATTCAACAGCATGACAACACTTCGTCTAATCTTTAAAGCTTTATTTTGATCCCATCTCCGATCCCCCATCTAGACTATATCAAATGTATAAATATACTCATGGTAAAAATGGTTGACACCCCTTTACAGAAAATGGAATTCGAAGTTAGCAATTTAAATGCATGGACAATTCATATTGTTCGATATTATTATTACTATATAATACTTGACATGTATGTATTGTGTGCGAATGAGACTCCACGAACATAGAACAACCGTTGTAGCTTTATGTACTATATATATAATTTTGTTGATCGTATATATGTATATGTAATAGGTTGTTTAACTGCAATCGGATAACTTAGATTACCAAACAGCATCATAATGGAAAACCGATAAGCAATAAATGAGATATATTTAAAGTTATTTACGTATTACGTACTTTAATGTAATTATTCATCTAAATATTATCATTATGAAAATATTAGTGAATACACATGAAGTTGACGGGGGATTGTATGAGATATGGATTTTTTAAATAATTATTTAAGTTCTTGGTGTAGTGGTAGATGCAAAATGTATTTTCGAATAGTTCGTGATCATTTTGAGTTTGACAAAAGATAATCACAAACAGATGGTGAGGTAGTGAAACACTGCTCTTTGCTCTTTGTGGTGTAATTATAAGAATAACTTCCGTAATTATTCAGATTTTGTTAAGCGTTAAACTATGTTTATGTCAGAGTTTCCATCATGTGTGTAAAACATATTGACAGATTATTCAAACAATGTAACGAAGTTCAACGAATTGACTTTGGAAGTTATATAGAGGATATGCTATTGTGGTAAACATGTTGGCATTAACCGAGCGAACACGACTGAGATGCATTCATTTATGCAGGGGTGTCGTAAAAATAGTATAATATTATGCAGGGGTGTCGTAAAAATGTTATATTATTATTCATGGGTGTCGTAAAAATAGTATAATATTATGCAGGGGTGTCGTAAAAATAGTATATGGAGTCGAATGTAAAAGTACATTTATTACCGGAACATACGTTCTTTCCAACATGTGTTTGCTACCAGGCTTTGCCGCATTTAGAAGACAATGTCATACAAAAACGTGACGTCATAATATTGTTTACAATTACATGCAAACTCGACAAAATTACATTATAATTTAATAATAAGATATATAAGCCCTAATATAATTGCTCTCTAGTGTTATATTGATGTGAATAACTTCCAACTCATAGAACCATAATTATCAAATACTTCTTAAACAACAAATTCTAACGTTTAGAAGTGGCAATCAGAAAAACGTAAGAACGAATCAATGACCAAATTCGTACAAATAATTTTCAGACTTAGCATTAACACATTAAGTGTCAATTTATGTCGTAAGACGATATTGAATCAAGAAACAAGCGGTTTGTCGTGTGCCTCTCATCGGCTACCATTTGTAGTGGCACGTCTTGTCAAAAGGTCATAAATTTATTGTAAAATATCCTAACACATCCATTGTTCATTTCCGTTATCGTTGTCCTTTTTTTGTTAAGCCTCAACATTTATGTGTGTTCGGTGTAGGCACTTCTGACCATGAATCCCTTCGTACAGAATGTATAAGCGCGAATGTATCAATATCGAAACGTTGATTAAACAATTGACATTTCTGTTACTGACAATCAAGACGTTTTGTTTGAAGAATACATTTTGTTCCAGAATCAATATTAAATTTGAAACTATCTCTCAAGCTTTTTCAAAATGAATTACAAAATAGATATAACATAGAAAAGCAAATTTTTACTGATAGATGTGAACAAAATAATGTTTATACACAGTGGCTTTTCTATCACTCTTTGACTTCAGTAGCTTAATCTTCTCTCGTAGAATCGTATTATTTGTATTGCTTCATTATACATAAGTCTCACCATGACTATAGTTTACAATCTCTTAGTGTCTAGGGTTAGACTAATAAACAATAATCTCATGTCTATATAATGGGTGAATTTGTGAGTGAAAGTGATGTGCTTTGTTTTGTGTAAAAAACCACAAAAAACTATTTCATTTATTTCATTCATTCAATAGGACTCCTGCTTCCCTGGACAGAAGTCCTTTCATGTAACAAGGTTCTCTGTAATAACAAGTTGATTACAACTTTTTGTTATTAAATTTGAATTGTTTTAAAGGGGCAGTAACGCGTTTTTTTTCACTGAAATAAGTCGATGAAATGTATTTGAAAAATAATGACATCAAAAGTAAACACCATCCTCTCTTAGGAAAATCAAGTTAAAAATGAGTGCACATGGTTCCGTAAAGCCATGGGAATCGTGTTTGTCATTCGAAATATTAAATTGTGTTCACAATAAAATGCTCGCCATGTATTTTTGGCCTTACACCGTTATTACCACTACGGATAATTGGTGTGTGTAATAAGATGTTTTACCGTCTAAAGTAAATATAAACAACATAAACTATCATTAAAATTTAGGAAATTTGAAAAAAATAAAATTTGCAAAAAACGTGCTACTGCCCCTTTAAAGGTTAGATGAAATGACATATGGTCACATTCGGATTCTTTGAAAAGGGGCTTCAATTTGACAATTGCTCGATTTTAAATTTCTGAAATCGACCCATAAATTACTTATATACGGCTTTTTTTAAAAATGCCTAATTAAGCCCCGGCGACCAGAATGAAAGTGGGCGGGGGTGGTCGCTGAAGCGTATCGTGTTGTGACGTACGTAGAGGAGCCTCATCATGGCCGCTAATCATAATTTAACGCGTTTTCCCCACTTTATAACTGCTCATATATGATAGAAAACTTCATCAAAACAACCCCAATTTTCGATAAACGGATTACTTAACTATTCAACTAGCGATTTCATATGGTTACAACAACTGGGGCGTGCTTAATTAGGGTGCATTCTGCGCTTTTGTATAGTATGTTTGTAGCAATTAATCGCGGAACTAGAAGGGAAGGTATGACAGTTCAAGTGACACTCAAACAAGGGAAGAAGATTATCGCGGGAATCCGGTGAAGAGAGATTAAGTAGCATCAATTGATCAAATTATGTTGAATAATCGGCATGTTAATTTTGTTTTGTATGTATTAATAAATAAATATATATGGTAGGTATAATTTCATATACACTGAACGATTGACTGTTCAAACAAGCGAGACAACATTGCAGATTTATAAATAACATTGTATATTTAATATAAAAGATTACTGTATTTTAAGTTTGTCAATTAAGATATTATATGTATGATGTAATGCAATGCAAACCATTTTCACTTCACTTTCATGAATAAATAAATGAACTGGATTGGTCAACAAGCTCAATGAAATTTACATGAAGATTGCTCTATTGTACACGCTAAACATATACATTATGATACACAGATTGATATAGACAACGAACATTATCGAATAAAAGAATTATGTTACCAGAAGCATTTTAATGCACATTTCATTAATGAAAACGAAATAGTTTAATTAATAGTCTGATAGCTTTTATGTGTCACTTCTGCACATCAACACACAATTCTCAGTTTAGCGGACCGTATAGATGTTTCTTCCAGATCAAATTGGAGTAGTGTTGTTACAGCAAATTAGTTTACGCAATTAAGAAGCTGAGTAGATATATGTGGGAAGGAAAGAGTGTAATTATGTTTGTACAGATAACAAGTTTACTGGACCGATTCAATTATATAACAAATGGCAAGTCGGTGACCAGCATGTCATACATGTTTATTGTCAAACGTCCTGTCTTGGTGACACAAAGGAAATACGCAATAAACATTAACGCGACATTCAATCTAGATGTTGTCAGCCAATGAAATTACTTTTAGTGTAAAATCGTCATAACTATTTGGTTTTCTATCTTGCCATTTGCAAAAAGACTTTTGCTGAAAGCGGGTTATTATTTGACCATCTTCTGTTTCCAAGTACTGTCATTGATGGAATTATAGGTTTACATTTTGTGTCTAATGTGCATTTGGATAATCATATTGTCCTTTAGGATACGTTTATAAGGTAAGTTTTTTACATAAATTGACACTCTTGATGAAATGTCAATTTAATACGATGTTTATTTGATTATATTTGATTAACCACACATTTTATTGAAAACATAATCTTATTATCTATTAGATTCTGAATGTTTTAATGTGTAATAAGTGATAACTAAATCGTAAAATGCAACATTGGGATACGATGTTTTCGTAGGTGGATTCGTAGACGTATTATTATCGTTGCTAATGAAATTATGTTGATGTTTTAAAATATGCGGTGAGTTACTTTGATTGTTTTAATGTTCAGTTAGTAAATTAGGTTGTCGGTTGATTAACGACGTTTAAATATAGGAAGTTGTGAAGTGCTTTTATTGTCGATGGCTTACAATAGGGCCTACTTCGCCGGCGTGCTTATCTCACGTTTGTTGTTTTATTTTAAACACAAACATTCTCTAACAAAAAATAACAACAACACCGACTATCTGATTTCGTTGTCTCAACTATACTTCGTTCATATTATCATATCTTGGTTTCATTTTGTCATCTTATATATCATTGGCATTGATTTATCCTATGTCTACGAACGTCTATGAATCCACCGTCTCTCACTAGTTATATCAATTATATTTGATATATATATATATATGTATAACGATATTTTGGTACATTTGTAAAGTGAAACTTTATAACTAACATTACTCGAACAGTTTACAGCAGAACAGCGATGTGGCATTATTGCAAAGCGTAGATATAACAGATTAACTGACCGATTCCCCAGTGTTTTCCATTGTAAATAGTAAGCGAATGTTTACACCCCGTCCCTTCACTTACGTCACTTCCGGTATCTTCCAACTCTCTAAGCCCCGCCCCATTTTTGGTTTGTTTGTCACTGGTAAAAAGCAGACGATGTTTTTCGGTGTTTTTAAGTCGCTCTAGTTAAATATAGGAACAACATATGGATTTTTTTGTTGGTCTCGTTTTTCACAAAATAGCCTAATGAACCAATTGCAGTTAAGAATTCAATATAAAATAATTTATTTCAGCCTTCCTTTAAGGGTAAAATATTATAATATTTGGCAATCAAAGCATCTTCAGTGACTGCGGCAACTGACGTGTGGAGAAATGTACATCTGAAGAAATGTTTGTCTTGTGCTTGTGATAGCCGTGAGATAAAGCTGTGTAGATGTACAAACCTCTCTCTATTTGTCAAGACGTGTTTGTATTTACCATTTTCCTATAAGATAAAAGCGATAGCACTGTCTTAAGCGTCTCGTGGTATTTCTAGTATTTCCCTTTCATCTTAGATACAATGAAATGGTAAAACAATAATGGTGAATAAAGACTTGAAGGGAGTTTGTTCTCCTAAATAAAAAGGTATACAATAATGGTAAATAAACGAGTTAAGAGGTACATGTGTATGTCCTCTTAAATAACACTAAAAAAACAATATTGGTCAGTAAAATGATAAGAGGAATTATGGCCTTTTAAAAATTGGAAACTGTAATGGAGAGTAGAGGTTTAAAAGGATCTGACGTCCCAAATTAGATTTTAAATGACAATTTTTAGAAAAAAGATTAAAGAAGATCTGTCCTCATAAGTAAAAGTTTGGAACCCATCAGTGCTAATCAAGCAACTATCGCTACCAGAGTCTGACATAATCGGTCAGAAGAACAGTATATTTAAAAGTCCAATATTTAACAGGTGCAGTAATGACACTATAATATTTTCAAGTACGATGCAAAGTTTAATAATATGTAACATAGGTTCATAGGTTATGATGGAAGAACTGAGTGGAGTAACCGCTATGGGAGAGAATGAGGTGGAATAGGTCAGCGTATGAACCTTACATGTGGTGTCAGGAGGCCTAAACATTTATTTCCGTCATCCCAGGAGAGCTAACTTTGCAAAAGCCCGCTTATAGTAAAGTAATTCTTTTTTTTCAACGTGACATGTCAACAAGTTATATCATAACATTATGAAAATCATTGTTCTTCAGTAGTTTCTTGCCTTTAGAAAGAAAGGTTAATATATTGTTTATGGTTTTCTTCTGGAAGGACTTATATTTACATTGTAAATTGTTTATATATGTGTCAAGAAAGGATTCATTATAGTGATTATTTTACTAGGTATAGTCCACATTGAGGTATTGTATCGGAAAATATCAAGAAAAGCGAGAGAAACAAAATCAGATGTTAACTAATCTTATCATCATTTCTTTCAAAGGTTAAATCAAATCGAGAATGTATACACATTTCCGTATTAACCTTCTGATTTTATAACAAAATTAGGTTTTGCTATCATAATTATTAATAAATACAAAATAGAAGTCCATTTGTATAGTGCTATGCATGAGCATACTTATAACACAATTTGCTACTGACCGTTTCGCGCGACCGTACTTCTCGTGTTTAGGTACCAATTTAAACAGCTGGGTGGATTGAGAGCAATGTTAATAAAGTACCTTGCCCAAGGAAACAACACAGTTAAGACCCAGGGTCTCAATCAGGATTCAAACCCAGACACTAACCATGTACTCAAATATCAAATACAAATTAGTTAATCATATCATTGCTCATCTATTTCAAATGTTAAAGTGTCCGTCAAATCCATATTTTACCAAAAGTTTCCTCAATTGTACACATTTTTACAAATTTTGTAAATATTTCGACAAACTTATATACATTTTTAGTTATCATATCCTTGCTCACAACTTCTAAATGTTTTAAGATGTTTCCGTGTTATTGTTGTCATATAATACAGTAAACCGTTTTATATAAGTGTTTAGTTTGAATTAAGATTCACTGGCGACGTTTCTTCAATACAATTATTTATTACTCCTCATGATGAAAGAAGTTGACACTAGGATTTATAAATAATTGATGTCAGCTTATCATAACTCTTTCAATGGTTAAAGCGTACATAAAATCTTTATTGTTCTTAAAAGAGAAACCCTCTGAAACTGTAAACACTCTTTTATATTGAGAGTTCCGTTTTATTTCCCTGAAATTATGTTTGAAATATAACGACAATGCAAACAAGACAATTTTAATTGCATTACAACAGTAAAATATATTGAAATACAAGAGATAATGTTAGGGTTTATAGCAAGTAATCGGATCATTAATAGCCCCTAGAGAATCATTCAAGATTACCTTACTGTTTTGTTTCAAAACACTTACACTTATAGGAAAAACATTTAAAATGTCAGTAATATCACGAAAGGTCAAATTTGAAATTTGCTTCTTTATTTTTTTTATATTTCTTAATTATTTTTATAAACTTTCTTACGTTCTGTCTTTCAAATGATAATTCAAAACATTAATCAAAAGTATCATTTTCATTTCACAAATTTACATAAATCATATGAATAACAAGTATCCAATTGATATGATTGAGTTGTTGGCTTCTGATCTGATCTGTTATAAAGAAAACCAGTGTATTTGAATGTGAGAATGCGAAAATCTATCATAATTTCACAAAATAAACAAATACTGGGTGTCCCCTATGAATGGCACGCAACTTTAGTAGTCTGTATACCGAAGGTGAGGTTGTTTTGCTGTAGATAATTAATGGTAAGATTGGTTACTGTATAACAAAATATACCATGACATCGTTCAAATTTTCAGCGTACGATTTGGGCCAACGATAGATGATGGTGACGATAATATAGGCATGTGCTCTTTGATACCATAATTGATTTAGAAAAAGTTCTCCCAACAAAACATACCAAAGTTGTATGTGATCACATACTGCATGTTATTTTAAGCTTTTTAGATTCGAAATATTATTCCAAAAATGTGATAAAAGTGATTCAGCTGAAAAAATTCAGAACCATGATCTTGAAACAGAGGAGATAAGATAAATTAAGCATAGATAGATGGTCGTTGGGTTTTTTCTAGTTTTAAAGATATATTTCCATCTACCGTTTTTCCGATATGTAAAAGATAACAATGTCACCAGTATCTTCTAATGTGGTTTGGATATCCCTTTCATCTCCGATACAACCATGTGTGATTAGATACTATTGGCAAGAAAACAAGGATGAAGTGAAACACGTGATCAACATCACATACTGTGAATATAAAACATTTGTACTTTCCTGAAAACTACCTTGGCTTCTAAATAAAACCTAACAATTAACAAGTATTACTCTTTCAAGTAAAACTAATTTGCAAACTGTATTTTTAAATGTTAAAAGTTAAAAGGATACTTTCACGAACATCTTCCAACAAGACTTTGTTACTTTATTTAAAGCATGGGTCTTCTGCAATAACTGCAATATTAATCTTTAGAAATATAATGAGGCTGTTTTTCTATGGGGTATATGTGATAATATCTTCTATTTTACAAAGGTTCCATACGTCATATGTGTCAGTAATAGTAAATATATTTTAAGAGTTTTTAAAAAATATATCCATCACTTTCAGAGTTTGATACTCGTTATCATGACTAAATATATAAATCAATTGCTACGTTCTTGAACCAAGAAAGATCACGTTACTTTTGAATAATAATATATTATTGGTGATTTGTTTTCGAAACATCAAACAAAGCCTCATCAAAATACCGTGATAAACAACCATTCCCAACAGAGATCCTGAAGCATTGTCGCAGTGAACTGTTTTATAACGAAATCATAGGTATATATTTCTATGACATCTCCGGAATATATCACACTGTATACTTATTTATAGGGATCATTCTGACATGACCATCCCTTATAGATTCTAATATTCGTTTTGTGACAAAAATGTAGAAATAAACAGCAAAGTTGTTGTACCTGGAGGTTAATGTTACTTTTGAAGTATTTGTCCTTGGGTGTTTTGAAACATGATATAAAGTCTTATCTTGCAGCAGATGTGTTAAGAACTAAACACATGCAATAGGTCACTGAAGTTTTCTGTATATGAGGAAGCATTCTTTCAGGGATAGTATCGACTGAAGGTACAGATTTTTGTTTAGACTTTCACATATTTTATTTTAAATACATTAATCTTGAAATTTCAAACACGGGAAAAATGGCCCACGCATATTTACCCTGGTGGGGCATTGGCCAACCCAAAATAGATATCCCTGTTTAGTTAAAGATCGTTGGCTACTTTACACAACAATGTGGTAAACAACCATTCCGTTTTCCATTCATTGATTTGTATATCATATCAGTCCTTTAAGATGAAGGCACTGAAGGGAGACTGGATAACTGTTGATTAGTTTGTTCCGCTTATGATGGGAGAGATCTGGGTTTCAACCCTGTCAAAGGTTCAGTTTTGTGGACTCTTCTAAGACCTGCTTCAGTAAAGTTCTAATACAATTCTACACTGAAATTCAGTGTCCCTCCCAAGATAATCAATATGACTGAAATATTCTTGAAAAAGCCATTTAACCCACAATCACTTCACAATTATGAACAATTTCTAAGAAATCAGGTGTCTGTACGTGTTGGCTAATAATTGACAGTTCCGTTAACAAACAATGGTTTATTTTTTCACTCAAAGATTGGATTAACTTCCCATAAAGAACACTGACTCTTTTCAAAGAACACCTTTACTAAGTGAAATTTAGCTCCCCTTCTTTAGCATTACGATAAAGTTACGGAAGAGTCTTACAAATCAGTACATTAGCCTTTATGGAAGGAGGCCTGTGCTTTGGAATGTTAGCGTGGCATTTATTACATATTTATATTTTTAATCAAAATTCCCGATTCATATCGCTATAAATGACGTGATGTTTCGTGTGCATATTGCTTTTTGTTCATTACATACACGTGAATGTTAACAACGTTAAATCAATATCATTTATAGGAATGAATGTATGGAAGCTTAAATGATATTAATTATTTGGTGCAATCAATCATAAATAAATCACAATCACAATATATGTACAGTATGATGTGATATGATGAGAAAGTTATTGGTTTTCATCGTCAGTAATTCATGATAGTTTCGTGTATACTTAACCTTTCGAATTATGAGTCATCAAATATATCATTATTACATTTCACTTTTAATGACTGTTTCATTAGTTCTATTTGCCAAAAGCATTGAATTTCTATCCACGAAGTAGATCATAATATTTATTTTTATAAGAATTAGAGTCATGATGTACTTAGATAACATTTGGTAATTTAAAAACAACTTTTTCAAAATGTCGATGGTCACAGATGACGAAATCAGCATGTTTTTTTGAAAAATGAATCTTAGGAGACATTTTCTTTTAAAAGCCCGATGAAGCAACCTTATACTCCGAAACTATGTGTATGTTCACAATGAAAAAAAGTTGTTATCCAGAAAATATTGTTTTCAAATGTTCTTAAATCATTTGTCTTTCACTTCAGGTATCCTAGAGGGCGTTCTCACGATTCGATAGTATGATTTATATCACGTGCTTCAATGAAAACGAAAGTAGACACTTTTTGGTGATCCTCGACTTGTAAAAATTTAATATTTTGAGGAGATTCAGTTTGGTCTGATTAAAAAAATTAATTTGTTTATACAACCTGAGGCAGAAGAAACCATACGATACAAAAAAACAAGATATTTCAATCTACAATCGTTACATAGAATACACTGAAAAAGAATAAGATCTTGTCTTCGAAGGCAGCTAAACTAAATTTGAAATTCCAAAACATTACTTGTTCTAATTCCTGAGAAACACACGTTTTGAAAAATCGTCAGTTTTTAAACTCCTTAACAAGACGAGGTAGGAGTGTTAAAAGGATTTGGGGGCTTGTTTTATGGCGTTCTATACGGTAATGATGCTTTACCAAATTTAAGTCCTAGAAGGTAACACACATTATGTCCAGAAAACCCCTTTGAAATAGCAATTTCATCACTATTTGTGTTTGAACAGATAATATTAGGTATCATGCTCTCAGAATGAATGAAATTTTGAATATCTCTTTATGAGATATAACCTCATCACATACAGTCAATGTCGACTTCACCCGGAAGAACCATTTTTTATTTGACTCTGTTGAATATTTTGGTATCGTTTCTTTTGCCCCTCGGTGCATGTCAGCATAATTAAATATAATGAATTAAACAAAGAAAATTGTACAACATGTCGTTTCTACAAATCGCATTGTGAGAGCGGCCCTTACCTATCACATAACGAGAACAGGGTTCCGTTCCATAACAGCGAGCGCTTATAATCGCTCATTGATTGTTCAATGTAGCGCTCAAGTAGCGCTCATTCTCTCCTGAACGATACGGTGCAAAACATCAAAGTTCGCTCGCTTAGCTACGAAGCGCTACATTGAGCAATCGCGTTCAAGAGAGGTTTAAAAGTAATCGTTAATTGAGCGATTACTTTGAAACCTCTTTTGAACACGGCCCTAGATTCCGTTCCATAACAGCGAGCGCTTATAATCGTTCATTGATTGCTCAATGTAGCGCTCAAGTAGCGCTCAAGTAGCGCTCAAGTAGCGCTCAAGTAGCGCTAATTCTCTCCTGAACGACACGGTGCAAAACCTCAAAGTTCGCTCCCTTTGCTACGTAGCGCTAATTGAGCGATTACCATTTGTACAGAAACCAATGGTTGTAGAGTGTTTTGTAGTCTTATTATTACTATTGCGTAAGGATAATCAATTATTTTTAAACAAGACACACAAATATTTTAGTCTCGGTTTGTTTCTAAATTAATGGACGCCAATGTCACTTAAAATCAATCTTATATCAAAAGGGGTAAATATACAGCCGTAGGATATAGGCCGTATGTCCTAAATGGTTTGTATTGAAACATTATAGCCTGTATCTTGAAATATTTGGCTTGAGCATTTCACTCACGCAATATGACACTTTAGGTGTCTGTGTATGATGAATTAGTATTTCAGGCAAAATCATCGCCTGAAAGTATACATTGTTTCATAATATATACTGGATATAAATAGTTATATTGTTATACTCCAGGATTCAAACAAGTCTTCATCGTGAGATTCAAATTATGTTACAAAGGTAATATAGATGGTTTGAACATTCGAGAACACTCGATATAATCATTATAGGGGAGGAAGCACGTTTTTTTCCAAATCTTATTTTTTTCAATTTTCCCATTTATAATGATAGTTTATGTCATTTAAATGAACTTAAGAGGGTAAAACAGCTTATTACACACACCAATTATCCGCAATGGTAATAATGATTGTGCGTATAAAGCAATTATTGCATGGCGGCCATTTTATTGTGAACACAATTTATTATTTCGAATTACAAAAACGATTTCCGCGGCTTTACTTAACCATGTAAACTCATTTTAAACTTGATTTTCCAATGAGAGAAGGGTGTTTTTCTATTGGTGACATTATTTTTCAAATACATTTCATCAACTTATTTGAGCGAAAAAAAGTGCTACTGTCCCTTTAAAGTGGGAATTCATACAATACACGATATTTCGTGAATGTCAATCATTCAATTATTCAATGTTTATAAACGTTTCTAATTCCATTCCGTTAAATACATTATGTCTGAATCGCACTAAACTCAATATTAAATAAACCATTAAACAATACATGTCCTTTGAAATTGAATATTATCTGTTGATGCAGAGGCACTTTTATTACATCAACAAAACGATGTCGTTTAATTTCAGTGGTATTTACAAATTGCTAACAATAGCTACGGTGTAGATGGATAACTATCTCCTTTACTAACTGAGTTCATTTTCATTACATCTGATAAAGTTACAAGAAAGTCTCCTAACAATCTTCATCTGGGAATATATGGAGTGCCAAATAAAACATTAATCTTTATTTATTAAGCTTACTAAATTATTAAGTGTACTAAATCGGCTGAATAAGTATAGCTTACTAATCGATTTGGTAAGCTTTTATAGTTTCGATTTAGTAAGCTTACTGATTTTATTAAGTCAGCTTATTAATTTGATTTACTAAGCTTACTAAACAATTGCCTAAATTAGTAAGCTTACTAAATCGAATTAGTAAGCTTACTAAATCGAATTAGTAAATTTACTAAATCGAATCAGTATGTTTACTAATACAAATAAAAACGCTTACTAATTCCCATTAAAAAAGCTTACTAATTCGAATTAGAAAGCTTAATTACTTAATCGAATCAGTAAGTTTACTAATACCAATAAAAAAGCTTACTAATTCCCATAAAAAAGCTTACTATTTCTAATTAAAATACTCTCTTGGCACCCCACATGGATGCAGCTAGAATCCAAGCAAATCAGGTCAAATCAATCTCATCCTTCTCATCAATTGTAAACGTTGTGTGCAACGATAAATACGCTTATACCCAGCGATATAGTTTTTATATCAACATCATCTGAATATCCCAACCAGCATCTACCATTAACTATGATCATCTGCCCCTTGTAAAGAAGAGGTCAAATGTGCTTTCTGTAAGCATTAATCTCTTCTACATTATACAGTTTATCTTACTAAGCTTCTACCACGTTGAGTGATTTATTTGGGAAATACCAAAGGCAGCCAAGCAATACCAGACGTATCTGCCAGCTGAACATCGTTTTATCCCCCAGTATTAAGTCACATGTGTTGTTGTCTCAGCGTACACTGATCTTTCCCTCTTGTCTTATGTGATCTTGTATGCACTATACTTAACTATAATGAACGTTATAATTATAGGAGAGGTTATGTTACCAAATGTTAAATTGTACTTGTGACGTCATACTACTGTTCTCTGGCTCTATTATTTTTTCAGTAACACACAGTTGCAAACCACAAAAGTTTGTTAACTGTAAATTTATTTATTTACTTTTTAAGGTAAATTAAATAACCAAAACGATGAATGTAACGTTACACTGTCTCCGTTACTCTCAATCTCTTAGATATAATTGTAATGATGAACCTCGGCCAGTATTTTTTTGGAATGGAAGTTACTCGGACATGACACTACAAGTAAGGAACGAATTTGGTCAATTATACCACAGCAAAGTCCAAAAGGTAGAACACGAATATCAAAGTTAACTGTGCTTGTTCATTCCTTTTTTCTTAATAATTTGACTTCGGGCTTTGACTCCATTATTTTGTAAGGAAAAGTGGTTTAGCCATTTATAGAGTAGCAAAATCCAAAAGATAAAAGTCAACAGTCTTAGTTGTCTTTGCTTGTTACTTCCTTTTTTCGTAATAATTACATATTATCATCAAGTTATCTTTATCTGTACTAAGTTCAGATCTTGCCGATCTATTTCCTTGTTTTGAAATACGTATCTTTTTTTATTTCAAATATAATCTGTGTATACAATTACATATTCGTGAAATTCAATGAGTTCCTTGACATATTTTTCCACATCTATACGTGTTCTTTACAACAACTACATACTTTACCCTCAATATATAGTCAACCAGTACCAACCTATCACTTTATCATCAACGAAGGGTACACGCAAGGTTCTATTCTGCCTCCTATTTTGTTTTGGCTACGTGCAATAACTGTATATAAGAGCAAGATAAGACACGTGTTGGGGGATCTATCGATTGGATAACATAATTTGTTTATAGTATACGTTCTTTCACTAAGGTCTGGTGATTCGATATTCTTGTAAGCAGGGTATTTATCGCATTTAGTAATTGTATATTTATTGACCAGCGGAAGAAACCGGGATGTTTCTAGATCAAAGACACAGGAATCTCTTTGTCGTTATAAAAGCTGATTGTTTTGTTGTAGAGTGCAACCTGATTTGATATAATCGTAGCACTGATGAAACGAGCAAGCTCGAAGTATAACGCTTATCTAAACTGTATAAGATTTCCAGGCAATGGGTTATTTAATAAACACTTAGTTGTTCCATCCTAATTCAACGCATTGCATCTTAAAATAGACATGCAGGTTCGCCAGATATATGAAATCGAATCCGATTTAAAATGGAATACGATTATACTGGCATGAGTTTTTCTATGTGTGTGTTGTATCATGTATTCTTACGAAACGACATAGCATGGACTATTCAATGTGTCACAGACTCACAGTCAGTAACAGAATATTTTAGCATGTTGCTAAACCTCAGACTCCTGCACTAAATCCTACCTGCCAAATTCAGCGAGTCTTGTATTTGTACAAGCATGAACCTAAATCGTTCTAAAGGTATTTAAAACTAAAATAAACCTATGAAAATTTTTTTTTCATTTAATGCAAAGTTTGTATCCTTTGTTTTCGGCTTTATTTAGTATTATCCAAATAGCAGATCGACGAGCTCTTGTTTGTGTGTGAGAACGTATAGATAAACAGTCATTGGATGTGATTAAATGGCTCTAGGTTTCTTTTCATTCTACTTTCAGTTTGAGGAACTGTCATGACATTTAATCAACATTACTGCAATTGAAATTATGTTGACTATCTCGAGGTTTGTTACACTATTTTATAACACCGTATAGAGTATCTTAATTATATGTTTTTGGGTATAGTTTTCAATTTCAGAATTCAATTGAACACATTATTGAGTATATATTATCTAGGTTAGTAAAACTACATGTATTTCACTGGTCATATTATCGAGTATTTCTAGGTTAGTGACAGCGTGCTAAATCCTCTCTAGAACCTTCACCTTATTTCTTTGATCTTTAATAAAGTTTCCGTGAGATACGTCTTAACGGAAAGCAAGATCAATGGGCCTGAAAGGATCTTACGAGCTTACATACACAAGCGAAAATCCCATATATACAGCACATTTTCTGTTGGAAGTATTCCTGTAAAGGTTAGCTCTGTGTATGTTTGTGCTAGTGTGTGTAACGTAATTGTCGGTAAAGATCAAAAGGGTAGGGCGTGGTTGCTTCGGCCAGCTGACTGAGTCTTTCTGTCACGTGACCCGGTGCCAGATGGATACATGCATGGGGTTCTACGCGTCTTGAAGCATATCGGGTGAATTTCCGCTAAGTGGTTACGAGTATCCGGATAGAATAGGATCCAGGTATTCGTTGAAACCTCTGGAGAGACAGGTAGGTTATTTTGTCTAGATTCCACGTCTCTCTCTATCTATAACATGTATCCCACAACTTTATACTGCCGTGTGTCTGCATTGCGTCTCAGAGCCCATGACTATAGTACATTGTCTTCAATAGAGGTTAAAGGTGAGGCGCTAACGCCGCGATATAAACAAACTCTCAGTGTAACACTTGGGTGTAGCAGGAAGACATATAACAACATCCAAACATGAAGTGATCTTTCCCTTGTTACTTCCTTGTTCTTGCATTGACATTTTGTAGCAATGCCTTGGCACTTATTTCAAGCACCAATTTCGTTAATCTCAGTTTCATATTTCACTATCATACTTAATGATCACCATAAGTTTTTCTGTGCTAATAGCGTTAATGTTTTGGTATTTGGTCGAGCTAAAATGTTATCCTAGTGTTATGGAATTTGCAATTAGGATCAATATGTCCGGGTGTTAGAATAATAATATTGGCTACGAATTCAGCATATGGAGTTATTTAATATTGTTTTAATTGATACAATGATTTTATGTTCATATTCAAACGTGTATTTCTTGTCTCATTTTCTCTTAAACATAATATTTCATAAAATCATCTCATGACAAAGAACTCCTTTTTACAAAATTTTCATATTTCATGTTAATTTTTTATTCTCTCTAAGTTTCCCTCATTTTCATTTTTCTCATTTGAATCTCTCTCAGTCTTCTTCATTTTCATCTCACTGCATATTAACCTATTTGTTTATCTGAATACATAATATTTACACTTACTGTTCATTGATTAATTGAGCATATAATATCATTACACTGAATAATGTTCAAGATTACAATATGTAACACCTGGTTCAAGGTGAGGACAGGTATGAGGTGTTGATTGCTATTGATAGGTTATGGTAACATAATATGATTACATATAATGTTCAAGAAATGTCATGGTTGATTGAATTCTTATAGAACCTTTTAAAAATATTATTCAGAGGAAATAATATATTTAGCAATTTTATGGAAATCTAGATAATGTACTCGTTGACTCGTTGACGTATAACATTAAGTACTGCTAGTTCAGTGATGATGACATCATGTGGTAAATATTATATTTATCTAGTTCAATATTTAATGATAATGGTTAATAATTGATTTTCAATTTCATAATTTACTATATTAGTTGTAGTATTTATTTATTAAGTTCAGAGTTAATGATATTTCATGCTAAATAACTTATTTTGTTCATTTGAATATTTAATGATAAATAATGTATTTATCCCCTTCTGTAATAAGCGAGTATCAAGTTGAGTAATCGATTCATCACTTCAATATCTAATATTTGTTATGGTAAATATTTTGTTTAAAGTGATGATATTCCATAGCAAATCATCTATTTTATTTGGTTCACAATGTTATGATATTTTATAGTATCTAATATATTTATCAAATGCACCATTAAGTGATATTGCATTATAATAAAATGCAATTATAAATTTATTTCTGATGATATTCCATAGTTTGTAACTATAAACAAATTTGGGTGATATTTTCAGTTAATAATCTACATAGCAACATATATTTATGGTAAAAATTTCAATAATCCACTTTTTAAGTGAAGGTTTTAATATTTTATGACATTTTCTTCTTCAGTAGCAGGAAGTCAGTCACATACCAAAGTTACTTGATACTTTTATGTTATAGTAAATGATCCATAAGCACTCTAAAATTGGTAAAAATGTAACATTCTCAAATATAATGGAAGATATTCAAGTTGGGGATATTTAAAAAAATCTTTTTCTTTTGGAATGTACAAGTAAAAAGCAAATATTTGTACTTCCTTGATGACGATTAAAATTCCTTCTACAAAAGTTATTTAGCAATTCACATAGTTAAAATAATTCTTGATAATAGACTTGATAGATATATGCTTATGTAATCTACAAAGATTTAATAAATTTTCCCAAAAAAACTGATAAAAGGTTATAATTAGATAATAATACAAAAAGATTGACTATTGAATGTAGAAATCAAGAAAATTTGGTTTGAAGATAGAATAACCGTACCGGTACGTGAAAGTACAAAAAGGGAATAAAGATTAAAAAATTGGCCCTAACACCCCCCCCCCCCCCTCGAAATGGGTGTGCAGACTGTTTCCATTAAAAAAACTGTAAACAACATCTTTTCCATAAACAAGTTGACATTTGAAGTTAGCCTTACATATTCAAAGCTGACTTTAGTGTGACCTCCTGTATATATAGGTTAAAGGGTGTGTATGAGATTTAAAACCCGCAACCCGAGGTATAAACTCGAGGGTCGTTAGCCCCGAGTGTTTATCCTGAGGGTAAGGGTATTAATCTCATAAACACCCTTTGGCATGTTTTATCAAGCTTACAAACTGATCCCTTGGTTAAATTTTATGTTTAATCTATTCTAATTGATAGTGCGAAAAAGTAAAGGAGTCGTCCGTAAAATATCCCCTTTTGGTGAAAGGCAGTAGGATATAAAGGGAACTTAGGTTACAACCTCATCAGCCTAGTCCCTGTAGCACAGTGGTATCATCGCTGTGCTTGTTGTGCAGGATAATACATCCACATGGGAATTATTATACCCCCGACCAACGGTTGGGGGTATATAGTTATACCAACAATTCCGTCCGTCCGTCCTTCCGTCCGTCTGTCCTTCCGTCCGTCCGTCCTTCCGTCCGTCTGTCCTTCCGTCCGAAGACAATTTTTGTCCGATCGATAACAGAAAAACTATTCGTCTCATCCTTTTTAAATTTGGTACTTGTCTTCTTCACCACTAGGAGAGGTGCAGTGCGAAGTTTAAACCGAATTGGTGAATTTTTGAATTTTTGGCGATTTTTTTTATTTTTTAACTTAGTCAAATTCTGAGTATTTTTTGTCCGATCGATTACAAAAAAACTATTCATCTCATCCTTTTCAAATTTGGTACATGTCTTCTTCACCACTAGGAAAGGTGCAGTGCGAAGTTTAAACAGAATTGGTGAATTTTTGGCGAATTTTTGTATTTTTTAACTTAGTCAAATTCAGAGCATTTTTTGTCCGATCGATTACAGAAAAACTATTCATCTCATCCTTTTCAAATTTGGCACATGTCTCCTTCACCACTAGGAGAGGTGCAATGCAAAATGTAACACGATTTGGTGAATTTTTGAATTTTTGGCGATTTTTTATATTCTTTTACTTTATCATAGCTAGAATGACTGAAGCTACTTCTGTATTGTGATTTGTTGACTTCATCATTTTCTTTTTCATGTAACTTTCATCAAAAGCTACTTCTGTGTTCTCATTGATTTTACTTTTTATATTTCCACTGGTTATATTTTGGGAAAAGTTAAATTTTCTTTCCTTTCAGCCATTAACTGCTGTATATCTCTCACTGTGCCTTCAGGGGTGTGCTTCCATGTACCTGTTGTTTAAAGTCACTCGAATGAATCATTATGATGGATTAATTTCCAAAATAAAGTTGAAATCAGTGGTAATAGCAGTAGTGTATTATATTACCAATACCTTTTCAAGTAACTTTTATTCCTATTTTGACTTAAACCACCTTTTTCACATGAAGATCGAGACTTGTCCTACCATTTTCACAAACAGTTTAATCTTAGCAATTACATTTCAAAGCTTATCAATCCTTAGGTGTGCAGACACCTCTCTCTTAAAGTAAAATAAAAATGTCAAACTTAAACAGTCGGGGGTATTAGTGAGCCACGCTCACTTTTTTGCTTGTTGAGTATAATGTTATAGGCAGTATAGTGGTGTGACGTCACTGGAGGTTTGTAACCACTATTGTATGATATACATGTACAGAGAATACTACACGAGGTCTCATTAGATACGAATTATATGAAACGAGTGTCCTTCCGACGATATCTGACTGAGCGAAAGCGAGATCAGATACCATACATGATAGGAAGGTCACGAGTGGAGGGAAATAAGTCTTTCCATGATGACTGAGGGTATGAGCTGGTGAAGCTAACACTTTACTGTCCCTCAAACTTTGTTATGCTTTGGAAGGGAATAGTACAGGGAGGAGGGGGTTATTTAATGGGGTTTTGGATGGCATGTAAAAATTAAATGTATTGCTTGGAAATATTTTTTTTTAGAGCTTCAATTCAATAACGGGCATGCTCTGAAGGCACAGCAACCCCCAGGGTTGTTTCTATTGATGCAGAGGTTATCCTTTAAATAAGCAGTTTAAATGTAAGGGTAATTTATGAAAGATCAGATCTTATCATCTTGGTCTGCATTTAACATGAGATGGTCTCTGATCAACTTATGTGCCATCAATTCTATTCTATACAAAAGGTGTTGAACATTAACAAGCTTGATCACACATAAATGCTTTCTCAGTGTTGCAGCTATCAGGAAATAATCTTATCACACAAAATGGACAGGCAATATATTTCCTGGAACCAAATTCCTTCATTAATCCCCCATTCCATATATATCTCCTCTGACAGATGAAATGTACACACATTTATCCACATGTTCCATCTGTGCATGTAGACATGTTTATATGAGAGCAGGGCTTGTATATTGCATGTCTATGTGAAATGGACAGGTTGTGGTGATATTAGTGACCATGTACAGATGTGTTGTAGATAGCTGTAGATTGCTCAAGTATTGGCAGGTGTGTGTAGCCCAGATAGAATGGTAGTGCCAGCAAGGTGCTCTAGACTTTATCACAGTCTGTGACTAATGTATACACATTCCTAGTAGTAGAAGAATGCTGTCAGTCTGCTAGAGGTTTGATAAACATGTATGTTGAACCAAATAATTGCCTTAGACTTTGAAAGTACATTCATTCTGATGTTGGAGGTCACATATGTTAAAGGTGCATCCATTGTGTTTCATAAAAATTTATTTGGCTTTAATTCGTTCCAACACACCATATGTGATGTTTCAATACAAATGAATTCACTTATCTTGCATATTCATCCCCAATCGCCAAACATATCATATTTACTATTTTCCAATTAAAATCAAGTAACATCATTATGCATGTGTAGAAACCTAAAGTGAACGTCCTATTTACATGCACAGTAGTTATATGACCTATTGAACATTATTAACCCAATTTGGTATTTTGTCTGGTGTAAATAAGATTCAAAAATGACGTTTGACTCTGTGGTGCGTGCCACACACGGTGCATTGTCCTGTTTTCGATCAGAAATCACTACTTTTACCTTCATATCGTCAATATACTAAGTCCAGTATCATTAAAATGGTTGTTTTCGGTAACAGTTGGTACTTCTCGATAAAATAAGACCATTTACAACGTTTGTCATATTTGACCCCCAACAACACAATGGATGTACCTTTAAACGTTAAAAAATGGAGCTATTTTATCAAGAAGTACTTACTTTTTACGAAAATTATCATTTTGATGATAGTAGATTCAGTATTGGGACCATAAAAATAAAATTTTAAGTACTACAGTAGTGATTTCTGATTGGTCGAAACTGGACAGTGCACGGCAATTAATGCACGTCAATTCGTAACAACAGGTAAAAAGAAAAAAGAAAATTTTTTGTTTGATAATGTTTGATAGGTCCTATTATCACTGTGCATATAAATGGGAGTGAAGTTTCGGTTTCTATAGACCTATATAATGATGTTGCTCGATTTTCATTGGAAACTAGTAATTTTGATATATTTGAAAATTGGAGATTTCATATATAATATGCATATTGAGTGACCTTATTTGAACTTTAATTGGCAATATGGTATGTCGGCGAGTTTTAAAACCAAATAAAATGTTATGAAACACTATGGATGCATCTTTAGCCATTGAATATTCACCCAAGATAGAAGTAGAAATCAAAGATTATTTTAGCTTGTGACCATTGAACACTTTTATAGATGAAGAACCAAAGTTATCCAGAGCTAATATACTGACATTCAAAAGAAACTTCCTACTTACTAAAACTGGTTATTGCCATAAACTTGTAGAAACTATCTTTTGGATCCCACCTATGTTTAAAGGGGCAGTAGCAAGTTTTTTAGCAAATTTTATTTTTGTTAAATTCCCATTTAGAATAATGGTTTATGTCATTCATATTTACTTTAGAGGGTACAACGTCTTATTACACAAACCAATTATCCTTAGTGGTAATAACGGTGTTGTGTATAAAGCAAAAATTGCATGGCGGCCATTTTATTGTGAACACATTTTATTATTTCTAATGACAAAAACGATTGACATGGCTTTATGGAACCATGTACACTCATTTATAACCTGATTTTCCGAAGAGTTAATCCATGGTGATGACGTCACTTTATTGTGTTAACAGTGGATTATTTTTAAGAATCTACTGGTCATTGACTAATCCAGTCAGAAGTCAGTCAGAAGAATGATGTATTTTGTGTTAGTATATCTGATTAGAATCTTAAAATATCTGATTATTTTTGTAATGTCTGACCCGGGAATCGAACAAGTAACCCTTCGTCTGTTACGCAGCGCCTTAACCTATTCGACTACCAGGCCTGCTGGTAATCAGTTGATTGTTTGTCAGTAAGATCCCTGCATTCTAAACAAGACTGGTAAAGTGTGAAACGCGTGGGGATCGTGCTGAAACACATGAAATGCAGGAGTTCGGCTGTCAGTCAAATCGCTTTGCGTGGAAGATTTGAGCCATGCACGTGAAGTGGAAGAATCCATTTAATAAGGGTCGAAGCTACGTGTACCATATCCAATGAATTGGCACTGAAATTTGCAAAATAATATTTTTTTAGGTTACATAATTGAAATGTATTGTCTATAATGCTAGATAATCACATATGTATGTTTCGTGACGTCATACATGGATTAAGATGGAGAATGCATTCCGAGCCATGGATTCGTTAAAAATAATCAACTCGCCCCTTCGGGGCTCGTTGATTATTTTTAATGAATCCACGGCTCAGAATGCATTCTCCATTACAGAATGGTGTTTTACTGTTAGTGACATTATTTTTCAAATACATTTCATCAACTTATTTCAGCGAAAAACGTGCTACTGCCCCTTTAAAACTTCATTAATTTATTCTTTGTTTTGTGGTTTACTCTTTGTATGATTGAAAGACAAAAATATAATATTTTACTGATCCTCAAAAGTGCAATAGAGTTAGTGTTTCTTTTACAAGCCTTAAAGGGGCAGTAGCACGTTTTTTCGCTCAAATATGTCGATGAAATGTATTTGAAAAATAAGTTCACCAATGGTAAAACACCCTTCTCTCTTTGCAAAATCAAGTTAAAAATGAGTGTTCATGGCTCAGTAAAGCCATGGGGATTGTTTTTGTCATTCGAAATAATAAAATGTGTTCACAATAAAATGGCCGCCATGCAATTTTTGCTTTATACAGAACAATGTTGTTACTACAACGGATAATTGGTTTGTGTAATAGGATATTTTACCCTCTAAAGTACATTTAAATGGCACAAACTATCATTATAAATAGGAAATTTGAAAAAATAAATTTTGCAAATAACGTGCTACTAACCCTTTAAAATTGAGTGGGAACTTTTTTAGAACGTCTGTATAGTTTCCCTATTAATTGGTCGGAAGTATGCTTTCTGTAAATTGACTCATCAGAATGGATTATTTCTCTGTACATTATTTTGTATTTATTATTTTATGTCAGCATAGAAATGGAAGAGAGTTTCACTAATTTGGATAACTTGTTCCCAAAACCTTTGTTTGAATAGATATATTTAAAAATTCAATCAGAATGGCTTGGTGATAAATAATTCAGCAGCAAATCACCTCACCAGTGGAAAGTAAACAATAGCAAACTTGAGTCCCTGTTTTGCATTTTGTGACAAAACTACTTATTAAATATTGAAAAGGAGCCTCAAAGAAAAGTAAATATTATGAATAGAAAAATGACATGAAGAATTCTGGTAATGCAAAAATATCACTTCGTGCAATATCTAAAAAGGTATTTTTTTAATCAACCGGGATAAAACTGAATTCTCAGTTGGCAGACACATGCATGTCATCAGCCCTTCACTTCCCAATCTAAATATTTATTTTACCAAAAACACCAATGTAAACATATATAAAGTTGAATTTAACAATATGAAATAGAATGGAATTTCTGATAAACTCTGCATTTTAGGAGACAAAGAGTGAGAAGCCTGAAAATAAATGATTGAATTATCACCTAAAAATTCCATTTCTATGTATTTGTGTATTTCTATGTATTATCACGTATTTATATGATAATATTTCAAAATGAAGTTTTCATGTAATTGTAAAAACATGTTTAAAAGGGATCCTTCAACCGAGATGAAAATTTATTTAATAAAATTTGATTTTATAATCTTGTTTATTATACTTTATATTCTCATTAAAATCTCATTGAAAAATCAGATATTAAACTGGACTGTTAAATATCAGAAATGAGACCAAAAACAACCACAACATATGTAATATGACTCAATATGTTATTGTCATGTGGCATATCTCTAATGATAATATTTTGAAATGCTGTTTTCAAATTACACAAACGGGATTCAATTTCTGTCATAGAATTCCAGTAATGTTATTAGGCTGCTAAAATTTCCACTTGAAGGTTATTCAGAATAAACAAATAACTTTATTCCTCTAGGGAGATTTTAATGTCAAGAGGTTTAATCCAGATTTGTGATTTTAAGTAGCTTTTAAGGGAGTTAATTTCTCAAGTGACACTGTTTACAAATATGCTCAGAACGCCTGCAGCTTTCACAATCTTTATGTAACTTGAAATTATGTTAGCAGTGAGAACTTAATCTTCTTTTGAACTGACTGTAAAAGCATTTGTACACGAACAGGAAATTGGTTTTACATGAATATAGTGTTCAAACGGTTTTAGCTTTTGACCAGAAAACTTGCAATGGAAAAATATAAAATTCTTTTTTGATGTGATTTGTAAATGGGGATATCTTGATACAGATCTACCAAAGAAATCTTCACCCTAAAAAAAACATTAATGCAAAGTCATAAGGCAAAATACAAAAAATGAAATGTTCCTTGAGCATTGTCGCATCACAATTATTTGTTCGTGTGACAGCTTTTTACTGTCATTTAAGAAAAAAATAGAATTTGTTGCATCATTTTTACTTAACCCTAAAATCCATTTGTCTGCCAAATAAATAGGTCTGCAGGAATGGATGTGCTTCTGTTTTATATTCTTCAAAGCTATATTTTGACGGGGGAAAAAAAATGTACTTCTCCCTCATCATGAATTTTTCCAACAAAAAATATAAAAGTCCTATTACCTTTATCACTTTTGTAAAAAACTGTGCCTGAGATACATTTAACTATTTTTCATGCAGCCTTATACCTTGACACAGAAATAGTAAAAGGTCAAACGAAAATCTATAACTCAAACATATAAAACTTCTACAGCAACATTTGTTTGAAGAAAACTTTGACCTCTCACAGGCAGATACAGCGGTGGGTTGCAGGGGTGCCATGCAAATATTTGAGGGGGGGTCAAGACCAAATGAACAAACTTTAGTCTCAATCTAACAAAGTTGTTATTCTGAAAAAAAAGTTTTCGGAGAAGAAATTGTTAAAGGTTTTAATGAAAATGCCTGCCAGGCGCTTATTTGAGCAATGAACAAACTTTGATCACGTAAGTGCAAGGTACTTTCCCACAAAAGTTCATCTTTGGGGGTGAAACAGTTCTTGAGGAGGAGTTGAAAATGTGAAAAGTTTACAGACACTGGATGACAGATGTCGGACAACAGACGATGGACTGACCACAGAATACATGATTGCCCACATCATAAACCAATCTAGCATTGATGAGCTGAAAGGGTTTACTATGCTTTACCTTCTGCTATATGTCACTCCTGTAAGATTTTTAAAATGTCAATTCAGGTCTGAAAAAATATAACCGGGCCTCGTATAGAACCTGAGGGATAAGGGTTTGCTGAACAAAATAGAACCTCAAGGTTTTATTGGAGGAAATATGGTACATATAAACTGCATGTAAGGTCCCAATCACAGTATCAACTCCAAACATCTGCCTTAAATGTTTTTGTCTCTAAAGAATATGCAGCCACACAGCCTCTACAATACATTATACTTGTGTTTTTTGAACAGGCAGAGAGGATATTTTGACTGGATAATGTAAACAAGGAACATATAGCTGTCAATCATCCTGTTACAATGTAATGAGGAGCCAACAGGAGCCTTCAAGAGTTGTAATTGTCTGTATCACTGGATCAGCTCAGAACAGGTGTCTATGTGGTTTTTGTCTAAAACATTTGAAAACATAAGAAATGGAGTAGTCTCGCTGAGAAACATAAGACTTTTAAATTTAAACTTGAAGGGTGAATATTTTGACTTAGGAACAGATATATCAGTCACCTTATTACCTGGTAATGAGGAGCCAACATGAGGTCTCAACAGTTATGATCTGTATTGCAGAATCACCTCAGATTGTCTCCTCACAGTCTCATTGCCCATTTGTGAAAACTAAGAAACAACAATTTCTTCCTTTAAAGAGCCATCACGGATGTTAGTGTTTCAAATATTTGGAAAATATTCTTATAACGTCATTCGCCAGAGAAATCTTTTATCTACAACATGGCATATGTTAAATAATTTTCATATCACGACAATGTATTGCAATTTCGTTTCAAAGAGAAGTATCACTTCGACTAGCGCGCGCTACGGGTATCTGACGTATATAAACAGAGTCCCCTTTTTTGCGTAATACGTACTACACAAACAGCAAGGCTTCCGAAGCGTGAAGGCTCGTCTCTAGCGCAAGTCGCCATAACAACCCATGTGCTGCACGTGTCTCTCTTGCAACTTACCCTTGTCACACATTACTGAATGTTACGATTGCTTTACAATCAATGTTTCTAATATACATTATTATATACATACATACATTATACATTATATACATATTATTTCCTGTTTAATGTACTTTTAATTGAGATAAGACCAGCAAATTATGACAAATTTTTACTCTCATTAATTATAAAATTCAAGAAAAATACCTAGTTGGGTAAAACAATTATTCCAATATCTGTAGCAAATACATAATTAAATGAAATGGTAAATGAATTACCGTCAAAAAATTATATATTTCGATTTCTTTCATTGCTCATATTTTTTGTTATTCTTTCGTGTCTTTGTTTACTGTGTGTGAGCTAGACCATAATGCTTTGCGCTTGAAAATAATAGAGTGGATCTATATTTAGACTGCAAAACACCTTTACTGATTAATGCAATTTCTCGGCTTATTTTTAGTTGGAAAAATTAAGTGTATTTATTTCACGGAGATAGATTTTTGGAAAAATTTTGATATTTTCATCAACATTCGTGATGGCTCTTTAAAATCAGCATTCTTTGCAGCAGGGGCAGATACAGCTTTTTGAGTTGGGGGAGGGGGTGCACTTTTCCAGACCTGGAAAATGCTCTCAGTAATGCAATCTATTATTATGTTTTACTATAATTCGAACTCCCTTTGGGGGGGGGGGGGGGGAGGTGCACCCCTGTTTTGACTATGGTTTCAATGGTCATTTACTATACATGGACCTGCAGCCTCGCTCAATCGGTCAATGTTTGCAGTGTTTTTTGCTGAAACCAAATTCGAGAGAATATTTTCGTTTATTCAAATGCTATTAATTTTGCTACGGCCTAACAGCATATTGTTTATTATTTTGATGATACGTTATGTGTTACTATGTGAATATTCCATCAGTTGTTATGTTTTATTATTAAAAATGTTTATATTTGGGTTAAATGTAGCGTGTTTTTATTTCACGTATTGCCAAGAAACCAAGATGGCTGATGATCTGCCGGTAGATTAATAAATAGAAGTTTCCCTTTAAAGGCACTGTAGCACATTTTGCATTTCTGAGCCAATCTGGTCTGAAAATTGTAGAGTAGTTAAACTTATACAACTTGAGCTTGAGCTACTTGAACTACAGAGCACAGCTCTATTTTTATATATATTTAAATTTGCCATGTATAATCAAGGTTTATGCAGTATATCTTTACAAGCATCCATTTTAGTGTGAACACCTTTTAATAAATCGAGGATATGAAATTGATCCTTGTTGCTTAACTAAACCATAACTGTTAATTTTAGAACTCTATATATATTGATTGAGGAGGGTTATTTTGCAATTGATAACATTTCTCTTCCATTTTGTGAAATCTCTTTATATATATTAGAAAACGTGCTACATTCTGTGTGGAGTCATATTGTGTCCCTGGAAAAAGCTGAAAAACCTCAGTATTTTAAACATAAACAAAAAGAGGGGATATTTTGGCTTACTAAAACAAGAACACATAGCTGTCAATCACCCTATTACCAGGTAATGAAAAGCCAACAGGAGTTGTCAATAGCAGTGAGTGTCTCTATCACAACATCAGCCCAGAACAGGTGCTTGTCTCTTTTGTCTCTTTCAAATTTCAAAATCATGGTAAAAATAATGTGTCTTCAAATAATGAACACTGAGATTGAATTTTTTTTATACCCGGTGTGATAATGTAAACAAAGAATTGGCACAGTGTGATGCAGAGCCAACAGAAGTGGTCTATAGCTTACATGATTATACCATACTAACAGGTGCTTGAAAACTTATTCTTACTTATTGCTGAACGTTTTGTTAAGTTGAAGAGAAATCTCTAAAAACATTGAATATTGCAAACTGATACCCACATAAAGGGTTTTCTATATATACTTTTATTTTGTTTAAATCATCAATTTCAGTTTAAATTTTAGCTCATCAGGCCTGAAAAGCCCGATGGGCTCATGGCATGGCATCATGTCCGGTATCTGTCCATCCATCCGTTTGTCCATCCATCCATCCGTCCATCCATCCATCCATCCATCCATCCATCCATCCATCCATCCATCCATCCATCCATCCATCCATCCGTCTGTAAACTTTTCGCTTTTTCGACTTCTTCTCCAGAACCAATAACTCTAGAGAGCTGAAATTTTATGTGCAGACTCATTGGCTAATTGGGATTTTAAATTGTAGATTTCGTCACCCCACGACCCCAAATAGGGTCACAGGAGTCACGACCTTAAAAACCTATTCTTTCTTCTTTTCCAGCACCAAAAATTCTAGAAAGCTAAAATGTTGTGAGAATAGAATAGGGTCACAGGGGTTACGACCTTAATATATATTTTCATCTTCTTCTCAAGTTCGTAAAGTTCTAGAGAGCTGAAAAATTGTGTGCTGACTTCTTGGCCAATTGGGATTCTAAGTTGTAGATGTCGTGACCATGTGATCCCAAATAGGGTTACAGAGGTCACAACCTTAAAAACCTATTTTTGACTTCTTTTCCAAGTATGGGTCACAGGGGTCTTGACCTAAAAACCTGTTTTCATCTTCTCCAGTATGAAAAGCTCCAGAACAAACTGAGAATTTTTTGTTATGGTTTTTGTTACTTCAAACAATACAAATCCTGATGAGCTACAGAGCCCATGGCTCTATGTTAATACATCTGCTGGAAAGATAATGTCATCACAGTAACAATGTGACGTTTTACTACAGGATAATGTGTCAGGTAGGTACATATAGGTTTCATATGAAGTCAAAAGTTAGAACTTATACCGTTGAGTAGTGATGACATATGCCATATGCAAGTTCATTCTTCTTACTGTGGTAGAAACCAGATGTGTTCCACTTACAGAATTATAGAAAAGAAAACATTGAACAGGATATCAGTCACATAAATAGATTCTTTTAATAGTTTTTGGGGGCTTCTTTTTCAATGTTTTACTCTTGAAATTGTTTTTATTATGTGACTGTTTAGTAGTGTAATTTATTTAGATAAAAGCAAACCAATGAAATGTTCCTAGATTGTTCGCATTTTTGTGATTAGCCAAATAATCCCATGTCAAACTAATTGACGCTGTGAAGTATGCTCTGGGGATCAGCTTTCCAAATAACATGGTATTAATGATCATGGGTCTTCTTTGGTGTCAAATACAGTCTGTCTCTCTGTAATTAGACTAACACACAATTTCACAGCTGATGTTTCCCATTGTAACAAAGCATATCATTCCTTAAAGAGATATTTGTACAATCCATAAACCCTCAAGGACATAAGCGTCACCCTTGTATGATCCCTTGTAGCACCCACTTCATTTCAACCCTTTCTGATCCAGAAACCTGACTGTCCAATCCAATAACAAATCTGCCCCACCCTTTTCCTGCTTGTCTATTGACCTATCCATTTATACCCCACCCAATACATCCTACCCCTTTGACTTTCCAACCCTGACCCTCCCTTTCCCTTTGCTCACCTACTTTTAAAAAATGTCTATGCCATGTTATCCTTTGATCATCTGAGCCTTTGTGACTTTTTAATGTAGGGTGTTATGTTTCTATAAAAGTTTGCTTGTGTTTTGTCTTTGTATATGCCTGTGGAAACATGAGTAATTCATTATTTTTTCATTGTTAGATTTTTGTAAGTGAAAAAGATTATGCAATGTGATTTAGCGATTTGCACAGTCTTTCTGTCTTCCTTCCCATATTAAAAAAAAATACAATTGCTGTCTGATATTCAACTCAAATTAACTCTTTTTTAACCTCTATCCCCCAAAACACCCTCATTTAAACTCTTCTAGACCATCTTTCCTTTAAGACCTCAAGCCAATCTTTTGTCCTACACCCCATCTTTCTATACCCTTCTTTCTTCCACTACCAATAAACAGCTTCCAACCCCCCCCCACCCCCCCCCCCCCCCCCCACCTCTGACTCACCTTCAACTAAGTGCTCCATAACCATACATGGATTAATATGTTCCTGTTAACATTTACAATTGAGCAAGTCTACCTTTCTGCTTACTGAAAGCTCAGAAAATGTAATTTTTAAACAAATGCATTAGTAAATGTCATAAAGATCATGAGAGTAAATATTAGGCTAACTTTTTATCTCCTTCAAACCCTCTCTCCTTTCCTTTACCCTTCACCCTCACACCCTCTCCCTGCCCCTCCTTTACCCTCCCTTTATTCAAGGAAATAATTGACTACCTGGAGAGGGTCTGTCAGTGAAAAACGGAATGTTGTTGTAGGTCAGCGCTGACCGTGACCCTTGCCCACTGGGCTAGTGGTGTTGTGAGAGGAAATACTCATTTCACACCTGACAGGACTGGATAGCCCATAGGCTACATTATAGGGTAGACTTAGTCTAAGTCTCTCAATATCTTTATATTTTATCAATCGTCTGAGATGTTGGTTATTGTCCTTCCCCATATTTCTCATTATGTTTAAGAATTTTGAGATCATAGGACAGTCTTGGTCTTGGCCTTGGTCACTGAAAACCTTTCTTTGGATAATGTTTGTCCAATTGAAAGCAACAGCACCCAATTTTAAAAAGTTGTCAACCCCAAAAAGATTTTGTAAAGGGGTCCATTAAGTTTATTTGGATCCTCTTTTTGCAATCACCATCACCACCAGCACCATCCATCAGTATGTTAACTTATAACTTGAAATATTTAAATAGTGTCTGCTTAAGTTATTTTTTATTAAGAATTAAAAATCATAGAAACGATTGATATTTTAGTGCATTTTTTTTAAAAGATTAAAAGCCATTGATTTGGCTTTTCTATGACTACTATTAAACTATGGTTAACTACTATATATTTTACACGTTATGTGCATCTTAACAACGTTGTCTAAAATAAACTAATTACCAATGGCTATATTTGCCTAAACTATTAGTGATGTTAGACAGTAAATACAGGTAATGCCATAATTTACCTGAGTGTTGGAATGTTAACGAGACTAATGCACTTTAATCATGGGAGAGTACTTTTAGGTATCACATGTACCTCGCAGGTAATCCTAATTTGGCATGAAAAGAGACGGATCCAGGTAAGGGTCATCTCTCAATGAAATGCAGGTAAACCTATTCAGGTGAACCAGGTAGCTAATTAAAGGTGTTCCTTGTCATTTACACACCTGACCCCATCACTTTCAACTCTGACCCTTCTCCTCAATGACATTATTATTATCTGTTAATGGCTTAAGTAACGTGAGGAAGGATAAACCTTTGCGGGAAGCTTGGTAACCATGGTTACTTAATAAGATGTCCAGGTATTCTAGTTGACCAGTGTAAGACAGCCGTTTCCAGCCTCTCAAATATTTGTCATCAAGTTACTCTCAAGCTTATGTGGTCCTTGACTTTTATGGTGATTTGTCTTTGTGAAATGTTCAAGAAGTATGAAGTAAGAAGAGTAATATATAAATTTATATAAATTTTAACCGGATTGAAATGAAAAATACTCTAATTTAATTTTATAAATCAGGATTTTAATACTTTCCAAACACTTTAACTTAATTTTGTTTGTGATGTAGAAAATAAAATAAACATGTTTATATGTATAATGAGTTGGGCTGCACATCATATCATCAAAACTAAATTAAAAATGTTATCTAGTTTTACATCAACGCAAAATATAATCACTCAACCTAATTTTGACTATTGTCTGAATTGACAGCTTTTGCACTGATGTAACCTTTTTCAAATGTAAAGACTGCTTTTACTGAGTCTGCATTTGCTTTCATAAACAGCATAATTCATACAATATGCATGCAGCTGCCTTGCATAACTCATTCAATGAAAGAAAAGAACTGAGCAAGTCATTGAGCCATTCTTTCAACATCAATCACAAAGACTAACCTTTTCAGCGGGCATATAAATATTTGATTATGGTATCATTCTAGTGGTGTGTTATTATCGAATATACATCTGTAAGTCCTTACACCTATGAATCTACACATCGACAGCGTACCTGTAAACTCGTCAGTTTCACCTGTAAAGTCGTTAGTATTCTCTACCTTACAAAGTGTGTTACAAGACGTGAGCTGCTTTGTAGGCAGTATCAACAACTGACCAAAGCACTTGAACTAGTAAGCACAAATAGACCTGAAACTGCCTCGGCTAAAAAAGTAATAGTTCGGAGATTTAAAATGGGGGTCAGGTCGACGGGGTCACGGTTTGGCGCACAGGGACAGGTGGTTGTAATACTATAGTGGAGTAAGGCGAAATCTGTAAGGACACGAGAGGAATATATAGCTGATTTTGAGGTAGGTTTTTGTGTTTTGAATACTTAACTTGGGGTAAGACAAGGTAGTTTGTTTTCACTCTATGTATGCATTATTAATGCAAAATTTGTTTTCAGCATCCTATGTTTTTGGGGATTGTTGTTGTGTGCATGTGTTATAGGGTCTGATTTCTATTCTATTCAATGCAATGTTTTGTGTATTGCTATTTTATGAGGTAGGAAGAGACTGCAATGTGTGTTGATATTTTTGTCATATAGTATCAATTGGTTGTGAGTATAAAATATGTTACTTTAAATTTGTTTGTTTTGGTAAATATTTCAACTTGGTTGTATATATGTTTGTAATTTGGTTGATTGATTGATTGATTGAAACATATTTTATTCATTCAAGAAATGGATTGGGCACAAGTTATCCAACTTAGAAAAGCCCTCTCCAGGAGATGTAATTTGGTTGAATTGTTATGTGTGATGGTGTTTGGAAAGGACATATATATATTTTGTGTCCAATGCTTTAATACGTTCATTGGATAGAAGTTGTTTTTTTTATATATTTGAAGGTAATGTGTTGGTTGTGTCAATGGCTCTTGTAGCTTTGTTTATCATATGAAAGAAGATAGTCTAGATATTTATGATGGTATCATTTTATATTTAATTTTTTGGGGGCATTGAATTAGATTAGTTTACTAACTTGATTAATCTCTAGTGATATCAGTTGATTCTCTGAAATCAAAACTTCGTACAAAAATGTTGAAATTTTAAAAATATTTGTAAATTTGAGATTCTTTTTTTCATTGTGAAACTGAAACTTAGGTAAGTTTTGTTAATGACCAGTCTGATTAAAATCAACGGTTTTCCGTGGAATAAAATTGCAAAATAGTGCATCTACCGGGATACGAACTCATATCGGTAGTAGGTTCCACGCCAAACCGTCTGAAAACAGTCCGTAGACTCGAGTGTTCGAGCGCAATGTCAGGTAGCCAATCAAAAGATGCCCAACAAATGCTTTCGGTGCGAGAAGCTAGGGGCAGATAACTCCAAACAGCTATCCTTTGGTCTGTTCCGAATGCTTTCAAAACAGTGACCGTTTAAAAACTACGCTGTGATTGGTCAGCTATTTGACTGGGCTTTAGCTGTGCTAAACTGTTTCGGAACATGCGCCTATACGGGGTGTTTTCAGACCTTGTGGCGAGGAATCTACAGAACCTGTTCGTATCTCGGTAGATGTATAATTTTGCAAATTTTATTCCTCGGAACAAGGTCGATGTTAATCAGACTGTGTTAATGACCCACTTCTCGCACAACAGTTTGCTACAATGAGGTAACAAATAATTGTTTAATGACATCACTGACACTGATGTACAGGAAATCGAGCAGAAACAATAGTTTGCTTGGTAAAAGTGAGGTTAGGTGAGTTGGGGTTAAATGCCGCTTTCTAGAGTATTTCGCTTATATCACAGCTGGTAGTATTATTGCAGAGAGAAAGCCAGCACCATGGTGGCTATGCATTGCGATGAAACCTGCAAGGACAGCTGGAGGTAGAAAACCATGGATAGTACTGTGCTGAAATTCAGTGTAGTATTGCACCAAAACCTTGCTGCATGTAGAACAGTTCTCTACAGCAGACAAAGTTGCCGAGGCCATGGTAGGCTGATCATACTAACCACCGACTATCTCACGCCTGGCAAAAGTGATATTTTCACATGTGCACACAGAAAGTATATGATTCTACTTATGTTTTTCATACAGATAATAAGACTTCCTCTTCAAAGGTATGATTATCACTTAACTTTTTCATAGAGGTTCTTATCTATTCTTAGGCCTTCCTGCAAGAAACATAAGTATTGAAGTTATTAAATGTTCTCGTTAAGACCTTCTATCAGTATGCAGGTAACTATAAAGGTAGACATTCAATCTAGTTTTATCAAGATCAAAGGTGTATTGTATAGATTAGCACTCAGGTGAAAGCCATAGTCTTTGTATATGATTAACAAAACGGCTTCAGGTAGCTATTTCTCAGCTCAGGCTATAATTATGGCATCTTTTTCTCATTTATCATTCAACAAAGTGGCGTCTATTGATTAAGCCATTAGTCATAACATAAAACGCCTTGAAATAGTCTTCTGTTCTTTTCCTAGACAAAATGTATTAACAGAACTCCCAACAGATGTTTTCCGTAACAATTTCACAACAAAACATGCAACTTTCATTAGAAATCAATTATTATTGATTATATATGCCTCAGTGCATATTTTGTTTGCTTTGTGATCAATTAAATGAGATAATGTGCAGCTGGCTGGTTATGAAATGCAAATGCTTAAACTTGAGAATGTTGTAGCCAGTTATGCTTGTTTTATCTTTTCATATTTTCCAATGTGTATGACTACAAACACTACCATTGAAATTTTTTTTAAAGCAGCAAAGGGGGCGGATAGCGCAGTGGTTAGCGCGTTCGGCTTCGGATCAAGAGGTCCGGGGTTCGAGTCCCGCCAGGGGCACGGCAACTTTCTCTGCAGTAGAGAACTGTTCTACACGCAGTCAGGTTTGGGTGCAATGCTACACTGAATTTCAGTGCAGTACCACCCATGGTTCGCTAGTTCCAGCCGATGCTCGCAGGTTTCACCGCAATGCATAGCCATATGGCGTTGTGGGCTTTCTCCCTGCCATAATACTAGCAGCCACGATATAAGTGAAATACTCTTGAAAGCGGTGTTAAACCCCAACTCACCTCACCTCACCTCACCTCACCTAAAGCAGCAAATGCAAACACCACAGAGAAACAATATATTTCATTGTTGTATTCATGTTGATTTATAAAATACTTTCCAAAATTTATTTATTACTTTCTGGTACATGCCATTTCTATAACAAAATGTCAAAACATTTTTACATTTTTAGGAAATGAGCGTTGTGCAATGGTCCCTTTAAGTGCTATGTTTCTGCTAACTGCCACATCTCTATTGTACTCCTAACAATATAGTGAATTCATAAGCACCAGAGGAAGACAGAATATCAGATACAGAACTTAAAGGCGCTGTAGCACGTTTTTTGCAAATTTTATTTTTTCAAATTTCCTATTTATACTGATAGTTTGTGCCATTTAAATTTACTTTAGAGGGTAAAACACCCTATTACACAAACCAATTATCCGTAGTAGTAGTAGTAGTAGTAATAACGGTGTTGCGTAAAATGCAAAAATTGCATGGCGGCCATTTTATTGTGAACACATTTTATTATTTTGAATGGCAAAAACGATCCCCATGCCTTAACTGGGCCACTAACACTCATTTTTAACTTGATTTTTCGAAGAGAGAAGGGTGTTTTACATTTGGTGAAATTATTTTAAAAATATATTTCATGAATTTTTACATCGAAAAAACGTGCTACTGCCCCTTTAAGCAGTTTAGTATTCCCATTATCTAAAGAATTCCAATGTTTGTATTAAAAATGTTTGTTTGTTTGGTATTCTTGTCTACTTAAATTAACTTCCTGTTCCATATGATTAAACAAATATCTTAAAAATGGAAAGGAAATGCATAAAACTTTTTCAAAAATAACCCCATAAAAATAAAATCATTTTGCTTTAAGGTTGATATAGCAGAGTAATGGAAATGTACATCATCATCATGTTTTTTTAAAACTAATGGCGCTGAAATTTGATTTTTAATTTTCATGCTTTTAAGCAATCTAAAACTTAAAAGCATTAGGAATTACATATGCTTTCTGATTGATTGGATTATTGACATTTTACATTTATGAAAATAGTTATTTGTTCAAAATCAAAGGCAAAGCCTTTGACAAGTTATTTAATAACTTTCACATTTGTTATGGAAATGGATTTAAGGTAATATATTAAATTGAAATGACATTGATATAGTAGCATTATTTATTTGCCTATAAATATACTAAAAGGAAATATATCTAACATGTCAACAAAAAAGTATCATATTACGTCCTTAGAGATAACTAAATGAATTATTCTTGGTAAAAGGAATAGATCAGGAATATTCTATCACCATCATGATAAAAGACATTTTTAAATCTTGGAAAAATTATCTTTACGTCGTGGTTCGGAATACTCTGGTGTAGCATATCTTTAGTCTGTGACCAATCTAGATTAACATTTGTTAATTTGTTGTCTTTCCTGTGAAATGGTCATTTGAATGGTTAAACCATACTCCAAAGGGAGTTGAGAATTAAAAAGGAACGATGTTGGTCCTTACACCAGGGTAATAATGCATGGAGCGCTTTGAGCATGGCCCTTTGTGTTGTGGAGATCAGCACGATATAATTATCCTCATTATTATTATAATATCCAGGATTAAAGGTGGTTCAAGTGACTGCTACGAAAACGTTTAAAATGGGGTTAAAATTGTATTAATACCTATATGAAGGACATACAGCAATGATCTGTTCAATAAGTATAGATTAATCTCTATGTGACAGCATTAAAGCTTGGCTAGGTATTGAGAATGTGACGCCCGGGTATTGATGTTAAAGCTATTTGTTGCTGGCTATAAGTAGACAGTCTTTATTGACACTTGAATGACGATATTGACGCTGTATGTCAGACAAAGGTGCCCAATACAGTGACTGATACAATGAAATCAACATGCATTGACTGCTATTGAGTACTTGTTTTTAACAAATGGAATGTCATTCATAGCCATGCACCATTGTCATTTCTGTCAATATTTATCTCTTTTAAATTGTGTTTGACATTTATGTTTGAAACATCGTTGGTTAGGTGTATGTTTGAAATGGAGTGTTCAACAAACACTAACACAAACACAATGCACAAACAAATATTCCTTTTTTCAACTACTTGGACTATATTTATCTTTATAAGTTACGTTTTCTATATAAATATCACCATGTTATACTCAATATTCAAACTGATGAAGTAGTAAGTTGTGTATGTTCAGAATCAAGTAGTTGTTGTATAGTTTTTAGCTCATCAGGCCTGAAAGGAAGGCATGGTGTTCGCTGTAAACTTTTCACTTTTTTAACTTCTTCTCTAGAACCAGTAACCCTAGAGAGCTGGAATTTTATGTACAGCATCCATGGCCAAGGGGGATTCGACATTTTAAATTTGGTGGCCCTTCTCCCCCTGGATGAAAAGCTGAAAGCTGAAATGATGAGTATAAACTCCTTGGCTAATTGGGATCTAAATTGTAGATATGGTGACCCTGGGACACTAACTATGGATCACAGGGTCACAGTTGTGTACAGACTCCTTGGCAAATGGAGATTCTAAATGTTAAGTTTGGTGACCCTGCGATAACAAATTTAGGACAAATTTAGGTCATGACATAAAAACCATTTCATCTTCTTCTCAAGAACGAAAAGGCCCAGAAAGTTTAAATCTTGTGTACAGACTCCTTAGACAATGCTCATTTTAATTTGTAGATATAGTAACCCTTTAATAAAATTTTTGGACGTTAATTAACTAATGTCATCCGATTTCCCTATATGTGTACGTTAGATAAAAACGTTTCCCATAGACCGTCATGTTAAATGTTTTCACAACTACGTATATATATGTTGATCAAATTACTGCCATTCCCATGATAGCAAACGGAAAATTAAACTTAAATTATGAGGTTGTAGCCAAGTCGATTCCCCACAAACCTGATAAATGTGAATAGAATCGGAAACAAATCGTATCTATGAAAATTATTTATCCCAGATTAAATTAACATGCATGTCTATGAAAATAACGTCACCGTACGAATATAAAAGTCACGGCACTGTACTTTACGATTTTATGTCTACACGACACATCAAATACTACTGCTTGTGAAGCAAAAACGTATATAATATTTGTCAAAGTTTTTAATTTCAATTAAATTTGAGGACATTTTTGGGTAAATCGATCAATGACAACATCGATAGCTCAAGCTGCCAAAGCTACGATAACCACGCCCATCTTGTCACTCAAGTGTCCACGCCCACATCTGTCAATCAAAACCATGTGTGTCCTGGCAAGGTCAATGAAAAGTTATATACATTTGTTTTATTTTCAAAACAGTTACGAGTTGTTTCAAAGTATTTTATTTTCAAAATGAATGAATTATTTTGCATGAATTCATTATGTGCAAGCATATTCTTTCTTACTATATAAATGTTCACATGTCAGAGTCATCTCCAAATGAACAGCTGGATAGTGAGATTGTCTGTGGTAAGTAACTTAGCTAGTTGATTTTTTATTAACAGATTAAAATTCCCTTTCATGTCGTAATTGTTTTGCCTTTCACAAAAACAAACTCGATCCAAATAAATTATATTTCATGAATTTTCACCAAACACGTTACGCCCCTTTATTCCAAAATTTCATTTGAAATCGTACCTGAGATTCTAACGATAATCGATATGCTACTTGCCTTCAGTATTTAAAAACAAGAAAACAAACAGTACAAATATTTTTCATGAATTATAGTTTTTGAAAAAGAAAATAAATATGTCTATATAAAACAATAGACCAAGAATGACCGACAGAGTGTTGCTATCATAAACATCAGTTTTCCCAGAATAGCATTGACAGTACCTTGTTTATAATCGCGCGAGACCTACTAACGGTTGTCTTTGGGTCTGAGTGTCATTACTCAAGAACCAACATCTTTTTAAATAAGCCAATTGTTGTTTCACCACTACGAAAATGTTAATGCAGCATGTGTGTATTAGGATATTCTGATCAAGTGCCATGAATCGGAAACTGAACTTGAACATCGAAATTGTGTTTGATCAAAATCCGCCATCAGTGCATGAAAGTAGGTAATGGCGTCATGCTGTTTATCAGCAATTTGAGGTCAGGGGTCACGCTCTCAGCATGCGATTCAGCTTTATATCAAGCCCGCAGATGACAGAGGGATGTACTTGCAGGCTTGAACTCAAGCCTGCAGCAGGCTGGATCTTAATTGGGCCCTCAGAAAAGGGCTTAAAAAACTATCTTCTACCATATCTTTGCAGGAATTGTGATACTTTGAGAACCAATTTTAACCAAATTTAGTGTCAAGTCATGTTTTTGTTACCCACTGACAATTTTGAAGACTTTGAGATTTTTCATTGCTAGGGTTTTGCGCATTATATTGAGAACAATTTATTTCTGTTTTCTACATCAAACAATACAAACCTAATGAGCTACAGAGCCCATGGCTCTATTAAAAAAAAAAAAATGTTGATTTTTGGCAAGGAGTTTCAATTATTTGGTTTTAAGGAGATAGTGCAACTGGGATATTTGAGACAGTGCAACTGGGATAACTGAGACAGTGCAACTGGGATATTTGAGACAGTGCAAATGGGATATTTGAGACAGTGCAACTGGGATATTTGAGATAATGCAACTGGGATAATTTTACAGAAACTTAAATTGAGAGATATTCCCATGTAATTATCAAAACAACATTAGCAATAAGTTTGAAATGGATATTCTTTTAATCATAAAAAAACAGTGTTGATTTGCACAAATGTGAATAGTCCTTGAATATTTTTGTTGCTGCATAACATTATAAGGAACACAATAAAGTCAAACACTCATCTCATCATCAAGTAATCATTTCTTATTCATAAGGAAATTATAAAAGATCTATATTACCGGTATCTGAAGACTATAAACTCTGTTCAAAAGTTGAGTATGAAAAATTACAAGAAATTGATTGTGTCAAAAATATTAGCAACCGAAGAATTTATCTGCTCATTCTCATACTATTTCATAAAGGAAAAGAAACGAAACCTGTCTTATATGTTTTAAATGGGAGTCATGTTATTGTCAGCCATAAATGATCATTACAATTTGACATTTGCAGGTTTATTTTACAGAGATACTGTTCAGTCCAAAGTTACAGAATGTTACAATGTAATTAATCTCTGAAGTGCCCATATAACATTCAAGTTACATATTCCAATTTGTCACAATACAAACTTGACTTACAGCAAGTATCAGGTTCTTACATTAGTGTACTACAGGGAAATATCATCTGCCCCTACTATTTAATACAATCATACTAAATCAACGTCTTTATTGTTTCTGTTGACAGATTTATTTGACTCTTCATGACTCTTAAATTTTTTAGAAAGAACTTTCTTCTCAAGCATAACCAAATTTTTAATGGATCAGATGTATTTTGTTAAAGATTTTGACTGTCCAAAAAAATGTAAATGACAAATGACAAGCATTTTTTTGATAAAAGACTAAAGTTTAGGAAGTAAAATATGTTCTTATTTCTTTGTACAAAACATTTGTTTGTACATCATGATACTTGTAGGAATACAAGTATTAAAAGACTTTCTATATCAGAAATCTACACTGTTTAAAAGGCTCCTTGATATATAAATACTCAAAATATAAGTCTACTATATAGGGCTGAATGTATTTTATCCCAATACGCAACGTTTAAGAAAAGGCTTTACAACAACCATCTAACAAGGAATTTACGCATTTCAAATTAACAATTAGGTTACTGTTGTCACAAAAGTTTTTTTATTTTCAAATGTGTTTTTGCAATTAAAGAGATTTGATATTTCATCTCATGGACCAGCAGAGGGCTAATCTATGTCAGTGTTTATTTTCCTTACATGGAAAAATACTATCCAGCCATCCTGGCTGTTTTTTTGGGGTTGATAGCTGCTCTATTTTGAGGAGACTGCTTTATAATGACTATAAATCCTGCCCTTCTTCATACAGAAAGAATTTACTTGGGTCACCTAGTCTAGATCGGAGTGATATTAAATGTATCCTTATTTAGATATTTTGATAAAAATAACAAAGGGTTATTGTTATTATTTTTTTCAAATTTGAGTATTAACTTGAAGTTATTATTTCAGAGTGTTTTTTTTTAATGAAATGCAGTCAAAAATGCTGTAAGTTCATTTTTCCTTGTTTCATTTAAACGTTGTTCATCCATATGTCGTTATGTATTAAACTATTGACTGGATTACTTGTAAATATTCTACACCTGGTGCCCTACATTGTCATAAAGTTCTAATTGGAATCTAGTGATCTTCACAATTCAAGGTCACTACGAAACTCTTAGCTTTTGCCATTGTCAGTACAGTTAATATCACAGAAAGGTTAACTGGGTAACATCATCGTCTCGTACATATTACCTCAATAATAATACATTTTCAGAATTTCTTAGGTGTTTTTGAATTTGGTAAGATAAAACTAACATTTGGTTTAATTCCCTTCAGTATATTGACATTTTTTGCTCATCAGGCCTGAAAGCCAAGATGGGCATGCGCTGTCGGCCGTTGTCAGGCGTCCAGCGTGATCTTCGTAAACTTTTCACATTTTTGCCTTTTCCTCCAGAACCGCTACACCACCAATGCTGACATTTTGTGGGGAGGTACCTTGTGCCTAGGGGATTAAAGTTTGTTCATTTTTACATCCACCCCCTTCAAATATGGACTTGGCAGGCAGTTTCCCGAAAACCTTTAAACGACTACTTCTCCGAAATCAGTTGGAAAAGGGAGGTCAAATTTTCAAAACAATATCTTTCTTACATTGTGAATCAAGTTTGTTCTTTTGGACCAGACCTCTCCTCAAATATGGGCGTGGTAGGAGGTCCAACCTAAAATCTTCAACCGACTACTTCTCAATAACCATTTGATACAGAAAGCTAAAATGCTAGAATAACATGGCTTTTTAAACAATTTACACAAAATGTTGTTCACATTGTTAATTAAAATACTTCATTACTCATTGATTTAATTAGAGGTTTATTTCATTGAATACTCTCTGGTGATAGTCCTTTTGACATTTGAGGATTTTAAAAATAAATTTAAAAATAATTTTATAGTCATTATTATCAAAATGAGGTCTCATTTGATTTAAATATTGACTATATCTTTTAGCTACAGTTTGTTGTAAAATCATAACTGAAACATTAGTAAAGAAAAATCATAATGAAAGGAAATTTTTCGTAATTCAATCCCCTTTTCCTAAGTCATTGACATTCAAATTGTAAAAATGATTTAAATGTTGGCCTCTCCAAAATGATTTATGGTTCAAATATGATACAAAACATTTGTCTCCTTATAGGTTCTTTTCATTGTGGACGTCAATTGATGAGACATGAAACATAAATAAAATCAGGGACAAACAAAATACTGGGTTTCAAAAAGGTTAACATAATTTAAATTCAATCCAATAAATCCAAAAACTATTCTTAAAACATTATTCCACAAGCAACAATCATCATCTTAGCCTATGAGTAATTTCGAAACACAATGGTTGTGTCTGTGAAATAAGAAATCTTTGCTCCTCTTTATCCGTCTGTCTGTCCATCCAGTCTGAAATGATCATTTTGTTTACGGAGCCGAACTCAAAAATCCTTCATGATATCTTTATGAAACTTTCCATTTGTATTACCCACCTACTGAAGTGGTGCCTGTTGATATTTTCAGATTTTAATATTTTTTTCTTCATTAAAACGCGTTTTTGACTTAGTTCAGGGATTGGTTTGTTTCTGGAGCAGAACTCCAAAACATATCTTCCTGAAACTGCATTTGTATTTCCCACCTGAAGTGGTACTTTAAAGATATATGCTTATTTTTCACAGGTGTGTGTTACAAATTATTTGGATATGTCATCTTTTGACTCCTGTTTCAAACCTACTTAGTGTCCTAGGATCGGTATAAATCATACCAAAAATCCTTCCTTAAAGGGACACCGCGTCGACAATAAAAATCAGATCATGCATGTGTATCTACCTATGCTGATTAACATGTCTGCTAACAAGTCACAGACACCAAATTTTTTACAATTGATGCAATTGCATGGTAATAAAAACTACTGCATGTAGACAGTGAAGTGAAGCAAACTCGTTAGCAGACACTCTAATCAGCTTAGTCAGATAAAGATGGGACTCATTTTTATCCTCGACACAGTGTCCCTTTAACATTAATTATTCGGAATTCATCAACAAGAATGACATATTTGACCTTTGAACAGTGAGAGACCGAGAGCAATGGGGATGTTGCATATGAAGGTTCAACACGTAGTTGCAAAGTCATTGGTAGTCAAAGACTACAATTGGACAGCAGTCCTCCCTACATTAAATGAAAGTGGCAGGTTCCAGTTTTTCAGTGCTGATTGCTTATTGAAAGTTATGTGACCATGGGTGTGTGACTTTGTTAGAAATGTTTCTCTGTTCAACCAGCTGTAAACATGGTACCAGGTGGGATTAGGATTCTTGTTAGCTGTGAGGATTCTGATGCATTCTGGTACGAGTTATGCCTTGTAAAGGTAATTGCCTAGAAACCAAAATCTATTCCAATATCAACATTTTATATGTGTATGAAAATAGTCTAAAATTCGTCAAAGGAAATATAAAACCTTCTTTACCATGAATTAAACCTATACAAGTATATTCAAAACTTATGAAATGAAATCAAAGGCATTTCTTAATATGAAATGTATATGTATACAATTAGCTTTTGATAATAGAAACATTTTAGTTATCACCAGTATGAAAAATGTCCTTTTCATGTTGGAATTCATTTAGAAATAATAGAAAAGATATTATCTATAGTTTTCTTTTCACGAAAAGGTCATGCAACTCTATTTTTTTGTATTCATAAAACTCTTTGAATTTTGTATGTTGTATCTGGTTTAGATTTTGATTTATGATTCTAAGCTATGTGTTCAAGTTATTTTTGTTTATATGCACTCGATATCTACGTCAACTGTATAGATAGTTATCAATTGTAATTTACTTTTAGAATATTTTTTTTTTAAATTTATTTATCTGAAATGGAATCTTTTAAACTTTAAATCTCAATTTGGAAAAAGCTTTGTTCATTGAAAATGGTTCTTAAAGAATTTTTTTTTATAGTTTTCTTTAAATGACATGTCAACTACATGACTTACATGAAACTAACAGATTCAGAGATATGTTACCATATCAGTTAAATAATCATGCATTAGTTAAGAAAAGCAAACTAAAAAGCTCATATGAATTAAGGCAACATTGCATTTATACACAAGATATGCCTAGATATATTTAAATTTACACCATATAGAGTGCAAATATACTTTTAAGAAGCAAGATATTTGTAAAAAGAATCCTTGCATTGTGTTTCATGGTCAGTTTAACAAATACCTCCTACAAATAATTAATTATTATATACACATGTTTATATACAATACTGTAACACATGTGTCCAGGAATAAGAAAACTATTCACAATACTGATCAAGTATAACAAATCTTATAATTGTGGATTCACTGAGCTCTAACATAATTATGCATTATTTAGAAAATCCTTTTCAAAATGTATAATTCAAACATTGTCATTGACATACAACATCTGTATCAAATCTTCATTCAAATCCCTATTGTGTCAGTCAAACGGGCTGAATCCTTCTACTTTACTGCTTTAGGGAGTTGACGTGACCTGGTGGTTAAGCTCCGGGACCTGGGTCGAGATCCAAGACATGTGTTTTTACAGAAATTATGATTAAAGAGTTTGTACTAGGGACTCTCTGTGACCTCTGCTTACTCCTTTCCATAGACATCTTGGGCTCCTTTCACAAAGCAATTTTTACTAAGAACCTTAAATGTCATTCTTTAACATTGCACTAAGGTTACCTTAGTGACTTAGGATTATAAGTGGTTAGTGAAAAGAGACCTTGGAGTCTACACTAAAATCAAAAATTAATAGAAAATACTTTTATACAAGACAATAACGACAAAATCATGTTCACCCATTATGTTTAGTTGACTGAGTCAACTGATTGCCAGAAGGGTATTTAGCTCCGAGACCAGTGTGTGTTTTGCTTTTTAGACAAATTCATGTATTAGATCAAAGACATGACTTTTAAAGTCTCTATAGTAACTTTGTCAGACCAACAGTGGACCAAATTCCCTCTGTCCACTTTTGTAATCCTTTACTGCAATGGGACCCAGTCAGCTGTTGTGCTGAGGTAGTCTAACATTGAGCCTCTGAAATGAACTATTTTGTAAAATTTAAATTTTTTTAAAAATAAAATAAAATAAAAAGGAGCCTCTGAGATGAGTTCATTTTTAAACTGAGCTCTGTAGTCTTGTTCTAGACTTGCCTAGGCACTTAAAGATTAAGGGGTCTGGATGACAGACTATGCTGAGGGTATAGTCCCCTGGACCCTCCGAGATCAAGTTTGTGTTTTGAAGAAGTATTCGCTGTATTGAAAATATATGTTATTACATTTAATTATCCAAAACCTTATTTGCAGACTTGTACTCTGTCCCATGAGGGTGTTTTTTGCAATAAATATTCTTGAATTTTGAATTCCATCCATGACTCTAAATTCACTTAAATTTAGTAGCCTCGTAAGACCAACTTCCCTGAAGCAGTCCGCTGTTGTAATTTCCAATACGCTAAGCTAACTATAGTTAACTGATGTGATGAAAGGGTACATGTCTAGCTCGAGATCGGGTTCGTGTTTTGGACAAGTTCATGTGTTAGATCCACAGCATCATTTAAACTTTAGTCACCCTGTGAGACAAACTGGTCTCTGTTCACTGTTATACTGCTATACTCCAAGCTGACCCAATCAGCTGACTTCCTCCGAGGGTACACTCCGAGATCAGCTACACTGTGAGCCACACTGTGAGTCAGCTGGCCAGTGTATCTCAGTGTTTCAGCTGCTGCTCTGCAGGCAGGGGTGTTTACTCTCAGCCCTCGCAGTGAAGAATAACTTGCTCGGATCACTGACAGGGTTTGTAATCGGATTTGAATTCCATTCTACCATTCAGCTTCGTTCTTTGATCACATCTGGAGGACTCTGTAAGGAGTTTGATTGGAGGCAGTGTTGAAGATTCTCTGCACGGTGGTGTGTGAAGCTTGATTAGGTCCTATGTAATACACTTGCATGTTGCTGTGTGGAGTTCATTCTGAGATGCAGTGTTTGTGGTGCTCTGGCACTGCGAGGAGTTGAGGACACCTGTTTGCATAGAGACTGATCTATTGTGATATCTACTCCGATTGGACAGGTGAGAGTAGAACCTCTGTTTACTTATCTTTCTCTTGTTTGATAGGTGTTTGTGGTTAGCGTTTTACAATTTTGATCATTTTTGTTAATTTGTGTATTCAGTTGAATGAAATTGTAATACCTATATGTTTATGTGATTCAATAACCAGGTGTCAAGTTGTCAACTTTTTGTGATTTTTGTCTTTTTGTTAGGTTTTAATGTTTAGACATTGGGAAATGAGTTGTAATTAGGTTATTGGTAGGGGACTAGAGTAATATAGCAGCCGATGTAAAAAGCTTTGATAGTGGAATTTTACCTTAAATATTTTATGTGAAATTAAATCAAAAGTAGCCTTAAATAGCCTAGAATAGTCTAGACTTGCCAAGATTTTCTAGAATTGTGAATTCT
>OW388296.1:26208682-26251182 GCA_936450465.1 Gibbula magus
ATATCTAAAGAAATGCCATTTTGGAATATTCACCGTTAATGTGTTAAGCATAAATTTTGAAGCATTTTTTGTGGAGACATTGTTCAAAAATGGATTGTGAATTTATTTGTGTATACAGTTTACATGGTTTTGTCCATAGCTCGGTTGACTGGTGCCAGGTAGTTCAGCAATGATCATGCAGAAACAGCACCACTCCTGGAGACTCTAAATTCTATTTTTTGAAAATATATGACATGGGTTATACAGCTGTTATAGAGAAAGTTCTATGCTAAGCATGTGATGTTTAACTTTAATCTATCGAAAAATTCTTTGTTCATATTGTCGTTGTTAAACATTCCTGATAATTGTGTTAGAATATAGGTGGCAATAAAGATATTGAAAATTAGTAAGAAAACACAATTACTATGTCAACTTCCAAAACTATATCTTCCTGTTACAGCAAAATACAATTCATACCCTTCTATCAAGAGTCCAACGATATTCTAAGAATAATCGTTACCCAGTGCCAAATCTCAGATTATTTCCTTTGTTATTGATTTTATATTTCTGTAAATTGGCCGTATTATGTTTTATAATACTTTCGACTGAAACATCAGGTTTTTATCAAATTTCGTGGAATTTCTAGTTAAAACGTGAGTTTATATCAGATGTGTAGACATAGCAACACCATCTATTGCCAATGATAGATGGCCATTGTCAAAGTCAGTTGTATGATATATAGAATGTCACCAAATAAGTATGACTGTAGCAACATCTCACCTAAGTGTTAGTGACTGTTAGCGTCCACCTCGGTCAGATATAAATGACCCTGTCCACTTGGTAAACATGACCAATGTGCTGTGTCCAAATGACCGTCATGATAGACTCTGTTAGCACAATGACCAATGTGATGTATGTATAGAGTGGTCAAGAGGCTCACTTGTGGACATACCAAACTGACCGTTGTGAATAATGGCCATTAGGTTGGTGAGGAGAGAATGGCATAATGATCCATCCAGGAAAATATTTTGGGAACTCGATTTGTCTTCTCTTTTTTGTGCTCTAAGATAATATTTGATAATAGTTATGTAGTTATGTTCATTCTTAAAGATAGTTCATTAAAACAGTTGCTTTAAAATTTCAGAAAAAGGGTACATATAAGTCTAGCGTTTAATAAAATAATTGATTCAATAGAAAAATGTTTATGGAACGTTTTATGAGCCTATCTTTAGTTTGAATATCTTTTAATAGTTTGCATCAAGTTTGTCAGTTTCAGCATCAAAATATGATTTTGTAAATTTCTTTGGTACTCATGTGGAATAGGTATACAGTGGACTCCCTCTAAACTGACATCGCTCGGGACCAGGCAAAAATGTCGGTTTAGAGGGATTTCGGTTTAGAGGGAGTTTTAAGTGTATCGAACCAAAATGAACACAAACACTGCAAACATGTATCTTTATATCAGTGCATCTTTGTTAACAAATATACTGTCTGGAAAAAAAAAAGAAAAAAACATTTAATGAGGAAATATGAACTGTGTACCCCCTCCAATAGAATATTTTTCAAAGAGCTGCGTCTGAGTTGGTTTAGGACAATTGTCATAATCTTGTAACAGTTTCTGCTATACCTTGAGAGTTAGCTCACTCTTTGCTCTCTAAGGAGGAGGGGCTAACCACTGTCAGTTGTTTGGGTTGCTAATCATGGCTAATTATATATACAATTTGTGACAATGAACATGCTAAATAGAGATGATCTTAATGTCAATGTTAAAAAATGATAACAAATATTTATACATGTAATGTAATTTTACTAATATCAATGATACAAAAAGAAAGTGATTTGCAGATAATGAACTGTTAATCCTATATACTCAGTGACAAGTCCCTCCCAAAGCACAATGGATTGCTAAATACACACCATATGTTTGCTGCCGTTATCCCTTATGCAATACCAATGTCATTTAGAGAGCGTGAATTTGCACTGAAAACTTGCTTTGGGACCGGATTTGAGCGTCGGAATTCGGAATAGAGGGATGTCGGATAAGAGTTTCTTATATGATGTTATAAGGGGACAGATTCGGGACCAAACAATTATGTCGGTTTAGAGAGATTGTCGTATTGGAGGGATGTCGGTTTGGAGGGAGTCCACTGTATATATAAAGCTAACTTTTGGCTTTATTAAGACATTAATATGAAAGAATATCAAATGGTGGTGTCCCTTAGGCTGATCACCTTTAAAGCAATTTCTGTTTTAACTCAGAGTCTTGTGTCCAAGGTCATGAAACAATTCAAAGTGTCACTCAAACTTAGTTGCCAACAGTTTAGCACATTCCTGAAGCCTCATGTCATGGCAAGACACACAAAATCACTCAATCAGCCTATAACATTTTGCATTTTCAACTTTTTTTCTTGAGGCTGACAATCGAACTGAAGTCTTCATTACATATTCCTTGTCTTATATATGTAGATTTGGTAACTATCTTACCCTATAAGGGCCAAAGGCACCACACCCTATTTAAAACTTCATTTAAAGAAGGAAAAGCTCTTGAGGGCTGAAATGTAGCTACAGGTTCTTTAGTTCATTCAGACCATAAATTTTACATTTAGTGATAATCTGCTATCAAATAGGACAAATACAAACCTTACAGGGGAAGATCTATCAGCAATCTTGTTTTATGCATTATGTGAAATGAGATACACACTATAATTTTAATAATTGTACAGCTCTTTGATAATAAACCCATACATTGATAGAATTTCCACAAAGTAACAAATAACATATCATTAAACTAATCAACAATGTCCCATTGTGACATAGTGAAGTGTTACACACTCATAATGATGATGAATATCTTCACTTCTCATTGTTTTTATTATTGTATGAATTTGTATTATTCTTTGTCAACTTGTAATCTTAATTCAACAAAATGTTACACTCAGAAATATGTTTCTGGATTGTTTTACAATCATGCATTCACTACATATATGTATAAACAGGAATATCCCCTCAAATTTTGTTTCTACAAAAAATACCCTGATAGAACTCATTGTGAATCTGATAAGCTAACGAGTCCATGGTTTTATGCTTTTGTTCATGTACCAGGTATACTCAGAAATACTTGATAATATCCTACACTTAAGGGATATAAAGACCAAAGTTGAAAGTTTCTTGCTTGGCTATCGACTCTACCAGCCTTGCTGTGAAGTATGTAGTCCCGATGGCATAATGATAATGGTTTCTCTTACACAATATAATCAACTTGAAGGGATAAAATGACAAAATGAATCATAATAAAAACTTTCTTCAAGGCAATATCGTTGCAGAAAAGTCTCCAATTCTAGCAATGAATATGACTTAATAGTCCATCATAAAATTGGTGAAACAATATCCAAATGTGAAAGTATTGGAAATTTTAACCCTGAACTTTTAAAACATGTATGCTATGAAATTATTACTAAAACTGACCATTGTTTTATAGTTTTCTTTATTAAGTTTTAATTGTTTTGACCAAACATTATTGTTACATACAAAATCTGTTACACATTTATCAATTTCAAAATTATGCAAGTATACAACTTAAAAAATCAACATGATAAATGATGTATTTTGAACTTTGTTGTATGCCTTATCAAAGCAAATTGTCAAATGAAATTTGCTTTGTTGGTAATGAAATACACAATTATAACTTGGACATTATTTATTCTGTCAAAGTATTCTGTAATTGACTTTATGATATTCTTTCTGTTAGTCTTTCTGAAGGAAGATTATTTGTTTTATCGAAAATGTCAAATGACGCATCACAATCCATATTTCTAAATTGTTTAATTTGAATTCATATTTCAAATGAAACAAGATCTGAAGAAATTTTCTCTTATTTCTCATTAATTTCATCCTTTTAGTAATGAATATTTATTGTAATTCACATTATTGGATAACAACATTTCTCAACTTTATGTGCAAGTCTTTCATGTAATTTTAAATGTGGGAAATTATCTCAAGCAACTAGAAACAACTTTCATGTACTCAATCTAGTTGCCTAAGGGTTGCATATAATATAACATTTTACATCAATTTCTTAATATCATAGCATCTTGGTGTCTTTTTACATACTTCAAGATCATTACACATGCTTACAAATAAAGGATACACAAAGAGTTGTTTCTAGATGAGAGATATGTATGAAATAACGGATACACCATAATTATTGAGATGTGATATAATTGTATCAAATACGGTATACACTATGACAGGGTTCGTACAAGCCTGGAAAAAGCCTGGAATTTGGGCACTTGGCCTTAAAAAACCTTAAAAAGTTAATTCAGCCTTAAAAAACCTGAAAAATGACTAAAAAGCCTGAAAAATTACTAAAAAGCCTTAAATTTAGTACTGTCTCATGGATTTTTTCAAATTTTATGTATGTATATCTGATGCAAAACAAGTTTTGAGTAACTTCTGTACATTCAGAAATCATCATGAATATCCGTTGTTTCAGAATATATACACGGTCTATTGCGCATGCTCAGTTACTTTGTGTGGCTTCGCTTCTTATGATTATTAGCCTTAATTTTGTCAAGAAAAGCCTTAAAAAAGCCTTTAAAAAGCCTTAAATATGGATCTTGAAATTCTGTATGAAACCTGTATGAGTATCTGGATGACATGTATCAAATACAAGATACACCAGGAACATCATGGTGAGATATATATGTATCAAATAAAGGATACACCATAGGTATCTAGATGAGATATGTATCAAATAAGGATACACCAGAAATATCTAGATGAGATATATGTATCACATAAAGGATACACCATAAGTATTTAGATGAGATATGTATCAAATAAGGATACACCAAGAATATCTAGATGAGATATATGTATCACATAAAGGATACACCATAAGTATTTAGATGAGATATGTATCAAATAAGGATACACCAGAAATATCTAGGTGAGATATTTGTATCAGATAAAGGATACACCATAAGTATCTAGATGAGATATGTATCAAATAAGGATACACCAGAAATATCTAGGTGAGATATATGTATCAGATAAAGGATACACCATAAGTATCTAGATGAGATATGTATCAAATAAGGATACACCAGAAATATCTAGGTGAGATATTTGTATCAGATAAAGGATACACCATAAGTATCTAGATGAGATATGTATCAAATAAGGATACACCAGAAATATCTAGGTGAGATATATGTATCAAATAAAGGATACACCATAAGTATCTAGATGAGATATGTATCATATAAGGATACACCAGAAATATCTAGGTGAGATATATGTATCAGATACAGTATCCACAATGAGTATCAAGATGAGATATGTATCAAATAGGATACACCAGAAATATCTAGGTGAGATATTTGTATCAGATAAAGGATACACCATAAGTATCTAGATGAGATATGTATCAAATAAGGATACACCAGAAATATCTAGGTGAGATATATGTATCAAATAAAGGATACACCATAAGTATCTAGATGAGATATGTATCAAATAAGGATACACCAGAAATATCTAGGTGAGATATATGTATCAAATAAAGGATACACCATAAGTATCTAGATGAGATATGTATCATATAAGGATACACCAGAAATATCTAGGTGAGATATATGTATCAGATACAGTATCCACAATGAGTATCAAGATGAGACACTATGGCGGATCCAGAGAGGGGGTTTACGAGGTTCTACCTCCCCACCCCCCATTTTTTAAATTTTAGCATGAAAATTTGATGGACTCAAAAAGGTGACCTCCCTTTCACTATGAAACATATGTATCATGGAGTATCTATAGACAAGCTTTATGTGATGAATAAAAGATACACCATGAGATGTACTCATGTATGTATCAAATACAGTATACATCAGAAATATCTAGGCAAAATATATGTGTCATAATTCCAAATGCAAGCAGCCTCAACAACCTGTTGCCGATATGTTATTACATGTTATTTCATGTATTTGTAATGTGATGATTTTGTTCATATTCTGTCAGATATTATTATGTTATTTAAATATTGACTACAGCTCATTGTATGAATCATATTTAAGTTTGTAATGGGGTGCTTTTGAGGACATATTAAAGGGGCAGAAGCACGTTTGTTTTAAATTTTATTATTTGAAATTAATAATTATAATTTATAATGATTGTTTATGTCATTTATATTTACTTTAGCGGGTAAAACATATTATTACACAAACCAATTTTCCATAGTTGTAAAAATGGTGTTGCGTATGAAGCTAATATTGCATGGCGGCCATTTTATTTTGAACACATTTTATTATTTCAAATGAGAGAAACGATTCCCATTGCTTTTCGGAATCATGTACACTCATTTATTAACTTGATTTTCCAAAGAGGGAAGGGTGTTTAACTATTGGTGACATTATTATACCCCCGACCAACGGTTGGGGGTATATAGTAATACCAACGATTCCGTCCGTCCGTCCTTCCGTCCGAAGACAATTTTTGTCCGATCGATTACAGAAAAACTATTCGTCTCATCCTTTTTAAATTTGGTACGTGTCTTCTTCACCACTAGGAGAGGTGCAGTGTGAAGTTTAAACCGAATTGGTGAATTTTTGAATTTTTGGCGATTTTTTTAATTTTTAACTTAGTCAAATTCTGAGCATTTTTTGTCCGATCCATTACAGAAAAACTATTCATCTCATCCATTTCAAATTTGGCAGATGTTTCCTTCACCACTAGGAGAGGTGCAGTGCGAAGTTTAAACCGAATTGGTGAATTTTAGAATTTTTGGCGAATTTTTTAATTTTTTAACTTAGTCAAATTCTGAGCATTTTTTGTCCGATCGATTACAGAAAAACTATTCATCTCATCCTTTTCAAATTTGGCACATGTCTCCTTCACCACTAGGAGAGGTGCATTGCAAAATGTAACACGATTTGGTGAATTTTTGAATTTTTGGCGATTTTTTATATTCTTTTACTTTATCATAGCTAGAATGAATGAAGCTACTTCTGTATTGTGATTTGTTGACTTCATCATTTTCTTTTTCATGTAACTTTCATCAAAAGCTACTTCTGTGTTCTCGTTGATTTTACCATTTTATATTTCCACTGGTTATATTTTGGGAAAAGTTAAATTTTCTTTCCTTTCAGCCATAAACTGCTGTATATCTCTCACTGTGCCTTCAGGGGTGTGCTTCCATGTACCTGTTGTTTAAAGTCACTCGAATGAATCATTATGATGGATTAATTTCCAAAATAAAGTTGAAATCAGTGGTAATAGCAGTAGTGTATTATATTACCAATACCTTTGCAAGTTACTTTTATTCCTATTTTGACTTAAACCACCTTTTTCACATGAAGATCGAGACTTGTCCTACCATTTTCACAAACAGTTTAATCTTAGCAATTACATTTCAAAGCTTATCAATCCTGAGGTATGCAGACACCTCTCTCTTTAAGTAAAATAAAAATGTCAAACTGAAACAGTCGGGGGTATTAGTGAGCCACGCTCACTTTTTTGCTTGTTTTTCAAATACATTTCATCAACTTATTTCACCGAAAAAACATGCTACTGCCCCTTTAAATCCATTACATTCTATGGCAATAAGCTATAGCAAGAGGATCTCAGCGGTTATCATGGAACAACAAAAAGGTTGGTTAAAACACCCGATGAAACCAAACTCAAGTCTCTGGAGCTTGAATGGAAACTTTGTCCTTAGTTTTTATTTACACACATTATGACATTGGTTTGAGATTCTATCACTTACTTGTAAATGATCAAAAGTTTGATAAGCTTCTGAAAGAGATTTTGTTTTCCCTCCTCTGTATATGTTCTATAAATAGCATCCTAGCCTACAAGTCTATATTAGAGTGATGATTTAGATGTTTCGGCACACAAAATATATGCTTTATAAATAGCATCCTAGCCTACAAGTCTATATTAGAGTGATGATTTAGATGTTTCGGCACACAAAATATATGCTTTATAAATAGCATCCTAGCCTAAAAGTCTATATTAGAGTGATGATTTAGATGTTTCGGCACACAAAATATATGCTTTATAAATAGCATCCTAGCCTAAAAGTCTATATTAGAGTGATGATTTAGATGTTTCGGCACACAAAATATATGCTTTATAAATAGCATCCTAGCCTACAAGTCTATATTAGAGTGATGATTTAGATGTTTCGGCACACAAAATATATGCTTTATAAATAGCATCCTAGCCTACAAGTCTATATTAGAGTGATGATTTAGATGTTTCGGCACACAAAATATATGCTTTATAAATAGCGTCCTAGCCTACAAGTCTATATTAGAGTGATGATTTAGATGTTTCGGCACACAAAATATATGCTTTATAAATAGCATCCTAGCCTAAAAGTCTATATTAGAGTGATGAGTTAGATGTTTCGGCACACAAAATATATGCTTTATAAATAGCATCCTAGCCTACAAGTCTATATTAGAGTGATGATTTAGATGTTTCGGCACACAAAATATATGCTTTATAAATAGCATCCTAGCCTACAAGTCTATATTAGAGTGATGATTTAGATGTTTCGGCACACAAAATATATGCTTTATAAATAGCATCCTAGCCTACAAGTCTATATTAGAGTGATGATTTAGATGTTTCGGCACACAAAATATATGCTTTATAAATAGCATCCTAGCCTACAAGTCTATATTAGAGTGATGATTTAGATGTTTCGGCACACAAAATATATGCTTTATAAATAGCATCCTAGCCTAAAAGTCTATATTAGAGTGATGATTTAGATGTTTCGGCACACAAAATATATGCTTTATAAATAGCATCCTAGCCTAAAAGTCTATATTAGAGTGATGATTTAGATGTTTCGGCACACAAAATATATGCTTTATAAATAGCATCCTAGCCTAAAAGTCTATATTAGAGTGATGATTTAGATGTTTCGACACACAAAATATATGTTCCATATTATTGGGTTTTTTTAATAAAAAAAAAACTTTTTTCAATTTCACACAATATAATAATTGAAAAATATTTTCCAGAGGAAGGAATATATATGATTTTTCGAACGTTTTTTTACATGTCCAATTTTCAATGAAAAGTTTTCATTATGATTTTTGTCATCTCGATGAATGAAGACCATTTTATCTGTATTTATATTTTGATTGTATCAAGTTATTATTTTGATGTATCATATTAAGCTTTCTATGTTTGTTTAATCATATTTATTGTTTATGATACAATGGTTCTGTTTAGTTCATGTAAATATTTTCATTAATATGAAATCAGAAACATAATATTGTATCAATATTGCAACAATGTGACTCCAACAAAGACATTTATTCAACAAGGTTTTTTTTATATCTTACACAGTTTAATCTGAAATAATGTTAGTTTTCACACATTTTACAACCACATTTTTGTGATTTTATTTGTTTTTAGGATTTTATTGCTAAAGAGATCAATATCCTGTATCTTATGTAACCAATTTCAAACTCAAACCATTGATTAACTTTGTTCTGATAAAAGACAATTCTTTTCTGACAAAACTTTGTTGCTTGATATTAATATTTTTTTGTAAATAGATAATTCTTAAAGTTTAAGTTCTTAAAGTTGTTGAAGAGTCATTAAAGCTACTCCCTAAATTTATTCTAACCTTGATAAAATAACTTGTCAGATTAACAACTAAAGTTGTTCAATGAGCAAGTAAATAGCTTGTACAATGAGATAATCTTGAACTCTAAATCTGATCCACATCTTGATAAAATAACTTGTCAGATTAAGGAAATTCATGTTCAATGTTGTGAACACTGCCCATGTGTTGAGATACAGATAACATCAGTGGCCAGTTGAAATATGTCCAGATACTATGGGTTGGCTAGTTGAAATATGTCAATCAACGCATACTTGGCTAACTGAGGCATGAAATTGCTTGTCTACAGGTCCAGTATCTGGAGGGGGTCACCGTATCTGATCCAGGTAAATATGTATGTACCTGTTGAGAGAAAGAAAGGAGAGAGTAGAGAGGAAAGATGATGGAGAGAGGGATGAGAGAATTATGGAGAGTGATGGAGAGAGAGTGATTGAGAGTGACAGATCCAGACCCTAGAGCAAAATATTCAATTGACGACTAGCCCAGAAAAAAATATTTTTGAGACTAAATGTTCGTCGGAGAGAGAGAGAGAGAGAGAGAGAGAGAGAGAGAGAGAGAGAGAGAGAGAGAGAGAGAGAGAGAGAGAGAGAGAGAGAGAGAGAGAGAGAGAGAGAGAGAGAGAGAGAGAGAGAGAGAGAGAGAGAGAGAGAGAGAGAGAGAGAGAGAGAGAGAGAGAGAGAGAGAGAGAGAGAGAGAGAGAGAGAGAGAGAGCACAGAATAGACACAGATCAACAGAGACATACCGGGTAGATAAAAATTCTCTTACAAAATCCATTTCAAGATACATATGTACTATATACTTATATATATATATAGAGAGAGAGAGAGAGACGGATTGACAGACAAACATAGTTTTAAAAATCAAGCAATGATTAGAACATTAGAATTCAATCAATTGAGTGAATTAATAAAATTGTAACATATACTAAAATATATCCTTATTTTATCTGAGAGAGGTGGCCTAGTTCAGAGCGTGGCAATTAGGGGTTGCCTATCTTGAAGGCATAAACGTGTAGTTGATCTGTGTGTAACTGTGTCTTATGTAAGATAAGTAGGGTCAGTTCATCTTGTTAGCAGAGAGTTGTACACGCATGGATAGAGGGATATAGAGGGACGTGGACATGATCATTCTCCGTAATCCATTGGTTTGTTCTTGTAACTTTATATTATCCTAGAATATTTATTATGAAACAAAATTGTCTTAATCCATTCGAAATAACAATAATTTGTATACAGCATTATCATATCGTTGTATGTGAAATACTTCAAGCATTCTATCAAGGGAATGAACTCGCTATCAGCCCAGAGTGGGGTGAACATGGTTATTTTGCAAAGTAGAATTAAAATAATGCTATCACTATTCCAAGGTTATATTTCAAAAGTTTGACATTAAGAAACACTGGTCTGTTAAAATGTATTTTTATCTGGTGAGGTGAATTGTTATATGTTTTCATTCTAGGTGCACCACACATGAAAATATGAACTTTCTCCTTCACTCTATGAGACAAACATGGTATTAGTCAAGAAATGACTGATATCCTCTATATGTTCTGGGTCCGGCAGTGTATCAGTCAGCAAATCATTTACCAATGCCTTTAACCGCTGTGGTTACTTATTAAGCTTATCGTCTGTATTCAGCTGAATGGACACTGGCATTTACAATATCTTTGCTTGACCTGAGAATATAATCACAGATATTTATTGACCGTCACCTTTAAATGACCATTAGGAGATTGTTGGTTGATTGACCGGTTAATATATCCGTCATTAGGGACTATTACTGGAGATGCATATCATGGTCTATAGACACAATGAATTGGTCAGAGTGACAGACATTTAGCGTTTGTAGGAGGGAAATTGATATTTTTGACCAACTGTTGGAGGTATGGATATTTTTAGTATATATATCAGTAATTTGAATGAAATGTCTAGGTGTCATTCTAACTTGATTCTTACTTGATTTCCTCTTTGATGATTCGAGCTTTAATAACCTACTTTAATTTCTGTAATTTTAAATGTGGCTTAAATTATTAAATTAACTAATGATCAACGTACAGGAATTTATTCGTTTTAAGGAAATAATTAATAATCTAGGATTGGTCAATGCCTTAGTATAGGCTATCCCAGAGTATTAAAGGCTAGTATTCCAGACTAGTATTCCATGCTATTCAAGGCTGGTATTCCAGGCTGGTATTCCAGGCTAGTATTCAAGGCTAGTATTCCAGGATATCCAAGAGTATTCCAAGCTAGTATTCCAGGCTAGTATTTCAGGCTATCTCAGGGAATTGGCTGGCTATCATTGAGAATTCCCAAATATCTTAGAGTATTTCAAGCTATCCAAGAGTATTCCAGACTAGTATTCCAGGCTAGTATTTCAGGCTATTGCGGACAATTGACTGGCTGTCATTGAGTATTCCCAATTATTCCAGGCTATCTTTGAGTATTCCAGGCTATCCCACAGTATTCAAGGCTATCCCACAGTATTCAAGGCTATCCCAGAGTATCCCAGAGTATGCAATGCTATCCCAGAATATTTCAGGCTAACGCAAAGTATTTCGGAACCTGCAGGTGAAGGTTGAAGAACAAGAGTCAAGATTTAAAACACCTCTTTGAGCAAATATTTGTATGAAATCAGTGTTAATTATATATAATGTATTGTAATATGATTATCTTAGTGATAAGAGAGCTTTGAAATCTAGGTGAAGATGTTTAGTGTCAAACATTAGATTTGGAGGAAATAAGAATTTAAAGTCTATGCATGACCATGTTCTTTGTCAGACATGTTTTTCACTTTCGATTGTCCTTGAAACTCTTGGAATTATTTAGGTAATATATATTTGTCTTCTGATATGTTTTTTTGGGGGGAAAACAATGCTGTAATTTTGTAGAGAGTAAATTTGTTGCCACTCACAAGGCATGTATATTTGTTTTTCAAATTCCATTAAAAAAAGTAGGAATTGTTTTTGTTAAAGTTTTCTGATATTGCCATTGACAGGCAAAAACACGATCTCTAGATAATACAATCCAATTTTTTGTCTGTGTTTCCGAAATCTAATTTACCTACCATGATTATAAGGAAGTTCAGGAAAAGATAAATCCGACAGTGAGATTTCACCTTTATAATGAATATTCAATGTTATATAGCAAGAAATATCAGTAAAATAATTAGGTGATGTTTCTTGATGGAAAACTTATTGCTTCATTATGTTTTTATAACAATAATTCTTTATTTGAAGGGAAAAAATATTGATGTACTTGATAATTTCCCACCATAGATTTTACGAGAATTCTTTTAAGTGTTCAGAAAGCTAAAACTCAGAATCCCTCTCAAATGGTGTCAACATTCCTGATGAAATAAAAACATATTATAATTAAATATATATTAAATTATAACAACCCTTTTTCCCAATTTTGTTAATTTTCTTGGTGCCTGTTGTGTTTATATGGGCAATTTCTGTAATGTTAATGCAAATGCTCATTTGCAGTATGCAAAAATATTTCATTTTCCTCTTGCTTATTAACTTTTTTTTAATCAGTAATAGAAGAATTCATATTCATGTTGCCTAAAGATATTATGAAAAATATTATAAAAATCATTTGTATGGTTTCCTGATTAAAAATGGTTGATGCATTCTCTCAGTTTTGATGACATTAATATTGTGATCTTTATAGCATATTAATAAAAAGTAGTCAAAGTAAATTTTCTGAGGAAGATTATTGGAGTCGTCAGAGGAGCAGCCAGACATGATGAACTATTATTTATTGAGTTTTGGATTAGAAAAAAAAGAAAAAAAGCTTTCCTTAAATGTCAGCAGACATTCTTATTATGTGTATCTGTAATCACAACTCTTGTCAAACACATCTTTCAATAAATATACCTGTATGCAATATAATGATTCAAAGATTTTATTACATTTACCTTTTTTTTTTTCCTTATAGCAATTTTTAGTTCAACTGACAATAAAGATTGTTCTGTTTTGTAATTGCAAGTGATTACAGAATTTTTTTATTTTGTGTGAACATTTTTGTAAATGTGAGTAATTTCAAAGCAGTTTGAATTGCCGCAGTGTTGACATTTTATTGACAAGTTACTTCAGTTTCATCCACCAATAGTGTTTTTATGGAAAACTTTGAGAAATAATGAAAATCAGTTTAGGTTATAACTGGAAAGATAGTCATGTTATTACAGTTGATTACATTCTGGAACTTTTATTGCAATTTCTTCAAAGTAATCGTCAAAGTAGCAAACTTTCTCCATCATGAGAACAATTAAATTTTTTAACCAAATGAAATTGTCTTCAATGTAATTTTATAAGCTCAACAGGTCTATAAGTGATGTGATTATGGCATAGGGTCAAGCATCCTTTGTCCAGCAACCGTTGTCCAGCATCCTTTGTCCAGCATCCGTTGTCCACCTTCCTGCACTGTACACATTGGACATTACTTTTCCTTCAGTATTGTATAAGGCCCTTAATTTTTCTAGGGAGGTACCTTGCACCCTCTGTTTAATGAGATGATTTTCCCTCTAACATAACAATATATTGTATAAACTTTAATGATAAATAGCAAATTTGAGAAAACAAAATATGCAAAAGTATGTGCTACATTTAAAGGGGCAGTAGCACGTTTTTCCCGTGAAATAAGTCAATGAAATGTATTTGAAAAATAATGTTACCAATAGTAAAACACCCTTCTCTCTTCGGAAAGTCAAGTTAAAAATGAATGTACAGGGTTCTGTAAAGCCATGGGAATCGTTTTTATCATTCAAAATAATAAAATGTGTTCACAATAAAATGGCTGCCATGTAATTTTTGCTTTATAATCAACACAGTTATTCCCACTACGGTTAATTGGTTTGTGTAATAAGATGTTTTACCCTCTAAAGTAAATATAAATGACATAAACTATCATTATTTAAATACCTATCTGTTGACTAGACCTACTTTGCCTTACCTCCCAGGGGTAATGCTATTTCAACCTTAATACAGACGAACTTGAAGAATGGATGAGGGGTGCGTAAAATCCCTTATCCAAGGGCCGGTAAGTCTAGATGGTCTCGTGACGTCACTACCGGTTCATATCACTCTCCTAAAAGTTGCAGAGCAAGGCAGACGTGTTTTGTTCTGTGACTGGGGTTTTAGCGACTTGGGTTGCTAACTTGCTATTTTTCTCTTGTTAGTTCAAGAGATATCATCAACGTTGTTCTTCGTTAGTGCAGGTTGTGTTTACAATCTGTTTTTCAAGTAGGTGTTAGATTTCAAGGGGCCTTGTTGACATGTGCTAGCTAGCGACCATCCGGAGTAGGTGGATTGCATGCGCCGCACGTGCAGCTCGTGATTCTTTGTTTTCTCTCACCTGACTGTTGGGTGTTTGACTTGCGTAGGGTAAAGGAGCAGTGGTATCTCTCCTACGCGGGTGACTCGCTTGCTTGTCATCCGCTTTCGCTTGGTCATTCGCCATTCGTTCCGAGTGCTGACTGTTAGGTGTTTGTCTTGCGTCTGGTAGAGGAGTAGTGGCATCTCTCCTAATCGTTTGACTCGCTTCGCTGGCCATTCGCTTTCGCTTGTCACGCGCTTTCGGTCTGTACTTTAGTGTTAACTGTGGGTTGTTGACTTGCGTACGGTAAAGGAGCTAGTGGAATCACTCCTAATTCGCTTGTCATACGCCTGTCGGTTGTACTCTAGTGCTAACTGTTAAGTGTTTGTCTTGCGTATCGTAGAGGAGTAGTGGTATCTCTCCTAATTCGTTTGGCTTGCTTCGTTTGTCATTCGCTCTCGCTTGGCTTACGCTTATCGGTCTGTACCTTAGGAAACTGTGGGTTTGACTTGCGTAAGGTAAAGGAGCAGTGGTATCTCTCCTACGCGGGTGACTCGCCTCGCTTGTCATTCGCTTGTCGCTTGTCATTCGCCTGCGGTCCGTACTCAAGTGCTTCGCGTCTCGCTTGGCTTCTCGCCTCGCCTGTCACTGGCTCGCTAGTGGTTCGCCTTAGGTGAGTCACTAGCTTGGTTAAGGAGCAGTGGATACACTCCTCGTCAGTGACTCGCGTTGCCCGTTGCTAGCTTTCGCCTACCATTCGCCTTAGGTGGATTCTACGTGACTCACCCTTAGGGTGATTCACTTTGGTTCAAGTGACTCGCTACGCCAGTCACTTAGGGTTTGGTTCGACTTAGGTCGATTATACGTGACTCACCCTTAGGGTGACTCACTTTGGTTCAAGTGACTCGCTACGCCAGTCGCTTAGGGTTTGGTTCGACTTAGGTCGATTATACGTGACTCACCCTTAGGGTGACTCACTTTGGTTCAAGTGACTCGCTACGCCAGTCACTTAAGGTTTGGTTCACGCACGAATGTTATGTGAATAAAGATTGAATTATCTTGTTAGTGTTTAGCCTATTTTTTGGTTTGGCTTGTTCGTCTTTGTTTACCTTGGCGGGTGGTTACTTGATTTTGACTTTGTGCTCTTCGAGTTCAGAGTTTTTGTTGCGACGCCGTGTAGGTGACTCGACTGTCTCTACCTTCGCTTACGTTACGCGTTTTATCGTTACCGTTCGCCATGTACTCCGCCTTCTGCACGAACTGCGGAGGCAGGAAGTCCGCCTCTAAGGATCCGCACTTGTTATGCAGAAAGTGCAAGGACCTTTGCGAAGAGGATTACCGTTGCGACGAGTGCGCTCCTCTCTCCGAATCGGAGTTCCTCGCGTACGTTTCCGCCATACGCAAGTCGGTGGCCGATAGGGCTGCGTCACAGAAGCGTACGTCGTCAGCTCAACGTAGGGAGGTGTCTCCCATTCGTCATCCGTCTCCGGTGGAGGATGTTGACATTGTCCTCACGGAACGGGCGGATGAATTCGACAGGGAATCGGACCTGTCCGAACCCGCTGGGGGGTCGAAGTTACGCTCCCCCCCTCCGCCGTCGTGTTCCGGTTCTCGTTCGCGGACTCACCCGTTGTCCCCTCCTTCGCCGGACCAACGGTTGTCTCCGCTTAGACTTAAGGTGGGCGGACCCGCTACGCCCAAGAGCAAGAAGAAGAAGTCCAAGAAGGCTAGGTTCGACAAGGTCGATCCTTCCCTCCTTCTGGCATCCGTCAAGGATATGGTCTCTTCCTTGCTCGATGCGCGTTTGGGTCCGCGGAACTTACCTACTCACACTACGACTACGCGATCGTGTGAGCCCTATGCGGATGACGTACCTCAGGGTGCGCGTTCCTCGTCCGCTAGGGCCTCCGCACCCGCGACTCCTTCGCGTACCCCTCGCACCCCGGAGCGGCGTGTCACGGTGATGTCACCCTTACGTGACTCCTCGCCGGACTCACCGGAACGTGACACCCGTTACGTGGACGTGTCGAATCCTCCGTTCATCAGTATAGAAACGGAGGCGGAGGGTACGGGATCGTCGGAGGATCCTCCAGTGGTTGACGCAATAGCTATGCTATCCGAAGTGGCTTCGTTCGCGGACGTTCCACTTAGCCAAGTCAGCGTGACGGGTCCGCGCACGTCGGCGGCCAGGAGGGCTTCCTTTGGCCCCGATGGCGAGGTACCTCCCGCGCGTCTTGCCCTCCCACCTCATAGGCTTCTTTTGGAGGCCACCGAGGATATGGAGCAAGTCGTATCATCTGCGATGCCCAATCGTTTGCTTCCGCCTTTGGTGGTGCCGGACAAGCGCAGACGGCGTCTGCCCTTGTATCCGGTCCCTTTTCAGCTTGTTCCGCCTCCCCTTGATCAGGGGGCGTCCCGGTTGTTTACCACCAACCTGCTTCACCGCGTGTCTGAGGCACAGTTCTCTCATCTTGACAGGGAGGCGCGTTCGGTGTTAGGCTTGGGGAACAACGTGGCTTTCACATGTCAGGCGATGCTGGCTTGTGCTAAGCAGGCGGGCATGGAGGCGGGGGACCCGGTGTTGTTCAAAGCGTTTGGTGATGTGGCTGCGGACCTTGCGCAGATCATGTTATCAGCGTCGCGGATTTCATCGAGTATAACAGTGCTTCGCAGAGACAATTTTCTCTACCGGTCAGGTCTCAACCCAGATCATAAGAACTTCCTTCGACATGCCCCTGCTCACGCTGAAACTCTGTTTGGTGGTCGTATCCCGGAGGTTTTGAGAGCACGACAGGAGGCCCAACAGCAAGACCTCACTAATCGGCTCGTCACGCAGAGGCAAACGACACCAAAGCGTCCGCAGACCAATTTTCGTCAGGGGCAAGGGCAGGGCAGTGGCCAACCTTCCCCCAAGAAAGCGAAAACGGACTTTCGGCGGGGAGGTCGTGGCCGTGGATCCACGGGTCAGTCCCCCAAGTCCCCCCGGCCTGGCGCCGGAGGTCGTACCCCGCAAAAGAAGTGGAGGAAGTGACTCGTGGTCACCCCCGCTGCTCCCCCCTCCACTCGTTCCGGTGTCGGAGGGCTTGGTGGGGGGTCGCCTCCAAGACTTTGTCAGCAACTGGGTACAGTTAGGGTTAGACCCTTACGTGTGTCGGATTCTGGGTCAGGGGTTCCGCATTCCCGTCTCGTCTCCGCCGCCCCTCACCTGTACTCCAATGGAGCGTCCCTTAGCAGGGGACCGGCTCAAATTGACATTGGAACAGGTGGAGATATTAATCTCCAAACGGGCGGTGCAGGAGGTCCTGACCCCGCATCTAACGCCGGGGTTTTACTCCCCAGTGTTCGTAATACCCAAAAGGAACTCGAAAAAATGGCGGCTAATTCACGATTTGAAGGTGTTCAACCGCTCCTTCCTCGTTCGGCCGCCATATTTTCGACTCTTGACGCTTCCCTCAGTGATGCGGTCCTTGGAGCGCTCAGACTGCATGGTGTCTCTCGATCTACAGGATGCGTACCTGCACGTGCCGATTCACTATCGAGACCGCAGGTACCTCCGCTTCATCCTGGACGGCAGACATTTTCAGTGGTGCGTGCTCCCGTTCGGGATCTCGTCCGCCCCCTGGTTATTCACACGGGTGACTCAGCCCATCGTCCAATTCCTTCACCAATGCGACATTCAGTTCCTAATGTACTTGGACGATGGGATCGCTCACGACCGCTCCCCGGTCGTTCTCGAGGCGCAGCTCAGGTTCACGATGGACCTGTTCCGTCGTCTGGGGTGGCTAGTGAACTTAGAGAAGTCGGACTTGGTTCCGGCAACTCGTCTGAAGTTCCTAGGGGCTATCCTAGACACCCGGCTGTTCCGCGGTTTCGTCACGAGGGAGCGGATGGCTCGTTACGATCGCCTTATGGATCGCGCGCTCGATGCCTCGCTCTCCCTACGTCAGTGGCAAAGAGTGTTGGGGTTATTAACGTCAGCTCAGGACCTGACCCGCAGGGGGAGGTTGTTCCTTCGCCCGTTACAGGTGTTCCTGAATCCCCACATCAGGGAGACGCGTTGTCGTCACGACATAGTCTTAACCCCAGACCTACATCGGTTCCTAGCTTGGTGGCGGGTAGACGAGAGTGTGTTCGCAGGCGTTCCACTTCGTCCTCGCCCCCCCTCAGCTCACCTGTTTGTAGACGCCTCCACCCAAGGGTGGGGAGCGCACATGAGTCACGAACAGGTGGCGGGAGTTTGGTCCCCATCAGAGCGGAACCTACACATCAACGTCCTCGAGTTGGACGCAGTACGTCTTGCCATTCAGCACTGGCAGGTCCCCTTGAGGGGCCAGTGCCTGCTAGTACACACGGACAGTTCGGCGGCTGCTTGGTCGATAAACAAGCAGGGGTCCACCAAGGCACAGTCTCTGCTACGCGTGTCACTCCAGCTCTTCGAGTTGGTGGACGAGGTGGACCTAGACATTCGAGCGGTCCACATTCCAGGTGCCAAGAACGTCTTGGCGGACGCGTTGTCACGTCCGGATGCCCCTCCCCCAACGGAGTGGCAACTGAATCCGGTGGTTTTCAGGGGGTTGTGTCTCCAGTTCGGCACCCCGCTGATAGATCTGTTCGCGACGTGTCTCAACCACCAATTGCAAACCTACATCTCCCCAGTGCCAGACCCGCTAGCGATGGGCTTAGACGCGCTCTCGTTAGGGTGGGAGGGGATGGACGCCTATGCTTTTCCGCCGCCGGCCATCCTCTCCCAAGTTGTAGCCAAGATAGGGGAAACTCGGATCCTTCGTCTCCTGCTGGTCGCCCCTTGGTGGCCAGCCCGGCCGTGGTTCGTTCCTCTCCGTCGGCTCTGTCGGCAGGAACCGGTTCCGATTCAGATACGGAGGGATCTGCTCATCAGCAGGCCAAGCGGAAGGTTACACGAGAACCCTCAGGTGTTCTCCCTTCACGCTTGGCTTGTATTAAAAGAGGGTTAAGGAGTAGTGGATACTCTAAGTGCGTCGCCAACGCAATAGCTACCTCGCATAGGAAAACCACTAGGAAGCTCTATGATTTCCAGTGGCAGGCCTTCGCCTCGTTCTGTGCTCAGAGGGATTTCATTCCGGCAGAGGCTTCAGTGCCTCAGGTTGCGGAGTACTTGGTGTACCTTCGCAACACTAGACATCTTAAGGCGTCGTCAATTAACACCAACATGTCGGCCATCCTGTCGGTTCTCAGGAAGAGATCGCCAGGATTGGATGTGTCGGTCCTCAAGGGCCTAATTAAGACCTTCCGTTCGGTGGACGGCAGGTCCAGGCTTCGCCCACCTGAATGGGACTTAGCCATTGTGCTCAACCACCTGCGCTCCGATAGGTATGAACCGCTCTCCGACGTGCCTCTCCTCCCTCTCACCATCAAGGTCATTTTTCTGGTGGCCATGGCCTCTGCAGCGCGGATTTCAGAGATCCATGCGTTGCAGGCGGACCTGCTACGTTTTGAGGTCAGGGAGGGGGGCTCCGCCTCGCTGGGGTTGGCTCCTGATTTTGTCTGTAAGAACCAAGCAGCGGATGAAGCGGGACGTACGTTCTCTATCCCAGCTCTGGGTTCGGACTCAGATGAGGTGGATCTCTCTTTGTGTCCAGTAAGAGCCTTAAGGGTGTACACGCAGCGTACCCGCAGGCTGAGGGATGGCAGGCGTCGTCTGTTCTTGCCTCACTCACCCAGGAGCACCAAGGAACTAGACAAGCGAGCGTTGGGGGTGTATCTAAGATCGGCGGTAATTGATGCGTACAAGGCCGCTGATTTGCCTCCGCCGTCGCGTTCCAATCCTCATGAGATCCGCGCAGTTTCAGCCACGATGGCGTATCACTGCAACATCGCGGTTTCGGATGTCATGGCAGGGTGTTTTTGGCGTTCATCAGAGGTTTTCGCCAACCATTACCTGCGAGATGTCTCCACTGCTGATCTTGAAGGCATCTCTAGGCTGGGTCCACAGGTCTTCGCGCAGACGAAGGTGGTCCCCCCAACCAGACCAAGAAGGGGTCATCCTTCTTAGACGCGTTTGGGACTTATTGTAAATAAACAGGGTTTACATTGCTTACTCTCGTGTCTGTTGGTTTTTTCTTTAACTTCGTTTTGACCCCCCCCTCCCTGTTGGGGTTTGGGGGGCGGTATGTTGATCGGAAGTTGAGTGGCAGGGTTGTCTCTTCGATCCGCTTAGCGGTAGAGATGGTATCTCCCGGGCTGTGCCTTGTCCTCACCACAGGGTGGAGGACTCGTAGGTTAGCTTACACTCAGGGCTAGTCGCTGGTCTCGTCACTACCATGTATCTACTGACCCGCCTCCTTGCGGTGGGATTCTAGGCAAAGTAGGTCTAGTCAACAGATAGGTATTTAAATAATAGTACGTTTTTGATTAAACGTAATTATTTATACTTACCTGTTGACTAGACCTACGCTCTAGGCCCTCCCATCCTCCCCACTTGGTCTGTCTTGCCTTTGGGACTTTCGGAGAGTGATATGAACCGGTAGTGACGTCACGAGACCATCTAGACTTACCGGCCCTTGGATAAGGGATTTTACGCACCCCTCATCCATTCTTCAAGTTCGTCTGTATTAAGGTTGAAATAGCATTACCCCTGGGAGGTAAGGCAAAGTAGGTCTAGTCAACAGGTAAGTATAAATAATTACGTTTAATCAAAAACGTACTATTATAAATGAGAAATTTTAAAAAATAAAATTTGCAAAAAACATGCTACAGCGCCTTTAATGCAACATGCAAACATTATGGGGTTTTGTGGTACAAAACTCAATGTTTTTTTCACAATATATCAGATTTCTGCCAAAGGTTAAGCTATGTTAGCACATATAAACTCCTATGCTCCAATAAACACAACTCAAAGTATCAAATTTCAAAACAAAGGTCGTCCTCGCCGAAGGATACGGTTTACCTGTGCACACCTGGTTTGACAAGTGTTACCTGTGCGGAGACTGTCAGGTGTCACCTGTTGAAATAAGGTTCTTTAGCTCTGGGGCTCTGACACAAAAGATTCAGTATTAACGAGATTTTACCTGTCGCTTAGTGTTACCTTGCAGGTGAAACATGAATTTGTCAAAGGTGAGACTTATAAATTAATTTTTCGGAAAGAGGGTCATTCGTTCATAATGTTTGTTCTTTTTAATGTATGAATTGGGAATGATAATAATCAAGAATCAATGTATACTGTTGATATTATTCAAATATACAATTTAAAACAATTATTATGTCGTGTGGCTGAACCGTAGATAATATTTTCATCATTGCACTCAAAATTTATTTTAATAACCTTTTTGGTTAAAGTTCATTTGGCTATTGTCATGTCAGATTTTGTATGATGTAGGTATAAATATATATGTCCCCTTTACCCAACCTATATATATGTCTTCCTATTGACCCTGAGTGTTCCAGTATATTCTGGGTTTGTCTTTAGCCATGGCCAATCCAACATTAGTTGCATCTTCAACGAGTTGTGATTTGATTAAACTGGCCACACTGAATGGTTTCACATGATTTGATTTATTGTAAATTTTCACATTTTGTATTGGCAGATAAACTCTGAATACTTCAAATTGGTTATATTGTATAAAATACACTAAAACATCATCCAACAACCCCATTGGATATGTGATTGGACATTCAGTGTTTTCAAGAGTTTGTGCATTTGATTTAAACATATTTATTCATGAAATGTATACATGAATGGATGTGCATTTGAATTCTAACACAGACTTTTGCTAAACAATCTCACTGATCAAAATGTCTTGCAATAGTGTAATAACTACGTTTCATAAACAAACAGTATGTTTTCATTGGGGTTCAAGGATACCTCGAAAAATTTTACTTTTTGAAATTATTTCAAAATACATTTTTCAATATAATGGAATTTTTTTTATCAAGTTTCTCAAACTTGAAGTATCTGACAAAATAGACCTTCAAAGGATATACAATGTGGAATGTTTTCATTGTGTGATAAAGTGATAATGAAAGCCAAACCAAATTGAAGTGATTATATTTTATTACTTGCACAAAATTGAGGCTATCTTGCTATCATTATCTATTACTATGAATTAAAGGAATATGAAATTGTGAAGCATGAATAAATAGTTTTAGTAATCATTCTGACATATGTTAATTGAAGGTTACAGTCTTCATAAGATAAGATATTCATGTACATGAGTGCATTTTGAGATATAAAACAGCCTTACAATGGTGGAAATTAAGATAAGTAGTCCATGATATAGTCTATGAATATTGAGATGGCTTGTAATTAAAAGCATTTCAATACAAATTAATTTTTATCCCACATCTGGCTCATCAGGTCAGGCCATTGTGACTTGAATTTGTAAAATTGGTCTTGACCCAAATTCAAATATTGGCATGGCAAGGTTTTTCAGGTTGGGCCAAAATGATATTATTCCTATTTCAGGAATATTTTCAGATATTTCTTATCAATAAAGCATTTAATGACATATTTTCACAAAACTTGAGACTAAATGTATGAGTGTAAATGTCATTGAGTCATAATGTGTAACTCATAGAAATCCCACCCTGAAAGCTATTCTTTAACTTCTTCTAATGAACAGAATGCTGAAATATGGCGTGGAAGTCTTGTTAAGACATACCTTGATCAGCATATTATAACTGCATGTTTGGTGATGATTCATTGCATATTATAAACCTACCGGTATTATTAAACCTATTATAAGTCTTCAACCTTAGATAATAAATTGTGCAAAGCCTAATGAGATTCAGAGCCCATGGCTATATTTCTCACCTTTTTCATGCTACTGGTTTCTTTGAAGTCAGAAGTTATTTCAATGACATGATGTCATCTTGGTTAACTATGTAATGTTACAATGTCATGACAACAGTAAAGATACTGTACAATAAGATGATTGTCACTGTAGTACTGAAAAACATTTTCATTCTCCATTGATTCTATACTAGATACTTCATCCATGTAACATGCAAAATATGTGAAGAAACCCTGAAAGAGCTCATCCCCCTGTCACCCACCAACCAAACTCCCCTCCTGAATCTGTCAGTGCATGTACAGGTTTAATTGAATGAATACTTGACATATCTTGTGAATAAATGTTCCATTATGAGTTATAATTTGACTTTAACAAAGATAGACTGCATATACAAAGGTGACTTGAAGCTGTATAGAGATTTATGACTTTGACTTCAGGTAAATTGACTTTTCCCATTTACCTGCGACCTAAAATACACCTGTTGTAATTATCTCATTAACTCATACCCATTTATCTAGATAAAAAATTATTTTGCTTTATAAATGTTAATAGTTATTTCTTTGTAACATTCAAAGTCAAAGGCATCCAAACAAGGAAACTCATAAATTGAGGACTTTCATGTTCCAATGTTTTTTTCGAAGTAAATATTTCTTTGTTAAATTCTAAGAATTATTCTGAAAGAGTCTCATTAGTTTGTAGAAGCATGTGAATATTCTGTGCAAGCAAATCAATAGTCAAACTAGAAATAATCTCTAATCTTCATGAAATTTTGTTTTTCTCTTCATCCAGTACATTGACAGTAATAATTAACTCTCCACTTAAATAAAAATAATTTATTGATCAAAATTCCATGAATAATTTTGAACAAGGAAGGTGAAGTATAATGGGAGTTTAGGAGAATATCTTTCCAACAGCTAACCACACGACCACAGGGCCTTGACAAGCTGTTGGTAAGCTGTTGGTACGTCAGTGCTGGCGAAAGTTGCCTTACTTGTGGTTTGAATCCCGCAAGGGAGAATTTGTACTATTGAAGGTAGTGTTATCCCAAATGTAACAATGTTATGGGATGTTTTTCTTATCTTTCTATTCACCAATTTATCCATCCATCTATCATCCAAGAATCTATCCCTCCATCCATCCTCCCATCCTTCCAGTAACTAATGTATCCATCCATCACCCCATCAATCCTTTCATGCATACATCTATCCATTCAACTATCCATCCATTCAACCATCCATCCTTCAAATAACTAATGTATCCATCCATCCATCCATTCAACCATCCATCTTTCCAGTAACTAATGTATCCATCCATCCATTCAACCATCCATCCATTCAACCATCCATCCTTCCAGTAACTAATGTATCCATCCATCCATCCATCAATCAATTCAACCATCCATCCATTCAACCATCCATCCATTCAACCATCCATCCTTTCAACCATCCATCCTTCCAGTAACTAATGTATCCATCTATCACACCATCAATTCATGCATGCATCCTTTCATTTAGCCATCCATTTATTCATCAATTCAACCATCCATCCATTCAACCATCCATCCATTCAACCATCCATCCTTCCAGTAACTAATGTATCCTTCCATCCATCCATCAATTCAACCATCCATCCATTCAACCATCCATCCATTCAACCATCCATCCTTCCAGTAACTATCTATCACACTATCAATTCATGCATGCATCCTTTCATTTAGCCATCCATTTATTCATCAATTTATCTGTCCATCCATCTACTTTATTTATCAAACACTGACTCAATGAAACCTTTGACAACTTGGATTATACATGTACATGTGATGTCTGAAATCCCATTTTCATCTTTTCCAAAACTAAAAGCTCCAGGGAGCTGAGATCCTGTGTCCAGGTTTTTTGGCCAAAGAGGATTACAAACAATAGATTTGGTAACTATCTGACTCTTAATGTGATGTAAGAGCCCACCCACCAAAATATTTTTCCAAAACTAAAAGCTCTATAAGCCTGATATCTTTAAACAATGGGTAATCTGTTTGACTCTGATACAGAGCCACTTGGTTTTATTTTACCTACATTCGTGAAAGTAAAAAAACTTTACCCGTCACCTTCTTAAGGACAATGTCTTTTTTAATATATTATTTGTCTTAATAGTGACTCCATTAAAATTACATTGTAAAAATGATTAATTGCATTAGACTGACACATTTCCTTTAAAAAAACAGCGTTGCAGTATTAATGAGCCACGTTCTCTTTAATCATATTATATTTTTAAAGAACCTAAACTACTTGTAATCTTATCAAACTTTAAATGGATTTATTTGCAAATATGTTTGTAAAACACTTTTAGTAATAACAGTATTGCTCAAAGACAATTATGTTACTCAAAACTAACGTGATTTCACACTTCTTACAGCAATATAAAGATGATTTATGATCACATTTTTTTCTCAATTGATGATGTTTTTAGTCTGTAATTGGATTTGAATTTCTCATTTGGATGTACAAATTCATATTGTCAGATCATATAAGACATTTTAACAATAAAGTACTATTCCATCACACTTTTTTAATTTGATTAAGTTAATTGTTTAATACAATTTTATTTTATATTAATATTTATTATTATTTCTTTATTAAATTTTTAATGTTTTTGAATTAAAACTTCCTGAACTCATCTCATGATCTGCCACTGTGAATATCTACAAACGACTTGTCGTAGCGAAACCAACATTTAGGGTCTTTTGTCAAAAACATAGTATGCCAAAGACGCTTTTACTATCTCTATGTTTTTTTATGATAATAATGGCCAAAAAGCAGTAGGTCTTTCTTGTGGAGTATGGGCATATCTTCTGTTTTTACATGCATTAATATGTATAGCTGTTTTCTGTTGATATAAAATACATGTATAAACATCCTGCACAGTGTATATCAGGGTAGGTGTTCAAGAGTCTGTGAGCAACTATGGACATCTGTGTATGTTTATGATATGAGTCTGGATATGATGCAGAACTTGCTTTTGAACTTGTATTAATCATTATCCTAATATACATCTTCATAGCGTGACCCTTGCTTAGTGCATCTTGTGGTGCAGGGTTAATTTGATGATATGAACCATATGGTTCTGGTTAGCGAGATGTGGGCTGGTGGTGTGTGTGGAAATGCTTGAATTTAGGATAAAAGGTATTTTGAGTTATAGTGGTGCATTTAACACTTTACCTGTAAATTTGATTACGTAAGGTGGTTGAAATATAAACATGAACAGTGTAATTTGTTGTGGATTGCGGAAGTTGTGAATGTGGGAAAAAATAAACAATAGATCTGCTCTGTACATCCGTAGTATGATGCAGAGGACGGTATGATGATGACATGTGAAACATTTTGATAATATGATAATGACATGTGAAACATTTTGATAATATGATAATGACATGTGAAACATTTTGATAATATGAAAATGACATGTGAAACATTTTGATAATATGATAATGACATGTGAAACATAATGATAATATGATAATGACATGTGAAACATTTTGATAATATGATAATAACATGTGAAACGTTATCATAATTGTGAAATATAATATCAGTTTCAGTTGAAGAAATATGGGTTGATCACAGATCTTTTTGAATTTTTTTTTATTTTCTGGAGATAAGATACGATAAAAGTTAAAAAGTTGGATGAAATATATGATTATATTTTACCATAACAGGATTAATTGGATGACCTTGGGTAAAACATACCTTTTGTCATTGTGACTTGATGTTATAAAGAATCCTAGAATATCACATTTGCTTTGTTTGGGATGTTACATTCTAATTGAGGCTATTTGTCAGCTTGTCAACCTATCCTTCCTATCTGATTTTGGTAATTTCACCACTTTGATAATGAGTAAAACATTGTATTCCTGTCCATGTATTTACGAATTTCACACTAAAATATATTTATAGCCCTCGCTCTCCTTTGGAAAAAGTAAATCTGTCAGCACACCTGTCATTAAATGTATGGATTATAATTATAACCTCCATGTATTTTGAGTTGAAATATAGTTGAAACTTTGTAAATTTGTCATGAAAATAATATCTTATACATATGTCTTATGAAGAAAATTTAACAATTGCAAACTCATGCCAAACTGTGGTTAACTATTATAATCAAAGATGAGGAATATGTTGTGGTTGTTAGTAAATGATAATAACTAAATAATAACTTAAACCTGTTAATTTAACTTATTGAAGACATAATTTTGGGACTCAATGAATCTTTTTATTGATTGACAAAAATCATATCCAGCGTTTCAAGTATATTTTTTTTAAATTCAAGAAAATATTCCGGCAATATTTAAATTGAGTCAGAATTTGAATAAAAATGTCAATTTGAATGCCAGTAAATATCTAATTAAATTTAATCACAATTTGTTGACATTCTACAAGAACATTAACAACCTTTAATTTAATATCAAATTTAAGTGGAATTCCAAGTAGTTCAAGTGAAAATCAGATTACAGAAGTGTAAAGGTTATTCAAACATAATTCTAGCTTGGTCTTTGCTTTTGAGTGTGAAGTTTCGTGAAAACTGAAAGTTTTACTAAAAACCTTAATTTGATAAGACTGAGATGGCACTGGCAAAGATTTGGAATGCCTTTAATAACTATCATTTTATATTTTGTCCATGGATAGTGTATCTTTAGCTAGTGGTTAATCCTGAATATCCTTGGATAGTGTATCTTTAGCTAGTGGTTAATCCTGAATATCCTTGGATAGTGTATCTTTAGCTAGTGGTTAATCCTGAATATCCTTGGATAGTGTATCTTTAGCTAGTGGTTAATCCTGAATATCCTTGGATAGTGTATCTTTAGCTAGTGGTTAATCCTGAATATCCTTGGATAGTGTATCTTTAGCTAGTGGTTAATCCTGAATATCCTTGGATAGTGTATCTTTAGCTAGTGGTTAATCCTGAATATCCTTGGAAAGTGTATCTTTAGCTAGTGGTTAATCCTGAATATCCTTGGATAGTGTATCTTTAGCTAGTGGTTAATCCTGAATATCCTTGGATAGTGTATCTTTAGCTAGTGGTTAATCCTGGATATCCTTGGATAGTGTATCTTTAGCTAGTGGTTAATCCTGAATATCCTTGGATAGTATATCTTTAGTTAGTGGTTAATCCTGAATATCCTTGGATAGTGTATCTTTAGCTAGTGGTTAATCCTGAATATCCTTGGATAGTGTATCTTTAGCTAGTGGTTAATCCTGAATATCCTTGGATAGTGTATCTTTAGCTAGTGATAAATCCTGAATATACTTGGATAGTGTATCTTTAGCTAGTGGTTAATCCTGAATATCCATGGATAGTGTATCTTTAGCTAGTGGTTAATCCTGAATATACTTGGATAGTGTATCTTTAGCTAGTGGTTAATCCTGAATATCCTTGGATAGTGTATCTTTAGCTAGTGGTTAATCCTGAATATCCTTGGATAGTGTATCTTTAGCTAGTGGTTAATCCTGAATATCCTTGGATAGTGTATCTTTAGCTAGTGGTTAATCCTGAATATCCTTGGATAGTGTATCTTTAGCTAGTGGTTAATCTTGAGTTATTTCCTCTGTTAAATTAGTTGTGATTTGTATAAGTTAACCCTCAGATTGTTTTGGTACCCATTGATTCAGCATTTAATATGTTAATCAGGTTTATGTTGATTGTATAAAAACAGGATTTTGACTGAATTGCTGAATTAATTAATGCAAAAATTTTCAAGTGACTGTCTTACAGGAAAAACATTATTTATGTGATCTAAATTAATCAAAATTATATAATGCTTAAGTTCTGCAATCAACAACTTGTTCATTTTAAGGTTCCATCAGTTCCAGGTATGAAGTATGGGTCTACGCCTGTGCAAGATGGGCTTCCGCTCTCTTCGCGATCTCTTTCTATTGTTGATCCTCATCGCTGTTCTCTCGTCTATGATGACACTACACATGACCAGTTATCTCCCTTGGCTTCAACCACAGTCAGAGTTTAAGATCCATGTCGACGGACATTTGAATATATACCGGAGTTTACAATTGAATAAAAAGTTGGAAGATGGAGGAAAACATAGGACTCTTCTCAAAGGAGGAAGGAAACTGTCGGAAGAGGAACGAATCCTCGTCAATAGATTGCTGCAGGTTTGTGATTTTATTTTTATAAATTTCTTATATCTATGTTGGTTCAAGGGACTTATGTATTGGAATCAGCTAAAGCAACACACTTTGTATGCTTAGCTTCCAAGCCCAGAGAGTTTCCATAGCTTATAACTCAAGAGAGTTTCAATAGCTACCAACCCAAGAGTCTCAGTTTCCATAGCTACCAACCCCAGAGAGTTTCCATAGCTACCAACCCTAGAGGGTTTCCATAGCTACCAACCTAAGAGAGTTTCCATAGCTACCAACCCAAAAGAGTATCCATAGCGACCAACCCCAGAGAGTTTCCATAGCTACCAACCCTAGAGGGTTTCCATAGCTTCCAACCCTAGAGGGTTTCCATAGCTTTCAACTCCAGAGGGTTTCCATAGCTTTCAACCCTAGAGAGTTTCCATAGCTACCAACCCAAGAGAGTTTCCATAGCTTCCAACCCCAGACGGTTTCCAAAGCTTCTAATGCCAGAGGGTTTCCAAAGCTTCTAATGCCAGAGGGTTGCCATAGCTTTCAACCCTAGAGGATTTTCATAGCTTTCAACCCTAGAGGATTTTCATAGCTACCAACCCAAGAGAGTTTCCATAGCTACCAACCCAAGAGGGTTTCCATAGCTTATAACCCAAGAGAGTTTCCATAGCTACCAACCCTAAAGGGTTTTCATAGCTTCCAACCCTAGAGAGTTTCCATAGCTACCAACCCAAGAGGGTTTCCATAGCTTATAACCCAAGAGAGTTTCCATAGCTACCAACCCAAGAGAGTTTCCATAGCTACCAACCCAAGAGGGTTTCCATAGCTACCAACCCTAAAGACTTTCCATAGCTACCAACCCCAGAGAGTTTCCATAACTACCAACCCTAGAGGGTTTCCATAGCTTCCAACTCCAGAGGGTTTCCATAGCTTTCAACCCTAGAGAGTTTTCATAGCTTATAACCAAAGAGAGTTTCCATAGCTACCAACCCATGAGAGTTTCCATAGCTACCAACCCTAGAGGGTTTCCATAGCTTCCAACCCCAGAGGGTTTCCATAGCTTTCAACCCTAGAGAGTTTTCATAGCTTATAACCAAAGAGAGTTTCCATAGCTACCAACCCATGAGAGTTTCTATAGCTACCAACCCAAGAGAGTTTCCATAGCTTCCAACCCCAGAGGGTTTCCATAGCTTCTAATGCCAGAGGGTTTCCATAGCTACCAACCCAAGAGAGTTTCTATAGCTTATAACCCAAGAGAGTTTCCATAGCTACCAACCCAAGAGAGTTTCCATAGCTGACAACCCTAGAGGGTTTCCATAGCTTATAACCCAAGACAGTTTCCATAGCTTACAACCCATGAGGGTTTCCATAGCTTCCGACCCTAGAGAGTTTCCATAGCTTCCAACCCCAGAGGGTTTCCATAGCTTCTAATGCCAGAGGGTTTCCATAGCTACCAACCCAAGAGAGTTTCTATAGCTTATAACCCAAGAGAGTTTCCATAGCTACCAACCCTAGAGGGTTTCCACAGCTTCTGACCCAAGAGGGTTTCCATAGCTACCAACCCGAGAGAGTTTCCACAGCTTCCAAAACAAGAGGGTTTCCATAGTTTCCAATTCCAGAAGGTTTCCTTAGCTTCCAATGCAACATGCAAGATATGGGCCATCATCAGACTGTTTGAAGAGGAAACCCTAAGCGATTTAATAAGGATGTAGATTGACTATTTCGTAACGTTTATTCCTCAGAATATGGTCGATTTTAATCAGATTGAAGAAGGTCCTTTAATTTTTCAATGTTGAAAAGCTCATGAAATTTGAGGCTTCAGTTTGTGAATAAAATATTTTAGTTTTATGTAAATACGTAAGACAAGAAGGGATACATTTCATTAAGATATATGAACAAGAAACTCATACCAAACCTATCCACACACAAGCTAAATTCGTCTCTTTTCTCTTAAAAAATCAACAAACAAAAATATCTTCATTAATATTATAGTCTGTCATAGTAGGATATCTTCAGACAGGATTTATGAGTAATTGTCATGAAAATAGTTTGTCTGGATTTCTTAATGGCACATGTGATAACAATATTTTCTGTCTTTATGATCATTATTGGTAGTGGAAATTAAAAAACACAAAATAGAGACATTGTCTGTATATGAAATATAATCCTTAACAATAAGTTGTAATTTGAGTGAAATATTTTAATGAATTATTGAATATCATAATTGCACAAATGAGTGTATCTTCTAAATGTGATCATCTCAAATAAAAACGCTCCAGTCATTCTATCTCTTAAAGGAAAAATCAGTCAGGTTTATTTTGTAGACTTAATACAGCTCTTTTTTATTATCAAATATTGAATTGGATAGTGATCTGTTTTTTTGTAAAATGCCACATAAGCAGTTTCTGAGCCATTAGGTGATCCTAAATTATTTTGTGACTTCTATTCCTGATAGGTGCAAGGAGTTGTTTTTAAAAAAATATAATTTAGGACCTTCTCGCTATTTTAATAGACATGTGGATTGCCTTAGAAAGGTTTAGGAGTTTGGTATAAACTATTCATTAGGAGACTTAGCAAGTCTATTCTCTCAGATTCTAAGAGGCAAAGTCAACATGATAGAAAAGCAAAAACAGAGAAAGTGACATTTTAAACCAGGGCTTGACATTTGGGGTTATCCTGTAAAGTAAATTCACCAGTTGAACATGAATTTACTCATGTGGAAACCTCCCACATAGAACGGATATACAACTGGAAGGGAGACTGTAAATTTTTTATGATGAGGTATATTAGTTTCAACATATTCTTTTAAATTATGTAAAAATGTATCATTTAGCAATTGAATCAAAGGCCTCAATGATCTTCTCTATGATGTGTATGTAAAAAGATTGACAATAAGTGATATTATTTCAAATATTTAAATGTAAAACTTAAAATTAAAATATTTGAATCAGGATCTCTTTCTTTGAGGCAAATAAATCGTATAAATTATAGGTAATAAGTGTAATATTTGAAAGATTTTCCTCTCAACATTAGAATCACGATTTTTTTTTAGAATTTGAATTGTAAATGCTGTTTAATAATTTATATCAATGGCAAGGTTTTGACAACTTCAGCTGATCAAACAATTTCAAATCAACACCACATTATGTTATGTAGTTTTTAAGGATATTGTCATATGATATTGATATTCACATTTACACATATATATATTATTAATACAGTCTTATTGTAGAATCCAAGTGAAACATATTACTGAGGGTAAAAGTATTATGACTAAACTTGTTAAAGGCCTGTGCACATTCATTAAAAAATAAAAACAATGAGAAGTGAGCCATTCATCGGAGCTAAAAGTGTCGAAAGCTTTGCTTAGAAATGGCACAAGACATTGTTGATTAGTTAAATGAGGAATTATTTGGTACAATGAGAATTCTCTATCAAAATATTTTACTATTACTAAAAATTTAAATTGGTGAATATACAGCATTTTTTTCATTTCATGTAACAGAAAAAACCAAGACAGTTGGCGATAGAACTCTATATTTAAGGAAACCAGACTTCAGAAAGAGAGATTGAGAAATATGATAGTAATATATGTGACAGGTATGACTGCATGACTGGAACTTGTGTTGTAACTTCCTCCATTACCACTATGCATTACCCTGTATCTCACTTGCCACTATGTCTTTGGCCATGAGGAAAATCTCTCTGACAAGCACTTTCTGTGGTAATCAAGTAAACTCGTTTTTCTCAAGTGAATGCTTTCTGTGGAAAAGGAAGTGAATTAATAGTAGAACCTATTGATTTCATTGGCAACAGAGGACATGTTTTCTGTTTCATTAATTGCAGTTGTCAAGGGATGTTTTTAGACTTGCACCATATTGATGGTGAGATTATCATTGATTAATGTAAAATTTATCTATGGATTTTTTTTTATATATAATTGATGGATGCCAAACTGATGAATTTTTGGTTTTGGTTAGCTGATCTGTGTGATAGCTCTGAAGGATAAATGAGCCTTTCAGACTGTGCAGTATGCCCTGCATATGCACTTGTAGTTAGTGCAGTCATGGTTGACTATCTGGAATTAATTCATCAATTGATCAATTGAATAATTGACTTTTGATTACTATCTTAAATTAATTATCCTTTACACAAACAAATTCCAAGATATGCTTTATTGGGACGGTGACGCACCATTAACCATACTTTATGATAACAATAAACTATACTGCACCCACTTCTATATTCCATGAAACACAATACCAAACAATATATCACCTCACCACACCAAATCAATTCATAGTATTTCTATAACCTTACCTTAGGATAGTCCTATACACAACACAACATGATATAATACAAAAACACAACATAACAGATAACATATATCATCACATCACATCACATCACATCACATCACATCACATCACATCACATCACATCACATCATATTGCGCATCAGCACATAACACTACACCACACCACTCAACACACACCCCAACCATCACAACATCACACCATGTAAAAACACCATATCAGAAATATATATCACCACATTACACTACATCACATCACACCATACTACACCACACCACACCACACCACACCACACCACACCACACTACATCACACGACACTGCACCACACCTTCAACACATACCACACTACATCACACCACATAATACCACACTGCACCATATCACATCAAATCACACTATTTCACAATTTTTACCAACATCTCACCATACCCAAACAACACATCATCAACACCATACCAGAAATATATCACCACGCCACACCACACCACACCACACCACACCACGCCACGCCTTGCCACACCATACTATGCCACGCCATGCCACGCCACACCACACCAAACCACACCACACCACACCACACCATACCATTCAACACATGCCACGCAACCCCACATCACACACTTACACTTTATTATAACACATCACATCTTACCAAACAGCATGGTCAAGTGAAGGGTTATAAACAGCTATAAGATCAAGTACAAACACAGTACATACAGCTATTCTTAAAATCCATTTTCTTTTCACTTTCCTCCAAGTTTTCAAAAATCCAAGTCTATAAAAACCAATACATATCCCTCCCTGGAGGAAATGGTCTGAATATCGCAGATAGGAAATCGAATATGGGAGAAGTCAAGAGTAAAGTTTCCTAACTGATGAATCTTTTTCCAGCAAATCTAAGCCCTGAGTCCCAATAGATCTGCTTTCCAAAAACTGATATCTCTGCAAGTTCTAGCTCCATTACGAAGGGATATAGCCCAAGGTAGCAATCTAAACGAGGATGAGTGGGAATTGATTAATGGCCATTCGGAAACAAGACAAATCTCGTTTGTTATGGATTCCACCATTTGTCAATCAGCAGGCTGTCTGTCTATATCCTCTTGAATATCCTCCAAATATCCTCCTCCCAAAATTGTCAGAAGAGTTCCGGTCTTTAACTGTAAAAACACTGATCAATTACCCATGGATTCTTCTTTCATGCAATGAGAGTCTTGAGTGCCTATTTAAATGATGATGTTTACAGATCCAATGTCTGTTGATAAGGTTTTCATGTCTGTCCTTGCTGCCTATCAGCGTGGATATCTTCTTAATGATCCAGTGAGCCCCTGACTGAATTCATGTTTGTAGAATGATTTGCCTTGAGCTAGGGGTGGGTCACGCTTTAATCTAGATTTGGTGAGTTGGTCTTGAAGCTAGAAGAGTTTTTGTAGATGTATTCTGAAAGGGACTCAGAGATGATGAGGAAAACTGTACCAGGAGAAGATCATGTCCTATGTAGAAGCAAGGATTTTATGGATGATCAACTTCTTTATAAACAATAGCAACGTTTCGGTATAGATCCTTATACCATTATCAAGCATTATTCTATGGAATTAGAAATACTTGCTATTTAGATAGTGAACAAATATAACATGGTTATATTTGGGATAACACTACCTTCAATGGTACAATTTCTTATACATTTTCGGGCCAAGTCCCATGCGGGATTTGAACCCACACCCTCAGAGTAAGGCAATTATCGCCAGCATTGACTGTACCAACAGTTTACCACATGATCATTTCGCTGAGTTTTTTTTAAAAACTCAGACGCTGTTTACTGTCATTCTATTTTATATGCCTAACAAGTTTAAGCTTTGCTGCATTTTGTTGACTTTTCTATGTAGCATAGTAACATGCTGTATATGAACTTCATGAAGCATGCGGCTATGATAACAAAGAAAGTTTAACAGACCTGAGTTATGGCTTATTTGGAAAGTTAATTTACTACCTGCTAATGTGTACTTATTTTATTTTACTGTCATTCCTTTATATTCAACTCATATAATAACTCTATGTCTTTGAGCTTTGGTGATTGGAAATTGAGATTTTGTGTTGGTATGGGATACGGTTGAATCAACAACAGCCGATACAGTGTCTTTAAATGCGAAGGTGATTGAGATGGAGAGTAGGGTTGGTGGGGGATCTGTGGGAGGGAAATTGGGGGGATGTTGATTCAATTCAATTTGATGGGACTTGATGTCTACTGGCGGGAGGGGAATCTGGTTAAGTGGGAATTTGTGTCTTTAAGTCCAGGGGGCTTATTTTGAAATGGAGCATAATTTGTTATTAGCATTGCCTGGCATGACCACCTGATGTCTGGACTTGTTTGTTTGAGATTCGGGACAGGAAACTGGGGTTCTGCCAGGATTTGAAATTGACTTGAATATTTATAAATGAAATAAGTGAAGTTTTGTTATTTTGAGAAAAAAATAATTTACCCCGGTAACTGTTAGTGAAATATCTCTGAGCCAAAATTTAGAAATTGAATGCTTATAATCAAATACTGCTTAAAATTAAGAAATTGGAGTAAGTAGTTTGACCATCTTGAAAATTCAATAAAAATATGAAATATAGGATGTATACCAATTAGGAGACCTTGAACAAAATGTCTCAGAACAAAATGTGTATCATATAGTAATGTAAAGATGATAATGAAATACCAAGAAGTTCTAATAGAAACTAACTTGGTCACTTGTTATTTCATATATTGTTTTAGGATGTAAAGGCCGAAGGGGACATGCAGGTTAAAATCAAGACTTGCTTTTCATCTAATGATAAATAAATGTCAAGGGGAAGTGAGTCAGTTTATATGGACCACATGTAATTGTTTATCTGCTTCTAAGAGTGTTAATTTCGGTGCTGGAAAGTATCACAGTATTTAAGTCACTTTAATTGCTTGGTCGAGATTGGTTTCTGATATAGTCTGTTTCTTGCGGCAATTTATTACACTTTTCGCATTTAAGAAATCTTTAAGGTGCCCTTGTTTAGTCTGCAACTGATTAATTGTACCTTGTGTAACAGATATCAGCTTCACACTGACTGACATTCGACATCTGTTTCTCAATAATACCAAGAAAGGATGTGTTCATTTTTCTTAAAATGAATTGAAAGCACAATGATTATTGGTCATTTAGTATAGACTGACCATTCAGTTTAAGCCTTTGCTTGCTGAATTAGTGCGATATTCTTATCTTTAAGTTATATAATTGAAATATTTTCATCTATCCCTAACTTTCCCAGAACCCTATCTTGCACTGGTCTCAATTGCAAGGAAATTTAACTCTTGCTACATTTTGTTAACTTTTCTGTCCTAATGTAGCAGCAACCTGTACCTGAATTTCATAGTGGATGATGCTGTGCTTACACAGAAAAGTTAACTGGTAAGAGTTGTGACTTTATTTGAAAGTTGATTTACTCTCTGAATTTTCATTTTTTGAACTGCCTGTAAATGTTTAATGGTATTGATAAGAGACTTTAAGTCCACAAATATCTTCAGTACCCAGAAAGCAACACATAATCCAAATGAATGTCCAATGTGAGTACTCAAACTAAATGTTAAAGAGACAGATATGTTTATGTGTACATTGATTATCTTAAGTGTCCAGTCATTGGGACATTAGCATTTGTGGTTATTGGCATCTGTGTTTGTCTGAGAGTCCACCACTCATTTATCATCATGGTTCCTGTTATTCAGTTATTCAGGAATTTATTCAGTACTCTTCACCTGTAGGTCTCTGAACCATCCCTGGCCAATCCTTGATCATTTCCTCTTGATGAGACATAATTCCTGTAAATTGAACATCAGGAATTGTTCAGTTAAATGGTCAGTTCCTTTGTTTACGAAACATCATACCAGTAAATTTACCATCAAGAATTGGTCACAAGTTATTTCTTATTTTGTAGATATAAAAGAGTATATTTGTTAAAAACTAAAAAGGAGCATCACAGAATAGGACCTGCAGGCTAAAATCTAGACATTTAACTCCTGTAAGTTGACCATCAAGAATATTTCAGCTAAATGAGCATTGCCTTCGCTGAGGAAACATAATTCTTGTAAATTGGACATCAAGAATTATTAAGTTTTAATCGGTTTAACTGAATCGCCATCAATAATTATCTTCCTCTTGTAGGAAACCAAAAATCCATGCTATGTCCAATGTCCAAACTCTGAGTAAATTTAAGAGACAGATGTATGTTTACGAGCACACTGATTATCTTAGTTGTCCGGTTAGTTGGTATGTTGGCATTTGTGGTTATTGGCAGTCTATCTTAGTCTCACAGTCCACAGACGTTCCTTCTCATTTGTCTGCATGGTAGACGTCAAGAGTCAAATAATGTTTTATGCTACGAGGGCAGATCCAGGATTTTCATTTTGGGAGGAGGTGTACCGTCTGCAAAATACCCTCCTCAAACCCCCCACAACAGCCTCTCTCTACCTCATGTACTTTCAATTCATCTATTGCATCAAATGACCTTTTTAAATAAATCACAATTAACATTTCATCAAATCCCTCTTTTATCAAGATAATCTTAACAATAATATTAATAATATGTAATCTTAATATGTAATACGCCTTATCAAATTATTCAGCAATTTGACAATAGCAACAATGTACATTACTAGTAATACTCTGATGGAATTATGTCTCCCCCCGAAGGGTCGGGAGACATATTTGTTTTAGCTGAGTTCCCGTCGGCGTCTGCGTTGGCGTTGGCGTTGGCGTTGGCGTTGGCGTCGGCGTCGGCGTCGGCGTTCCCATTTCGTTTCCGGAGCAGATCTCTAAAACTATGTGACCAATCATCACCAAACTTGGTATACTGTCTCTCCATATCGTGTAGATGTGCCTTTTGGGGGTTAGAGATTTAAAAAAAAAAAAAAAATTTTTTATTTCCATGGCAACGATTTGGTCTATTTCAAGGGCAGTGTTCGTTTGCGGAGCAGATCTCTAAAACTATGTGACCAATCATCACCAAACTTGGTATTCTGTCTCTCCACATCGTGTAGATGTGCCTTTTGGGGGTTAGAGATTTTTTTTAATTTCCATGGCAACGATTTCAACTTAGTCTATTTCAAGGGTAGTGTTCGTTTCCGGAGCCGATCTCTAAAACTATGTGACCAATCATCACCAAACTTGGTATTCTGTCTCTCCACATCATATAGATGTGTCTTTTGGGGGTTAGAGATTTAAAAAAAAAATAAAAATTTTATTTCCACCTCATCGATTTGGACTTAGTCTTTTTAAAAAAACTGGCTTTTATTTCAGCATCAAATCATTTAGAATTTTGAATATTTTGTTTGCTACAATTGTGGAGTCGTTAGGTTATTTATTCAAGTTGAATTATACAGAGAACATTAATGGTGCTTTATGATAGTATTGTTTAGAGGTTTGGAGCATTTGAGGAAGGGGGAGACATCTGTTTTTACGAGTAAAAACACTTTCTTGTTGTACTTGTGAAGCTGTCTCGGCCCTACACAAAACCCTGTTGGTCCTTACACAGGTATATTTTAGGTACCCATTTGTACAGCTGGGTGGACTGCATGCAATGTGGATGAAGTGCATTTCCAAGGAAACAACAGAGTTAGAGACTCAAACAAATGTTTATAGGTGCCTCCACCAGGTTCACCAGGGTCAATGGTATGTGAGGCAAGCATTCTAACCACTGCACCACTGTCCACAGTGATCATTGCCTTACTTCCACTTACACATAAACTGAGGTGCAAAAGAAAGTATATCACTCAGTTGTTTTCCATTAATTCAATATTTTAAAGAAATTAGATGCATTTGATTATGGCACGAAACATTAACACCTTTCGGTAGTAGTTTGAATGTCTTAATTAGTGACTGTTATTTTTTAACTTAAATATCATTATTTAAAGTAGACGGGGGGTAAGAAATGAAATTTACACCAACAAGACCCCTACCATGATTAAAATGTTGTAAATGTGTGCAGGACGAGGCACATTTATTGATTTTCACACAGAGTATGTCTTATATGTCGATGAACAGTTGTGTTTTGTCAGAATTTATTTGGGGGAATTTCAAAATTTAAATTTTTAAATTTTAATTAAAAAACAAACAAACGCGTATAGGTATTCTTTGACTGATTTAATGTTTTGGACTAATTTGCCAAACTGGTCAGTATTTTAATACGACGTCGGAAACTCGAGATATGTGACTTTGAAAATTATACATATGATAAATACAACTGAGTGATATACTTTCTTTTGCACCTCAGTTTAGTAAGTGCCATCCATCTTCCTATCTGTATAGATCACAAAGTAATTCCATATCATAGGTAAAGGCTGTTGCCGTTTATTGTGCAGCAATGACACATAAACACATTTAGAATGGTCATTTTTCTGTGCAAATCACAGTTTTCCAAGAGCAAAAAAACTTTTTTCCCCCACAAAGTAGAATCTGTGTTAAGTGTTAACTAACTGCTATGATTCAGATGTGAGACAGGTTAGTTTAATGGGTGTGATTTGCCTTTACCATGTAAACAAACATGGACATATTCTTACCCACATTGTGGACAAATTACAACAGACATAGTGGCCATACTCTACATGAGATGTATGTAGTTTGGTCAGGCTAAATTGGTCAGTGGCATGAATGGTCTCTCTGGAATGTAAACTGACCATAGGCTGGGGCCATGACTGGTCAACATACTGATTTGATTGACTTGCTTGATTTAAAACACAAGTAGTATCCTCGGAATCCTCTGTATTTTTACTCTATCTTTCAGAGCTTAGCAACAGTCAGAGACCCTTTAAAGTTTAAACGTATAATACTAATGAAGGTTAAATTGCTCTGGAAATCAAATTACTGTACCGTATTATTTTTAGTGGAGATTATGAGATTATGAAATCCACAGTTCACAGCGTTACCCATATTATAGAAATATGTGTCGTATATTACAATATCATCAGGAAAAATACAATTAAAGTTTCTGATTATATATTTATATAAGATACCTACGGCAATAAAACGCAAGCGGTCAATGGGACCGACAGCGTGCTTTATGAAACAATAAAACATGCTTGTGATTTTAGACGACAGTTAGAGCGTCGCTAAGCAAATGACGTCATATTTTACGTCACTTTAATGTCCAATGTTAGAGAATGTGTTCTAAGATGGGAGGCATTAATATTTTCAAAATATAGTTTATGCAAACAACTTTATATATCTCTGCGTTTTTTATATAAGAAATAGAAGACTCGTTGTTGTGCTTTATCGTAGAATAAAACATAGCAGGGAGCATAAAACAGCAGCCCTTAGTGTTTTATGCTCCCTGCTATGTTTTATTCAACAATCAAGCACGCCAACTCGTCTTCTATTTCTTAAATAGATTTTACATTTTTACACACATAGATTTTGCTCTCTTCAAAACATAGGTTGTTTTCCCAATGTAAGGTGATGTCTCATAGCTCATGTTTCAATACGGGACAGGAACAGATACACCAAACTCTCGGAGAAGATAGTTATGTACTGGGTCACCCATCCATTGATGAACTGCACTGATTATTGCTGAACTTTGTCTTATACAATGGACCACTAACCACTACATGTGTTGTGAAAATGAGTTGTAACCTTCATAAAATGTTTAAGGTTGTTCATGAGTTTTTCCTTGCTCCAGGCTGCTCCAGAAACTATCATGTTATGGTCATAGGTGAAATGAAAAAAATTATTCAAGGCCGACTGGACTTAATAGAAACTATAAGAAACAGCCCTCAAAACATAATAATAGCCACAGATGGTCGGACATAATTACCTGTTGAAAAACTTGCATCCTTCAAAGTAGAGAATGTTGGATAATGAAGTGGAAATAGAGAGCATTTCAATGTCTGGAAAAAATTGACTGTCTGGAGATTTTCTTTGAGCTGACATGTTATGATGAAAATTGAAGAGTAAAAATGTATGTACTAATTTTCTATGATGATAAACGCATGGAGTGTAATATATTTCATATAATACCTTTGAGAAAATATGACTTTCATGAAGACATGCAGTGAAGATAACACTACCGTATCCTCTCTGGTATAAGACCGGGGGCAGGCAAACAAACATCTTGAAAACATAGGGGTGGGCTTTTAGACAGGAGAAAATTCATACCGGAGACCGTCAGACAGTCAGGATAGTTTTATGTATATTTTTTTCTTAACTTTAAATAATATTATAGATTTATGTAATGTATGACCATGGAACATCTGGCAAAATTGGGGGTGGGCTATAACCTGAGAATAACCCCAACCAGGACAACCCTCCGAAAAATGGGGGTGGTCCTAGGCTCAAGTATG